>JBBBDQ010000430.1:2502500-2832211 GCA_037127315.1 Ascarosepion bandense
AGAATTGTGTTTTGGGTAAACAGACAAAGACCGACCCTGCGTATGCGGTGTGTCTACGGGAAATTTTTGCCTTAGTGTACGCGGTTAGAATGCCCCACGTAAAAATCGGTCTTGTGCCACATTCCGCCCTTGTTAAACAACAAAAATAAACTTAGAAAAATACCGAGTGTGCCATCGTTCTGACGTTGTTGCACTCTCTGCTTTCGGGCAGAGAGGACCCGGAGAAGGCTATGCCGAAGGACAGAGACTCGTCTGAGGTAAACAGACAAAACCCGATCACGCTTTTACGAGGTCTACGAAGAATTTTTGCCCGAGCATATTTTCTCGGAATGATCCACGTAAAAAACTGGCCTTGTGCTACATCCCACCTTGTGGAGAGATTTGGATAAGTACCGACCTAGCCGGGAACGAGTCTTCCTTATATCCTTACTACAGAATTCAGTAAGACTAAGCTAGCTCCAAGCGACATTATATTTAATAATTGTGTTATCGCCATTCAATAAAATGATGACATAAAAATGTGCCAAAAATTTAATAAAAAACAAACTTGGATTTCAAATTCATAATTTCTTGTGGTGAATTAATATTTGCGTAACTTTACATTATTTGGTTTGAATTAGCAGTACAGATACAGTTTATATATATATATAGTTAGTGATTTTGTTTTTTAAATAATTACCGATTATTATTAATCAAAAATGTAGAATTTCAAAAGAAGGGAAATTTTGGTGACGGCATGAAATTTACATGGAACAATTATGTGAGAGTAACGTCATACTGTGTTGGGTATTCCTGTTGCTATGGCAACATCTTTGGGCGTTCTTGTTCTCCATCTTCCTTGCACTTTGAGAAACTGATTGCCTCCATATGTTGATGAATCACAGAAAACGAATCGTTACATATAGACGGTTTAAGAATAGAAATTTACGAATTTCGGATGGTACGCTGCGGATGCAAAATTAAGTACCATATTGATCTTTATTTATTTTTTACTATGATGTTCACACTGTTACAAGGCACATGAGCCTCTCGTGGTAGAGAGTTACATAGTAAGAAGCACAGTTTATAAAATATCATAAAAGTATAAAATATATAACAGAAAAAATATATTTTTGTAACAAATAAAAAAATTACCAACACTTCTTCTTCTTCTTCTTCTTCTTCTTCTTCTTTGTGCCTTGTCCTTTCAGGATGTAGGCGATCATGGCATTCCACGTCTCCCTATCCCTGGTGGCTCTTAGCACGCTTTCTCCTGTAACATCTCGCAGCCCCCGTTCTGTCATCCACCTGCTGAGGACCTTCAAATATGTTATCTGCTGTTTTCCTCTGTCTCTTTTCCCTTCTATCTGGCCTGTTAGTATCAGATTCTCCAAGCCCTCCTTCCTCATTGCATGTCCCAGGAACTTCACTTGTCTCTCTCTAATGCTCAATATTAATTTCCTTTTCGTTTCCATTCTTTCCAACACTTCGTCATTGCTCACATGCTCGGTTCATCCGCAGCATCCTTCTGTATAACCACATTTCAGCTGCTTCAAGCTTTCCCTTCATCTTTGTTGATATTGTCCGACATTCACTGCCATATTGAAAAACTGACATCACATAGCAATCCAGTACTCTCTTCTTGGTTTCTAGTGAAAGTTTCCTGTGTCTTAATACTTTACTCAGCTTCTGGAACGCATCCTTCGCCATGCCAATTCGCCTTTGGATCTCTGTCGCACTTTCCGTCTTCATTTAGAACACTTCCCTGATATTCAATTTCAGTTGAAAATAAAGCCAAAAAAATCTCCAACATTTGGATTATTTTTTATTAAGTTTGTTCTAAGCTTTCAGCTCACATGAGCCATCTTCAGAGAGATTATTAAGACAGTAACACAATAACATCCACCATCAGCGACGATTTTATTTTGTGTTGACATAAAATTCCGCTAGGCAACGGCAGTAGTTACCAAAAATAACAAACGCAGTTCGCAAATTTGCAATGCGGTTCTATGACGTCACAACGCGTGATAGCGCGAAAACAACAGAACCATGTATTCAAATGCAATGTAATGTGTTATGACCAGATTTAAACGTGATTTTATTAAATGTGGGTTGTTTGGATTTAATGTAGATGGCCTCCAATATCTGAAGGTTCATTTTACTGTGTGTATGAGTAAGGATTATTGTTTTGTTGACTAAAATCTGTCTGATATTACCTGCATGTTTATGTTTTTCTGAGAAATGTTGTTTAATTGTACTCTAGAACGGCTCATGATTAAACATAATAGACATTCATTGTCTCTTATATTTAACAGTATATGTTTAGAAGATATATATATATATATATATATAAGTTTCGTTAAAGACGTTTGACAAGATTAAGCTTTTTATTTAATTTTTCTTGTGTTCGTACAAGTGTTTTCTTTCTCGGACGCAAAATGTGTAAAAACTATCCAAAGGTTCTGCTTATCTGTGCACTTTTGGCTATTCTTTTACCTTTTATCAATGACGATTTTTATTTTATGTTTTTAACAGAATGTGTGTATATTTTATCCATGTATCTGAAGTTGTTTTATTATTTATGTAAATAATATTCGTTCTGTGTAGTTTTGATTTTGAGGATGTTGTTATTTTTATGATAAGGTTCGCAGTTTTAAATTTTTTATAATAGATATTAAATCTAATTTTCTTGTTCTGGTTGACTGAGGCTGTATATTTCTTTATGAAATCTCAAAGAGAAAATTTGTTTTGCTTATAGTTAACGAGTATTTAACTTTTGTAGAAGTTGTTAATACTATTGTTTTTATCTGTATATTTAGTATTGCCATTAATTACTATAAAAAAGTGTTACCTGGTGGTCAATGAGGTAATTAGGAAAACTATTGTTAATCCTATTGTTAGGATGTGCGTTGTGGTACAGTGGATATCGGCTCGGAACGAGAAACCGGGGAGCCGAGTTCGAATTCCAGTTGAATCCATTGCATTCACTTACGCACAAATACCCTTGGGAAATGTATTAATCCGTCTCTTCCCTTCAGTTATGGGTTAAATAGCAGGACAGATTGGGTTCTATAGCCTTGGTCAGCAACCAGTCTACCGCAGAAAGCAATGGCAACCTACTGCGGGATAATCTTCTGCCCAGTCAGTCATGTCTCGAAAAAGACATGATCGCCCAAGCGTGTTTCACGTATGGCACTTAACTGACTGACTGATTGTTAATTATCGTCTGTTTATACATCGTTGAATTCTTTACAGAAAAGAGAACGAGAGGATGAATTCTTGCTAGTTCACTTGGGGAAACCTTTGCAAACTACTATTTTATATCTAAGTGGGTATTCACTCTTAAAATTAAAGTAGCAAGAGTTTCAGATAATGTTTGTTTTTTTTGGGGGGGAGGTTGATAATGAGTTATTGAATGCATTATTAGCGAGTTCTACGTGAAGGTCTAAGAATGGAAGTTTATTTTTTGACTAATTTCATAGGTAAAGTTTTGGACGGGGATATTTTTTCGGATGTTGTTTTGAAATTATCAATTTCTTATTTGTTTTTCGCTAAAATAAAATTATTGTTTGCATAGTGGTCATATATTTTCGGTTTGGTAAATGTTTAAAATATTGTCTTCTACGTGGGCCATGTAGTAGTTAGAGAAACACGGATGGGTGAATTTCCCATCCTAACACCATTAGTTTGGGTATAGATATTGCCATTATAATCGTAGAAATTGTTTTTAGTCCTCCAGGCATGCAATAATTTTTTAGGATATTTAGTTTGAGGGAATGTGGAATGGATTTTTTTTTTAATATATACACAGAGTTAAGGATAATGTCGATGGTTTCATCGATGGCTGTAAATAAATTTTCGACATTGTGTGACGCTAAAACACCTTAGATTGGGTGTATAGTCTTTAAAATGTGTAAGAATTAAAGAGTTTATGTGATTCTTTGGTGGGTATGTTACGTGATAAGTGCAACAAAAGAAAAAAATGATTGATCAAAACGCAGAGTTAAATCACAGACAAAGCTTTAATTCACAAAACACACCAAATAAAATATTTACAAATATACAATTTTTGTTGCATTCAAAGCAAGAGGTAGATTTTACTACTGGCGAGTGTTACGAGGAGAGAAGGGGAAGGTCAGGGGTCAAATATCTTTACCCAGTTAAGTTGGCGAAGAAGTTAAGTGCTATACTTTTTGAAAATCCTTAAATGTGTTTATAAAAACTAATTATTTGTTTGGTCAATGAAAGAGTCAAAAATTAGTATTTACCCATATAGTTCTATGAGGTTCTCTTTCAGGTTTTAGTTGGTCGGACTTTTTTTATGAGATTCTTTCTGCTGGATATATATCCTTGAATCAAAACTGAAGTTGAGCAAATCCTTTTAACAACTCTTTCAAGTTTTAGTTGGTCGTCGACTACTTAGAGATTCTTTCGGCTGGATATAAATTCTTAAATCAAAGCCGGAGTTGATAATTTCAGCACATCCTGTTAACAACTCTTTCAGGTTTTAGTTTGTCGACGACTTTCTATGAGATTCTTTCGGCTGGATATAAATCCTTGAATCAAGGCCGGAGCTGATAAGGTCAGCACATCCTGTTATCAACTAAATGCTCCGTGCCCAAAACCTATTTTTATAGGGGCTAACATCTAATTTGCATATTTCTAGAACCTTTCGAATTCTCTCAACTCTAGTGGAACATTCTGACATCTTGTATCATTTGGGTGTAACGAGCCGCAAGGTCATCTTTTGGCGGCGAAATATGTATTACCCATGAAATTGTAGTATATCTAAAAAATTAAGCAAAATAATCATGATATAAGAAACAAATGTGTCAGTTTAAAGTAACGCCAAGCAAAATACTTTTCATTGGATAAGTAAATAAAATGTTTGGCATTTTATTTTTAATAATATGAAAGTATAACATCGCCGGATTGTTTCTGGTGAAACCATATTAAATTTATTTTATAATTAGGAATTAAATTTATGATAATATTGAATAACAATAAAAGCAGCTTTAATTCAAAATGCACACTTATTTGTGTTAGGATATTAAACATGTATGGCGTGGTTTTCTATATTAATTCTTGAGATATTAAAAACAGGTTTTTTTCTAAAAGCAGGTGAAAAATAAAAACTGCGTCGAAAGAGGTCATAGTTCGACCATGCCATATGGCAGGACAACCTCTGCAAGACCATTGGGCAAGGTTGGACGCAAGTGGGAACGGCAATGGAAGAGGAGTTAATCAGATAATATCAAATAGTGGACGGACCTGAACATTTCTGGAAATCCGAGAGATCATCCTGAATAAAGTTGTCTGTTTCTTCTGCCTTTAGGTCCCTCACACCACCGAGACTGAAACAGTCGACGGAATGATGGTGGTGGTGGTCATGGAGGAGGAGGAGGAGGAGGAGGAGGAGGATACAATTTCTACATGCGAGCCTAAAATATAAGAACAATAACTCATACAGTGTAATGAAAGAGTTACTTCCCGTATCAGTGTAGGCCATCTAAAGCTTTTGGTGAAGGTGCGTTGGGGTGGGCGTGTACGTGATTTGAGAAAAACTTATTTTAATATCTTCAGAAATATATATGTAATAGGCAATCTGTGATTCTGTGTGTGACTGTAATCTATGCACGCCTACATTTTTTAAGCTACGCCATTCAAACTTTCTAGGGACACATATCTACAGGGAAGCCAGGTCGATACATACTTTTTGAGTTTAAATTCAGCAATTTTCCCTTTCGCACTTTTTGGTCAATAGAGCCGATTGTTTACATTTGCTCCGTAAAACATCTAAGTTCTAAGATGGTTGCTAGATTACGTCACAGAAATCAAATCACATGTGTCAAACGCGACTAAAAAAAATGAGCCTTTATTTTTAATTTTTGTTCCGACGTTTTAAAAATTCATTTGGTCAACAAAAATGTGAATATTTTCTCCCGTAATTTTGAAACAAAAGTGTTTTTTCAAACAAAAACAAAAAAACAAAATATGTTTTTAAAAAAAGTGCCAATAGTTAATTTCATTATTTAAGTCTTTTTTTTTTTTTTTCAGATTTAATATTTCATACTTCAGAAAATAAAATAAAAAAAAGAAGCTTTTTTTTTTTGGCTAAATATTTCATGCAGGAAATCAACTGTATGGCATTAATGTAACTTTTCCTCTAAAATTAAATTTTTACATTTTTAAATGTTCGAAATTTCTGAAATTCATTTAGTCAACAAAAAAATATAAATATTTTCCCACGTAATTTTGAAACAAAAACAAACGCAATGTTGTTTACAGTGTCACACCAAACATCAACTCAGGTTTACGCAAAACAAAAGAAAATAGATTTTTTTAATGAAATTTTTTAACAATTTTTAAACAATTTTTTATATAATTATTTTTTTATACAACTGAGTTTTAAAGTGAGGCGGCGATTACAAGCTCTCAGAAATCGCAACACGCGATTTAAATCATCTAATTAAAAATGTTCTGAGTTGCACGGGCAACGCCGGGCTATGATGCTAGTAATATTTAAAGCCAAGCTACATCTTTAATTGCCATGGGTTGGATAATTTCCTCACAAATAGTTTTTAACAAATAAGAATGATTTACTGAGCCGGAATTTCTATACCGTTTGATATGAACCAGTTAAAATTAATCAAATCTTGTTACTAGTTTTAAAAGACCAAGATAATTGCCGTTATTCGGATATACAAATAATTTAATGTCTCCTCTGAATGGTGAGCCTCGTTCTGCAAGAGTATCGCCAGTGTTGCTGTTCTGCTTTTATTTGTTCCTCTCGCTGTGAAATTAACGTCTATCCTATTGTGCTTCTCTGTGTTTTCCTGACAGTTTGGATAAGATAGGAGTTTTACCAATTTTCAGAAGGTAAAGCCATAGAAGTAGATGCAATATTTGGAAAGAATTTACAAACAAAGCAAGAAACCACGCTTTTTGGGGGATAATCAGTCAGTTATACAGTGATACAGGCTTGGACGATCATGTCTCAAAAGATACATAACTGACTGAACAGGATATTTTCCTGCATTAGGTTGCTGCAGTAGATTGTTTGCTAATCAAGACTATAGAACCTAATCTGTCCTACTATTTAACCCATACCTAGAGGGAGAAGTGATGGATTCATACCTTTCCCGAGGATATTTATGCGTAAGTGAATGCACAGTTTTCTCATTTCGAGCTGATATCCAGTACACCACAACAATACACAAGTCACTCTCGTGTCCATATTTCATAATTGGCCTTTGTTGAATAAAAATGATCTTTTTACAACACCTGGATTGTTTTTCGTACACACTCTTAGAATTTGAAAATGATTCAAACAGATGTTAAATTTAAAGGGGTCCTCCCTACTCAATAGAATATTTCTTCATATGATAGTTCTGTCCATAATTTCTGTTACAGTAAATCTATGTTTGGAATCATCGATATCTGAATCTGGAATATCTTGAACTTGGCTTAACTTACCAGGTGTAAGGTGGAAATTATCCGCATTTTTTTCTTGTGGCTCTGTAGACTTTCCTGGTCAGATAAGTGACTCTTAAATTAATTCAATATTTTCATTTTGAGTTGGCATAATGGCTCTTTCCCCATAAACAGCTTGGTGTTCCACGTCCTGCTTCGTTATTTCTGTTTCAGTGGGGTTTTCTTCCTGTTGAATGTTAGTAGTTGACTGATTTCCTTCTGATTTTTTATCAATGTATATGCTTCATCACTGCCATTTGGTGTTTCTTTTATTGGCTGATTCAAGAAAGCAGAGATTTCAGTTAACTACTTCAACGTATACTCTTCAGATAGGGGCCTCAAAAAAAAAAAAATAAACGAGATACCTTAGGTTTAAAATAAAGTTTTTTAAATTAAATTCTTTCTTGAAGCTTTTATTTTAGTTTTCATTTCAAGATCATATATTCAATTTAATATTTCCAAAATACTTTGCTGCATTGCAAAAATTAATTTAAATTGTCTGAAAATAATTTTTCGCTGAATTGCAAAAATTAATTTAAATTGACTGAAAATAATTTTTTGCTAAAACAGTTGATTAAGGCCTTTTTAGTCGTTTTTCGTCGGAATTTAATTGGTTTTTTGGGGGTTTTTTAATCTTCCAAAAATTAAATTTCTGAAATTTATTTAGCCTCTAGGTAAATCCGGCACTGATTATAGTTTAAATTTATGGGAAATAAATTTTAAATTAATGCATCCTTTTTTCTTTTTTCTTTGTTCTTATATGAATATCAGTTAAAGATGTATTTATTATACGAATAATCAATCAGAATTAACGCCGAATCACCAAAATATATTCCAGTTATTTGCCTTTTCAATCTACCATTCGTACTTCATCCAACATCTGTTAACATAGCAAAAAAATACTTTTATTTTCATTTTTCTTCAGCACATATGTGACCACTGCTCTCCACAACTCCCATAATTTTTATATTTGCAAATTGCCATGACTGTTCTTAGATAGCCTCCTCTGCGATTTTGAATTCAGAGATCCCATACTCATGAACTGAATTTCGAAACAGAACACAATATAGTTTGCAGTACTATCACACGTAGTTTGAAAGGGAGAAATACATTCCTGACTTTTGCAAGTTCAATACGTAAAATATATGAAGCAGATTCAACGAAGTTTAAAGAGTTTCATAATAAAAGAAAATGTCAAAAATGTAATAATTAGATAATTTTCAAGGGAGATAACTGTTTAGTAAATAATTAGAATTGTGTCCCTTGTCGATTCAATTGTTCCTGATATTAATTAGTGTATAAAATAATGGGTTATTTACTGACTCTTAATAAAAAACAACAATTAAAAACTTAGTCACAAATTTATAGTAGATGTTAAATCATATGTTTATCACATAAAAGGATTATTTCTTATGCTAAAACAATATTTTAATTTCCACTTTCATCTTGGCGTAACTATTCCAAGGAAAATAATAATGATTTAGAATTATTTCCCTTGGTAGGGTTTTTTTTTTTTGTCATTTTTTGTTTTGTTTTTTTTTTGTTGTTTTTTTTTTTTTGGTTTTTGTCTGTTTTGTAATTATGGTTAATATTGAATCATTGAGTAACTTAATTGTTTTAAATACATAAATCTTTATACATTATTTCATTGATTCTTCTGAAGGGCGATACTGAAAATGTATATTTTGTATGTTCTTTTTAATGAATGTTATCTTCTAGGAAGGATGTGCGTTGTGGTGTAGTGGATATCGTCTCGGAACGAGAATTCGGGGAGTCGAGTTCGAATTCCAGTTGAATTCCTTGCATTCACTTACGCGCAAATACCCTTGGGAAAGTTATTAATCCGACTCTTCCTTCCAGTTATGGGTTAAATAACAGGACAGATTGGGTTCTATAGCCTTGGCTAGCAACCAGTCTATCGCAGAAAGCAATGGCAACCTACTGCGGGATAATCTTCTGCCCAGTCAGTCATGTCTCTTTCGAGACATGATCGCCTAAGAGTGTTTCACGTATGGCATTTAACTGACTGATCTTCTAGGACGTGGTTTCCGGCTTTCTCTTTTCACTTTTATTTATTTTTTTCAATTGGAGTAGATAGACTAATCTATCGCCCGGTTCACACTCCACCTACGTCTATTGAACAGGTGAAGAGGCTCATCCCTTGTTCCCTGTTTAGGATGTGGTTTCCAGCTTTCTCTTTTCCAATCTTTTCACTCTTACGTAGCCCCGATTTAAGTTAAATAAATATAGGTATCCCTAGTCATTTTCGATACTTAAATTTAAACTGAATTTTTAAAAATAAAAAAAGTTTTCTTGGAGCTTTAATTGAAGCTTTAATTGAAAACCAAGAGATTAAATTTACTAATTCCAGTAAGCAAAATACCCTGCTGTATTTCAAACCGAAATTAAATTGATCGAAATCTAAAATTTTTTTGGTTTAAAAAAAATTTAACTTTTTCCGCAATTTTTCATCGACCGACACATTTTGTAAACCGAAGCCAATTCTCGGTTTTAAAAAATCTTGAAAAAATAAAATACACCTCGATTACACATTATTTTATTCAAATTACTGAATTTAAACTTACCTTAATCTGACTTGAAACAAGAATTACTTGCTTACTGCCTGAAGTGTATTTTAAAAGCGTTTCTTAATTACGGTATCCTTGTTATCTTGGTTGTCATCGCCTTACCAGAGGCGATAATTAACATGACAGTAGCCGTCAAAAATGCTAAGTATGAAAGGCGAATTTGACATAAATCTTATGCGTACACTTCGTATTTTTATTTTTAACTATACGTTAAAATTTAACACATTTTCAGCAATTATCCAATATGTAATACAATTTTAGTTAGTTTAGCTTTATAGCCTTACGTTCAAAGATATTTTATGAAAAATAACAATTTAAAAAATATAAAATTTTCTTTTAAAAAAAATTTACAATTTCATAACAGAATGAAAATATATAACGGCAGAGGTAACTCAATAATTAATGAACTGTTATGGCATTTATTAATTTTTATTATTAATATCTATTTTTCATATTCGTTTTAGGTACCTCCACAAATTGTGAATTTCACAATTACTTTTTTTTAGCAAAATTAGGGAATTAAGAATTAAAATATGAAAAACTTACTTTAAATTTTGAAGAGTTGATTTGCAAAGCCCGTTGAATGTTGAAACGTAGGGCATAGGAAAAATAGCAAATTTTCTAAAAAGGAGAAAATTTTTAAGACAAAACGACAGTTGATTAGCATTATCCAATGACTTCTGAATTTAATTAATATTAGGTTTATAGAAAAATTACGTCACTTAAAGAAAAACAAGATTTTCTACCAAACTTTCGAACGTGTTAGAAAGAATTAGAAATTTTTTTAAATAATTAAAAAAATACTTTGATCTATCCTCTTTATAATAACATGAACATTTTGCCGATAAAACTTTGTTTTTATTTAGTTTGGGGCCTTTTTCCTTCATACTATACTGTTTTTTCAGCGATTTTTTGGAGGTACCTAATTAAATATGCAGACTATTTATCAAAACTGTAAAGTTTTCATATTACATTATTGAGTAATACATTAGAGTAGATATCTCCACTAATTCGCTGAAAAGCAGAATAGCATGATGAAAAAGTTCCCAAACTTAATAAAAACAAAGTTTTTTTTCGTCAATAAGGTTTATGCTATTATTAAGACTAAGAGAAAATATCAAAGTATTTTTAATTATTTTTTAAAAAATTTGAATACTTTCTAACACGTTCGAAATTTTGCTGAAAAATTTTTGTTTCTGTTTTCATTTTAACAAAATTTACTATACATAATGTAATTACAGTAAAATGCCTTTGTTTCCGGTGAAAAACACATTAATTTGGAAATTCTTGCAAAAATCAATTAATTATCAGGTTTTATGACACTTTCAGAACTTATTCAAGAATTTGAAATTATTTTTTAGAAAACTCTTGTAAAAATATTTTAAATAAATGGGGAATGTAAATCATCTATTTTCTCTTTTTTTTTTTTTTTTTAACAATATCCTTTTTTTTCCCGGAAATCTGCTTCGAACAGTAAAATACAAAAGCAATAAAACTATGATGTTATTTAATTAGATTAGATCTTAATTGCTTTTTTTTTCGATGAATAATGAATTTTTACAAGAATAGTTTTCATTTTTTTATAAGAATAATTTATAAAGTTTCAAAAATATTTTTTAAATTCTTCAAAGCCTTGTCGCAATTAGGTTATTAACTTATTAAGTGAAGACTATATTTACTAATCGGAAGGTTTAATACAAATCTTCGAACCAAAAGATTTTTAAAACAATATTTTTTAATATTTGTGTATATGAAGTTTTCTGTGTAACATTAAAAAGCCACTGGCTTTACAGTTTCTTCTCCTTACAGGAAAAACATTTGGGCAAATTTTGACACTTATGACAATTCTGGTTAACCATACTTAACTGTCATCAATCACTTAACACGTCATCTGGCTGTCAACACTCACTTCAAAAGCTAAAAAGATCAGATACATTTATTCAAAATTTCATGCTATAAACAGGTAATACATGTGTAAATCAGATTAATTTAACTTGAAATTAGCTAATTTTCCAAAAAATAATGTGTCAGAAATGTATATTTTGCTTTTGCAAGATTTTTAAAACCAAAAATTAACTTTTGTTTACAAACTTGTTAAGCTTGACGCAAAAAATGAATTTTGAAAACTCAAAAACAGTTGAGATTCTAATCACTATAATTTCTATTTGAAATTACTTACTGGGATGATTAACCCTCTAGGGCCATTCGTATCATATTAGTGGGGGATCTGTTTATTACTTCATAACAATATAGAACTGATCCCCCACTTTATGCCCAGTAGAAGCCTTAACCCTCTAGGGCCATTCGTATCATATTTGATACAGTATGAAAACAAGCCTTGAAAGAAATATTTTCCTGAAAAATTTTTTAAGAGAAATATTTTATAAATTTCAAATGAAAGCAGTACTGACTGCTCAGTCAATGAATACCAAATGTTTCCTTATAGGGAAATACCAAATGTTTCCTTATAGGGAAATACTGTATCAAATATGATACGAATGGCCCTAGAGGGTTAAATTTAACCATTTAGTTTACAATGAAATCTAAAACCAAAACTTAAAGAATATTTTTATTTATAAAAATTCAATTTAAAACTTACATATCATGTCATCTACAACAAAGAAATTTCTAAATTCAAACCAGGATATTTTTCTGCTTTTATATAAAGACGTAGTTTTCTTTTAAAACAAAGTGTTTTCGTGACCGAACAATCCTTAAGCTTCCGGTTTAAAACTAACAAAACTAGTGCAGATACTTATATTATTAAAAGCGAGACATCAAGTATTATCAACAAAACCCGGATGTAATGGGAACCCTAATCATCTAACAAAAGAAAAAAGCCGTGTAGTGGTTTCCTAAACGTTGCTTAAATGTGGCACAATGCAAAAACTACATGGCACCTAGTAAGGATTAAACTCGGTATTCAGTTGTAATTGCTAAAAGTTACAAAACAATGAAATGCCATATGGTGATTTTTAAATCGTAGATTAGTTAAGACACGTGACCGAAAGTAAGGAGCACGTCACTATTCAATCGTCATTGATCGAACGAGAGAAGCTTGCTAACCATCACACAAGATTAAAGTTCACTATGGGGATTTTAAAAGCGCAGCTAAATATGCCACATGACTCATTATTTTTTTGTTTAATCGTATCACCCCGAGTAAGGCGGTAACGCCACTGATGTGCAGGGGGCTACATAAGAGTAAGAGAAAACCGGAAACAGGGAACAAGGTATGAGCTTCTTAACCTGTTCAATAGATGTGGGTGAAGTGTGAACCGGCCGATAGATAGATCTATCTACTCCAATTGAAAATAAAAAACAGAGTGAGAAGATTGGAAAAGAGAAAGCCGGAAACCACATCCTAAACAGGGAACAAGGGATGAGCCTCTTAACCTGTTCAATAGACGTGGGTGGAGTGTGAACCGGGCGATAGATAGATCTATCTACTCCAATCAAATTATTCTGTCATAGTTGCTCTCGCAAGATAAGCTTGCTAGCCATTACAACACAGTTTATTCTCTATTGATATTTTTAAAGTGTAGCTTAGATATGACGTATGACCGAAAGTATGTGGCACGTCGCGATTCAGTCTTCATTGATCGAGTGAGAGAAGCTTGATAACCATCACACCAGATTAATGCGCACCATTGGGATTTTAAAAACGCAGCTAAATATGACACATGAACGAAAATATGGAGCACGTCATTATTTACTCGTAACTGCTCTCGCTAACCCTTACAGCAAAGTGAAATGCCCTATGGTGATTTTCAAAGCGTAGCTTAGATATCTAAACTTATTTTATAAATGGAATTGTGTGTGTGTGTGTGTGTGTGTGTGTGTGTGTGTGTGTGTGTGTGTGTGTGTGTGTGTGTGTTACCTATAGATTCCGAAACGGCTGAACTGATTTTCTTGAAAATTTATACAGTTGTAATATAACCGTCTGCGAGTGTTCTTAGCTAGGTTTTGTGTCGAAGTACCCCCGATAAATATCGAAAATCGATAATCCAAAAAATCGGGTTATAGAAGGAGTGGTCCGATTTTAATCAAATTTGATACACTCATAGACAAAGATATAAGAAACGATATTCAGAAGTTTCAAGGTTGCAGTTCTTACAATACTGCAGAAAATCGATAATATATATATATAAGGCAAGATGTCTGTGTGTGTGTGTGTGTGTGTGTGTGTGTGTGTGTGTGTGTGTGTGTGTGTGTGTGTTTATCTGCCTGTATGTCTATATTTTTTCAGCCCTTTATTTGTTTTAATTTTTTCTTCGATTTTGGCTCTAAGTAGGTATAGTTGTAGTTCTTAGTCTCAGCCATGATACCATTTAATCAGAGGCCTTATTTAGCCTTCAAAATTCAGTTTACGACGAAAAAAACTTATTTGATATCGACACCAGGAAATCAAAATTTGACTTACATCCATTCATTTTTCTTTCAGTCTACGGTTTCGCTTTAACTGGAAACAACTCTCGCTTTTTAGTCTTTCGTGTCAACGTCCAAAAAGTCTGAGCTCCAGGACCATGGATTAGTATTAAAGCTTTCATTACACCTGAGCAACGCCGGGCTATAATGCTAGTCACACATAAATTAAAGCATGGTGTACGTTTTTGTTTAGTCGTTATCGATATAACAGGACAAACTTGCTGGTCATTACACCAAAGTGAAGTGCAATATTGATATTTTTAAAGCGTAGCTTAGATATGACGTATGACCATAAGTATGGGGTCATGTCTCTGGTCATTCGTTATTGATATAGCAGGACAAACTTGCTAGTCATTACAACATGGTGATGTTCCATATTGATAATTTAAAGCGTTAATTAGATATGACGTATAACCTAAAGTATGGGGTCATGTCTCTGGTCATTCGTTATTGATATAGCAGGACAAACTTGCTAAATATTACACCACAGTTAAGTGCCATATTGATATTTTTAAAGCGTAGCTTAGATATGACGTATGACCGAAAGTATGGGGTCATGTCTCTGGTCATACGTTATTGATATAGCAGGACAAAGTTGCTAAATATTATACCACAGTTAAGTGCTATATTGATATTTTTAAAGCGTAGCTTAGATATGACGTATGACCGAAAGTATGGGGTCATGTCTCTGGTCATACGTTATTGATATAGCAGGACAAAGTTGCTAAATATTATACCACAGTTAAGTGCTATATTGATATTTTTAAAGCGTAGCTTAGATATGACGTATGACCGAAAGTATGGGGTCATGTCTCTGGTCATACGTTATTGATATAGCAGGACAAAGTTGCTAAATATTATACCACAGTTAAGTGCTATATTGATATTTTTAAAGCGTAGCTTAGATATGACGTATGACCGAAAGTATGGGGTCATGTCTCTGGTCATACGTTATTGATATAGCAGGACAAAGTTGCTAAATATTATACCACAGTTAAGTGCTATATTGATATTTTTAAAGCGTAGCTTAGATATGACGTATGACCGAAAGTATGGGGTCATGTCTCTGGTCATACGTTATTGATATAGCAGGACAAAGTTGCTAAATATTATACCACAGTTAAGTGCTATATTGATATTTTTAAAGCGTAGCTTAGATATGACGTATGACCGAATGTATGGGGTCATGTCTCTGGTCATACGTTATTGATATAGCAGGACAAAGTTGCTAAATATTATACCACAGTTAAGTGCTATATTGATATTTTTAAAGCGTAGCTTAGATATGACGTATGACCATAAGTATGGGGTCATGTCTCTGGTCATTCGTTATTGATATAGCAGGACAAACTTGCGAAATATTACACCACAGTGAAGTGCCATATTGATATTTTTAAAGCGTAGCTTAGATATGACGTATGACCGAAAGTATGGGGTCATGTCTCTGGTCATTCGTTATTGATATAGCAGGACAAAATTGCGAAATATTATACCACAGTTAAGTGCTATATTGATATTTTTAAAGCGTAGCTTAGATATGACGTATGACCATAAGTATGGGGTCATGTCTCTGGTCATTCGTTATTGATATAGCAGGACAAACTTGCGAAATATTACACCACAGTTAAGTGCCATATTGATATTTTTAAAGCGTAGCTTAGATATGACGTATGACCGAAAGTATGGGGTCATGTCTCTGGTCATTCATTATTGATATAGCAGGACAAACTTGCTAAATATTACACCACAGTTAAGTGCCATATTGATATTTTTAAAGCGTAGCTTATATATGACGTATGACCGAAAGTATGGGGTCATGTCTCTGGTCATACGTTATTGATATAGCAGGACAAAATTGCGAAATATTATACCACAGTTAAGTGCTATATTGATATTTTTAAAGCGTAGCTTAGATATGACGTATGACCATAAGTATGGGGTCATGTCTCTGGTCATTCGTTATTGATATAGCAGGACAAACTTGCGAAATATTACACCACAGTTAAGTGCCATATTGATATTTTTAAAGCGTAGCTTAGATATGACGTATGACCGAAAGTATGGGGTCATGTCTCTGGTCATTCATTATTGATATAGCAGGACAAACTTGCTAAATATTACACCACAGTTAAGTGCCATATTGATATTTTTAAAGCGTAGCTTATATATGACGTATGACCGAAAGTATGGGGTCATGTCTCTGGTCATACGTTATTGATATAGCAGGACAAAATTGCGAAATATTATACCACAGTTAAGTGCTATATTGATATTTTTAAAGCGTAGCTTAGATATGACGTATGACCGAAAGTATGGGGTCATGTCTCTGGTCATTCATTATTGATATAGCAGGACAAACTTGCTAAATATTACACCACAGTTAAGTGCCATATTGATATTTTTAAAGCGTAGCTTATATATGACGTATGACCGAAAGTATGGGGTCATGTCTCTGGTCATTCATTATTGATATAGCAGGACAAACTTGCGAAATATTACACCACAGTTAAGTGCCATATTGATATTTTTAAAGCGTAGCTTATATATGACGTATGACCGAAAGTATGGGGTCATGTCTCTGGTCATTCATTATTGATATAGCAGGACAAACTTGCTAAATATTACACCACAGTTAAGTGCCATATTGATATTTTTAAAGCGTAGCTTATATATGACGTATGACCGAAAGTATGGGGTCATGTCTCTGGTCATACGTTATTGATATAGCAGGACAAAATTGCGAAATATTATACCACAGTTAAGTGCTATATTGATATTTTTAAAGCGTAGCTTAGATATGACGTATGACCGAAAGTATGGGGTCATGTCTCTGGTCATACGTTATTGATATAGCAGGACAAACTTGCGAAATATTATACCACAGTTAAGTGCCATATTGATATTTTTAAAGCGTAGCTTAGATATGACGTATGACCGAAAGTATGGGGTCATGTCTCTGGTCATTCGTTATTGATATAGCAGGACAAACTTGCTAAATATTACACCACAGTTAAGTGCCATATTGATATTTTTAAAGCGTAGCTTATATATGACGTATGACCGAAAGTATGGGGTCATGTCTCTGGTCATTCATTATTGATATAGCAGGAAAAACGTGCTAAATATTACACCACAGTGAAGTGCCTTATTGATATTTGTAAAGTGTAGCTTAGATATGACTTATGACCGAAAGTATAGAGCATGTCTCTGTTCAGTCGTAATTGATCTTGCAAGATATGCTTGAAAACCGTTACTCCACAGTGAAGTGCCCGACTGTGATATTCAAAGTGCAGCTTAGATATGACACATGACCAAAAGCATCGGGCTTTTCACTATTCGGTCCTAATTGATCCAGCGTAACAAGCTTGCTAAGTAGCACACCAGGACGAAGTGCCCTATTTCAGCTAAATATGCCGCATCGCTGAATATATAGGGCTCGTCCCTATTCAGTTCTTATTGGTCTAACCAGACAAGCTCTTTAACTATTACACCACAGTAAAGTGCCCTATGGTGATTTTCAATGCGTAACGTAGATATGATGCATGACCGAAATTATGAGTCATGTCACTATTCAGTCATAATTGAACTAGCGGGACAAGCTTGCTATCCATTTCATCACACCGAAGTGTCCCAAGAAGTGATATTGTATCTATGAAAGCTTTTGAATATCTGAAACAAACTCCAGCAGTTTTGAAAAAGAAAAGAATAGTAAAAAGTTTTTTGTCTTAATATAAACTTTGACTAAGAAGTGTGACACGTATGAAATATACCCTGTTGTTGATTTTCTTTTATTAAGTTAAGCTACTTATATAAGTAATTTCAAAATACAAATGAAGACTCTAAGGAAATTACGTTACAATGTCCAACCAGCTATTTAAAAATGCTGTGATTAATTTGAAAAAAAAAACAACAGAATATATGTTAGGCACCTCCACTAAATCGCTGAAAAACCAGCAAAATATGAAGAAAACACATTCGAAATTTTGGTAAAAATCTTGTTTTTATTTTCGATAGCGGTTACGCGAAGCGTTACGAGAATTTAAAATAGTAAATGTAATATTACGTAAATACAGTTTTTTTTTTCGGTAATAAACACATTAATTTGGAAATTCTTGCAAAAATCAAATATTTGTTGGATTTCAATGAAACTTTCAAAATTTATTCACAAATGAATGAAATTATTCTTTAAATAATAATTTTTGAAAAGTCTTGGTAATTTTTTTTTTTTACATCTGTTAACCGCCGCTCCACGTAAATATTGAAAATTTCAGGCAAAATTGGTCTTATTAGTTGAACGCAGCACTCATTAAATAGATATAAATCATTTTTTATCAACCATTTGGCCCCTCTTTCCAAAAATCTGCACCCAATAATAAAATAAAAAATGCAATAAAACTATGATATTACTTAATTAGAATGCTTTAATATATATTATACATTATGGACATTATAGTCTGAAAAACAATTTCTCGATTAATAATGGAATTTTAAAAGAACTGTTTTCATTTTTTTTAATTATAATAATTATTATTATTTTTATTATTTTTATTTTTATTAATTATAATAATTATTATTAGTTTCAAGAATGTCTTTAAAATATTTCAAAGTCTTGTATATGCTAGGTTGTTAAGTTATTAAGTGAAAATTATATTTACTAATCGAAAATTGAAAAGTTTAATGCAAATCATCGAGCCATCGTATTTTTAAAATATATTTTAATTGTGTGTGTGTGTGTGTGTGTGTGTGTGTGTGTGTGTGTGTGTGTGTGTGTGTGTGTGTATTTGAAGTTTTCTTTTTTTTTTGCATAGTAATTTCTGCGTGTACATTAAAAGGTCAGGTGTTTCATGTTTTTTCCCCTTACAGAAAAAATGTTAGACAATTTTATCAATTCCGATCGCCATCCACTTATCTTATTTCGCATCAGACGAGCTATCATCACATGTCGAATACGGGAGAAATGTTAGAAAATTTAACACTGTGTTTCAGAAATAATTTTATTCTAAAGGCCAGAAGAATGCTATAAAAATCAATACTTGTGAAATCAGTTTAATTTAACATTAAATTTGCTAATTTTCCAAAAATAATGTGTCACAGATGTATATTTTATTTTTGAAAGATTTAACTTGAACTGACTTTTGTTTACAAATGTGTTAATAGCTCAAAAATGGCCAAAGAATTGAAAAATTTTTGTTTAAAATACACTGTAAATTTGATCATTTAGCTTTCAATTAAAACTAAAATAAAAGTTTCAAATTTCTTTGTTTTAAAAAGTTAAAAGTTTTAAATTTATATATATATATATATATATATATATACATACATACGTATATATATATATATATATACATACATACGTATATATATATACATACGTATATACGTATATATATATATATTCGTATACATATATATATATATATATATATATATATTCGTATACATATATATATATATATATATATATATATATATATATATATCAGTACCTCTACTAATTTACTGAAAGAACAACATAGTATGAAAGAATAAATCACCAAACTTAATAAAAACAAAATATTTGTTATTATTAAGAAAAATTAAAGTATTTTTAATTATTTGTTTTTCAAACATTTAATTCTTTCTAACACGTTCAAAAGTTAACTGTGGATAATATAATATTACGAAACTCTTTTTTTTTTCCTGTGAAAACATATTAATTTGGAAATTCTTGAAAAAGTCAAATATCTTTCGGATTTTAATGATACTTTCAGGACTTACATACAAATAAACTAATTGTTTTTTTAAAATCATTATTTTTTATTATATCTTGGTATTTTGTACATCTGTAACCCCACACACATGTAATTTAATGAAATTTCAAGAAATTAAATACTGTTGCGAAAATTTGTTTTATTAGTTAGACACAGGACTCATTAGGGAATGTAAATCATCTATTATTTTTTTCGAAAAAGAGCCTTTTTCCCTGAAAATATGGTCCGAGTAGTAAAGTAAAATATGCAATTAAACTATGACATTATTTAATTAGATACGCTTTTGACTGCTTTTAAAATAAATAATTTTTTATGATATTATAGAATGAAAAAAAAAGTTTTTTCCGAGTAATAATTAATTTTACAAGAATTATTTTCACTTTTTGTCTTTAATTATAATAATTTGTAAAGTTTCAAAATATTTTAACAACTCTTCAAAGCTTTGTTGCGATCAGGTTATTAAATAAAGACTATATCTCTGAATCGAAAATTGAAAAGCATACTACATGTCTTCAAGCGAAAAGATTATTTTTTTTGTGCGTAAAAATGTTTGTTTTCGTTTATAGTTGGGAGGCGTTCTAAGGGGGAGTGGTTGTGTGTTGTTGCAGATTAACGGAATTTGGCTTCGTTATAGATAGCCTACTATAAGTCATAAAAAGATTATAAATCAAGAAAAGCAAACTGAGTTTAGAAATAACATTTTATATATACACATATTAATTAAGGTTATTACAATTAAAGTAATCCTTTAAGTATGGGTCCAACAGACGTTAAAATGTTCATGGCAATAAAATGCTGAAAAGAGAGTTTTTTGCGTATGAATGTAGGAACGTTGTAAATTAAAAATGTCTTTGATGTATCCGCTCCTTTGGTCGGTAAGTAGTTTTGAGACAGCGGAGGATAAGATGATAGGGAAGGGAGGCGAGCATAGTAATTCGCTTGACGTCGGTCAAGGGAGATATTAATTACACTCGTCTCTCTCGAGTCTGTCTGTGTGTGTCTGTCTGGCGATGCTTTCTGTGTCGGCTTTTTATTTCGTCTTTTTGGATCGCTGCATATCATATGGGAATTCACATCCGTATTTGATTCTGGGCTTCCCATTAGACGATAAATAAAGTTCGCGTAGGCTCGCGAACTGGAATTTGATATTTAATTAATTTTTAGTTTTCAACCGTGGAGCCGGGGTGCGCACCGACGAGTTTTGGTCATTTGCTTTTTGGTCGTGAGAGTGCAAACATCCGATCCCTCGCTTTGCTCGGTATCACCACACGTTAAGCATGATGTTCCCTAAGTGACCTTTTAAATTTAAAGGTTAACATGTTTCAAGGATTACAGGAAAAAACCCTCATAGTAACTTTTTTGTTTGTTTCCAAATCTTTCATTTCACTGCAGTGTTTTATTAGTACGTTTCAAAATTCAGCTGCCTTTCAAAATTTAAAATAAGATCATTTTTTAATTCCTAGTTTGCTAATTTTTATATTAATCGTGAAAGTAGGTACCTTCACTAATGTATGATACGTAAGATTAAAACAAGATGGATCTAAAAAAAAATTAAAAAGCTTTAATAATTGAACATAAAGATTTTCACGGTAAAACATTGTTTTTATTAAATTTAGAGAATTATCATGTATGGTCATTTTTTATCTACTGTTTAGAAATTACCTAAATGACCATTAAAATGTTCTGCTTTAATTTACTTGTTTATCTGTTTATTTATTTATTTGACAAATTGATTGAGTAAAATTTAAAGAACCAAAACAAAAAGGCTAAAGCATTATTATCACAGTTATTACATTTTGAAATTAATTTAAGAAAATTTTATATTATTATAAATAAATTTTGTTTTTTCAGAAATTATTCTCAAAAGTAAGGTTATAAAGTTAAAATAACTAAAAATTCAATAAATATTAGAAAAATGCAGAAAATATAATATTTTTTTAAAATTACTAGATAGGTGAAAACCAAATATTTAGGTTTCATCAATTTCGGTCACCCATAATAAGCATGTCATGACGCCTAGCTGCCATCAATCACTTGATGCGTTAAAAAATAAGACCTCCATGGTTAAGAAATGATTCTATACTACATTGCATTCTGTAAGTAATATTTGTTTCAAATTAGATTAATTTAACTTTAGATTTGCTAATTGTCTTAAAATAACGTTTCACAGATGCCTATTGTATTTTTGCAAGAATTTTTTAAACCGAGAATTAGCTTTTGTTTACAAACCTACCAATCTATATACTGACGTAAGAACGATAACTTTTGAAAACTTTCAATATCATAATTTCTATTTGAAATACACCAGAATATTTTGCTTACTGGAAATAATAAATTTAATCATTTAGCTTTTAATTAAGCCTAAAATGAAAGTTTCAAGAAAGCTGTTTCATTTCTTAAAATTCATTTAAAACTTAGGTATCGAAAACTAGTAGAAGTCCCTAATATATATATATATATATATATATATATATATATATATATATATATATATATATATCATTGAATATGACAGACACGCAAAAATTGATTGATTTTTTATTGAGTTTTTCTTGGGTTCTTTAATTTTTTTCGTTTGGTAAAAACTAAGAGGGTTTAAAAATTGTCCATAGTGTCAAGTGTCCCAAGCGGTTTCCGCCACATCTTTAACCATATTCAGTGGTTTTCAAATGTCCCATAAATTGTGCTTCTGATTCTGTAAACCCTCTTAGGTCTTAGGTTTTGGACAGAGTGAACATAGGATGTAATTATTAATATAAAATGTTAATATTGTGTTAAACTTGGAGAAACAAAAATTTCGCTGACGGAATAATAGCGCGTTGGGCGCTATTTATAATGGATATTTATAATAAAAAACCGGGAATTAAAATCCTCATGGCACGCTTATTTCCGTGACCAAAAATAGACATTATCTAGCCAATCAGAATCGCTCGCAGGATCGTATAAAAAGAAGTAGTAACCTCTTTCTTCCTTTTTTTACCATCGGATTGGTTTCAAGGCTCGGCTCTTTTCTTGTTTGTCGTTGTAGATAAACACTTGTCTTAACGTCTCCCAAAATTAAGCTTTTACAACCAGGATGCATTTTAGTCATCTAAAAATGACTCGCACAATAGTACATTTCAAGTAAGGACTTTTTATATACACCAACTGCACGTGTAGACTTCTTCCTTATCATTTCTTGATAATAAATTGTTGTTATTTTTTATGTATGTAACACTAAATGATTCATTCTATTTTATTCGGTGAATCCAGTTTCGTGGGATTTGCATTTCTCTTTCTTTCTCTCCACGTCTGTTTTTTACGACTACTAAAATTAATGGAAGCAGCCGACAATAGCATCACTTGTTGTTCTAAATATGTGCTTTTGTTTGAATGTTATTTAGGGATTTACTTTTAAAAGCTTTAACAAAGAAAAGCATAATACCCGTAATAGATCTTTTTAATACTATTTCCTTTGGTTTTATTGACTGGGACATCATCAAATGTAAAAGATTCAGACATTTACTCTACGTAGACGTGGATTGAGTCGTTGACATGGTCGTAGATGACTTCTTCTATATAACACATCACTCAATAAGTCCCGGACCTGACATATAGATGGCGCCACTAATAAAAAAAACCCATATGATTTTTATGAAGTACTAACCTTCAAATAGTATGTGATAAAATTTGGGCCCGATTGGATTATTAATTTCTTATGTCGATAAAGAATTGCTTTCTGATAGGAAAAATATTGTTCAAGCAAAGCAATGGCTTGATAAGAGTTATTCGGACTCTGCTCTGTCGGAAACAATGGTTAAGAGGTGTTCTGCTGACTTTAAACGGTTAAGAGGTGTTCTGCTGACTTTAAACGGTTAAGAGGTGTTCTGCTGACTTTAAACGGTTAAGAGGTGTTCTGCTGACTTTAAACGGTTAAGAGGTGGTATGCTGACTTTAAACGGTTAAGAGGTGGTATGCTGACTTTAAAAGCGGTCGTACAGACACAAATGATGCTGAATGCTCAGGTCGCTCAAAATCAACAGTTGTCCCGGAAAATACCAAAAATTCCACAAACTCTTTTTGGCCGATCATAAATTGAAGTTGCGTGAGATAACAGAGGAGTTGAACATATCAGAAGGCAGTGCATTCACCATTTTGCATGGACATTTATCAATGCGAAAGCAGTGTTCAAAATGGGTGTCGGGTTTGCTCACAGTCGACCAAAAACAACCCGTCGACGATTCAGAGCGTTGTTTGCAACTGTTTCAACATAACAAGAAGGAGCTTTTGCATAAATATATGACAATAGATGAAATATGGATCCACCACTTTACCCTGGGGTCAAATCGGCAGTCAGCTGAGAGGATAGCAGCAAGTGAAAGACGAAACATCAGCCGGAAAGGTTTTCGTTTCTGTATTTTTGGAAGCGCAAGGTATTTTGAGAATATTATATAGCATTATTGGTGTGTTTGAAGGAAGAAATCACCAAAACACGGCCACAAATGAAGAAGAAAAAAGTTATCTTTCTCACCAAGACAACGCACCGTGTCACAAGTCGATTGCAACGATGGCAAAACTACATGAATTGCACTTGGAATTGCTTCCGCATTCACCTTATTCTCAAGATCTGGCCCCCAGCGACTTCTGGCTGCTTGCAGACCTCAAAAGAATAACACAGAGAAAGTGATTTGGCTCCAATGAAGAAGCGATATCGGAAACTGAGGTGTATTTTGAGGCCAACGATAAATCATTCAACAAAAAGGCATCGAATTGTTAGAGAATCATTGAAATCAGTGTATCACCCTAGAAGAAGGCTATGTTGAGGAATAAAGTCGAATTTTGCCTAAAAGTTGTTTAATAGTTAGGCTCGGGATTTATTGAGTGATGTGTTATATATATATATATATATATATATATATATATATAGGATTGGAACTTTTTCAAATGACATAATAAATGACTTTACAAATTCATCTTCATCAGTAGAAGCATTTAAAATGGCTTGTATGTTAAGCTTTTCCAGATATTCATGTTGTCTCAAAACAAGAAGTTGCCTGTTTGACAGCTATTTTTTTCCATTTTCCTGTTGCTTTTTTTTAAATATTGTCTTTGATTTGGGGTACCTGTTCAAGAAGCAAATCTTTCTTTATTTTTCTTAAGCTTCAAGCCTACCTGACACAATTTTATTGGAACTGCAGATATACCTGGAATATTTAGCACACATGGAACCACTGGCTGTCAAGAAATGTGCCCCTGAACTCTCCTATGTCCTCTCTAAACTCTACAATTACTGCCTTTCTGCTTTCCTGCATGCTGGAAGTCCTCTTCTGTGGTCCCTGTATTTAAGAACACGGGGGAACCCTTGGACCCATCCAACTATCGCCCTATCAGCCTACTAACAATTTTCGGGGAAGTGTTCGAAGCTATTATTAATGATGAAATAGTTCAACATCTTACTGCTCATAAACTATTCTCAAACAAGCAGTACGGCTTCCGCTTCGTCAAGTCCACAGCCGATATGCTAATGACCATCACGGAGTATATATTACAAGGCCCTTGATAAGTCCGGCGAGGCTCGTGCTGTTGCCCTGGACATCTCCTAGGTTTTTGATAGGGTTTGACACGCTGGCCTTCCACGCAAGCTACGGGGTTATGGTATAACCGGACGCTTGCTTGATCTAATTCAATCTTTCCTATCTAACCGCTTAATGAAGGTCATCCTGAATGGGCATGCCTCCACATCCTACTGTACAAACGCTGTTGTCCCTCAGGGCCCTATCCTAGGCCCGACACTTCCTTATTTTCATAAATGGTCTCCCAGACGTGATCAAGTGCCAAGTAGGCATCTACGCAGACGACATCGCAATTAACTTCCGCATTGGTAAGATATCCAACGAGACGGACAAACATAACCTCGCTGCTGATCTTGAAAGGGATCTACACACAGTAGTGAAATAGGGTAAGAAGTGGCTTGTAAATTTCAATGCGTCTAAGGCGAAGCTGCTGTCTGTCAATCATCATAGGCAACCCCCTCCTGCCTCCTACAAGCATGGACCAGGCGAGAGCAATACACTGCGCCTTCTCGGCCTTATCCTATCTTCCGATTTCAAGAGGAACCATTACATTGAGTCAATAGCTAAATCCACTGCTAGGAATGTTGGGCCACGGTGTCGTGCAGGATGATTTTTTCCTCCTGAATCCATCTTGCACGTATACAAATCAACCATTCGTCCATGCATGGAATACTTCTGTCATATATGGTCAGGCACACCCGCTGTTCATCTCAGTTTTCCCGACAGGCTCCAAAGAAGAATCAGTAATTTGATAGGTACCGACTTGGCGGCTCGACTCCAGCCACTTTCTCACCGACGGGATGTGGCTTCCCTCTGTCTGTTCTATAAATATTTTCATCGCTTCTGCCACATGAGTTTACTCGTGCAACCAGACAGGCAACTGAGTCCCACCCATTCGCAGTTAGATCAACCAAATGCAGACGACAATTCTACTCAATTAGCTTCTTTTCTTGCACTTCCCGCCTTTTCCATATTCTTGCTTTCCTGATGGCTACAACCTCCAGGAATTTAAATGCAATGTCAATACCAATGGCTTAACCACTTGACTCTAGTTCTTTCTACATCACCCTATATATCTTTTTCTTTCTCTCTACTTTTGCAACAGTCATCACACCTGTATTCACATCCTTCTTTTGCTCCCTTCTCTGACACCGCCTGTAACTGGTTCGTCTTTCTCTTTACTCTCCTCCTATCTAATCTTTTTCTCTTATGTAGCCCCTTTCGCATCAGTGGCGTTATCGCCTTGCTTGGAGTGAAACAATAAAACAAATTAGAATCTATAAGAAGATCCAGAAATAGGAGTTTGTTCTTTTTCTTTTTTCTGCTAAGCTCATATGTGAAGTTGAGAATAGATTTTTTTCCAAACATACTTTTAAGATTATGGATTTCTTTTTTGTTGTCAGTTAAAAGGTAAATATCATCAGCGTATCAAACATATATTTTTGGTTTAGTTACTTTTTTAAAAACTATGTTTTCAACGTGGGACATATGAATGTTTGAGAAGCACGGACAATATGGTTCACAGGATGTGCGCATAACATAGCAATTCTCGGCACAGAAACTGGGCTTAGAGTGTCGGTTTCAGATTCCAGCGTTTTCTTTCGCAAATATATCCTTGGAAAGGTACGAAATTGTTTGGGGATTTTGCTAGTGAATACTGCATAAATTTTTTTTTTTTTTTTAATAACAATGCTTTTTCCAAACGCATGTCCTACCATTTAATTTATAGCTTAGGTGAGATGAATCTATACTTTTTCCAAATATATTTGAGCGTAAATGAATACAGCGAACCCCATTGGAATTTGAACTATAGCTAGGAAGTTTCGGTCACTTTTTCGGGCTAGGAAGCTTTTCTCGTCAGAATCCATTTTGCACATTTATAAATCTACCATTCGTCTATGCATTGAATACTGTTGACATATCTGTTCGGGAGCTTCTGCGTTTCATGTCAAGGTTCTCGACAAATTCCAAAAGAGGATCTGTAATGTAACCGATCCTGACTTGGCAGCCTGCCTTCAGTCACTTTCTCACTGACGTGGTGTGGCTTCCCTCTGTCTTTTCTATAATTCTTTTCATGGTTACTACTCTAACGGACTTCTTTCCCCGGTGCTACGACAACAAGTATTTACGCAGGCTACTAGATTGGCATCAAGGTTCTTCCTTTTTACTATCGAAATAGTTAAATGTAACCACCTCGTCTACTCTAACAGTTTCTTTTCTCGTATTCCCGTTTATGGAAATCCTGTCCGATTGTTTGCTTTCTTGATAGCTATAATCTTCAAAAGTTTAAATGCAACGCCAATTTCTATCATTTATCTCCTGAATTCCAATCTTTCTCTTATCCTTTTTTTGATATTCCATGTATATTGTTTTTCTCTCACTGTAGCCCTCTGTGCACCAGTGGCGGTCCTGCTTGGGGTGAAATGGCTACAATAATTTTTTAAATCCACGATTTCTCATTCTGAGCCGATATCTATTACAAGATGGAAGAAAACAATGAAAAGAATTTTTTTATCGTCTGGTAAAAAAAAAATAATAATTTACATGCCATTATTCAAGGTATTCAGTCACATCCAATATTAGAGAAAAAACGTTTTAAAAATAAAAAAAATTGCAATTCGAGATTTGATCTATTTCATTGCAGTAAATATTCTTAAAAAAAAACTTGTTTCATAAATTTGCATAAAAATAATTTAGGATAAAGGTAAGTTATAGAAATTTCGTATAACAAAAGAATGTTATGGAACAAAACTTGTTTATTACAGAAAATCGCAGCTTACAAAACAGTCAGGAATCATTATTGGAAAGTTTTACATCAAGCAGAAGTAACAAGAAAGTAATGAATATGTAAAATGCTTTCAGCATTTATAAAACTTTTAATAAACTATTAGTACATTTCCAAAAGGTAAAAAGAATTTCGTATAATGAAGCCAATCACTAAATATTCTTTAAACATTTTGGAATTTAAAAAAATATTTTTAGAAAACAAGTCAGAATAGCGAAAAGGCTTATGGGAATGATTTTAAGATGAATTTGTGGCCAACATTCCATATCATGATTGCAGATATTCCAGTATACAATGCTAGAGAGGAATCGATACACTTATGCTGCAGTGTTTTTTGTTTTTTTGTTTTTGTTGTTGTTTTTGTTTTTGTTTTGTTTTGTTTTTATTTTTTGAAAGCGCACTTTGCATTATTGGCATCCAAACATCGTCCTTTTTCAGTGTCCCACAGTTGACCGGTCGTGCATTGACTAATAAAACCATCCCCATTAACACACACTACAAATTTTGTGCAGGAACTTCGGTGGTGAAATATGCCTGTATTATTTTGACACAGGTTGCGTATCCAGTCAGATTCTGAAATTAAAAGGTTATATAAATTTAGGTTCTTCGACATTTGAGACTGGTTTTTCTGTGTATTGGAAACATACAACTTAGATGTTTGAATCTGGTTATGCGTGTTTTTGTATAGAAATGTGTGTGTGAGGTGATAAATTCCGGGTAATTATTTAGTAGATGGTTATGTCGACATACTTTGTACGGAGAGAATGTGCATGCCCACAGGTTGGTAAAAGAATCAGATAGATAGATAGATAGATAGATAGATATTGATCAGTAACATAGAGATTGATACATACATACATACATACATACATACATACATACATACATACATACACATGGATCATTAACATCGATAGATGACTCGGTATTAATCCAATAGATAGATAGATAGATAGATAGATAGATAGATAGATATTGATAAATTAGGTAGATACATAAATATTGATCTGTTAGATAGATAGATAGATAGATAGATAGATAGATAGATAGATAGATAGGTAGAAATATTTGAGGTAGATAGATAAATATTGATCTGTAGATAGATAGATAGATAGATAGATAGATAGATAGATAGATATTGATAATTTAGGTAGATACATAAATATTGATCTGTAGATAGATAGATAGATAGATAGATAGATAGATAGATAGATAGATATTATTCTGGGAAACAGAACGATAGAGAACTACACGTTGATCAGTAAAATTGACACATAGATAAATAAATATTGATCAATTAGATAGATAGATAGATAGATAGATAGATAGATAGATAGATAGATATGAAGGGGAATAAGATAGATAGATAGATAGATAGATAGATAGATAGATAGATAGATAGATAGATAGATAGATATGAAGGGGAATAAGATAGATAGATAGATAGATAGATAGATAGATAGATAGATAGATAGATAGATAGATAGATAGATAGATATGAAGGGGAATAAGATAGATAGATAGATAGATAGATAGATAGATATGAAGGGGAATAAGATAGATAGATAGATAGATAGATAGATAGATATGAAGGGAATAAGATAGATAGATAGATAGATAGATAGATAGATATGAAGGGGAATAAGATAGATAGATAGATAGATAGATAGATAGATAGATAGATATGAAGGGGAATAAGATAGATAGATAGATAGATAGATAGATATGAAGGGGAATAAGATAGATAGATAGATAGATAGATAGATAGATAGATAGATAGATAGATAGATAGATAGATAGATATGAAGGGGAATAAGATAGATAGATAGATAGATAGATAGATAGATAGATATGAAGGGAATAAGATAGATAGATAGATAGATAGATAGATAGATAGATAGATAGATAGATATGAAGGGGAATAAGATAGATAGATAGATAGATAGATAGATATGAAGGGGAATAAGATAGATAGATAGATAGATAGATAGATAGATATGAAGGGGGAATAAGATAGATAGATAGATAGATAGATAGATAGATAGATAGATAGATAGATAGATATGAAGGGGAATAAGATAGATAGATAGATAGATAGATAGATAGATAGATAGATAGATATGAAGGGGAATAAGATAGATAGATAGATAGATAGATAGATAGATAGATAGATAGATATGAAGGGGAATAAGATAGATAGATAGATAGATAGATAGATAGATAGATAGATAGATATGAAGGGGAATAAGATAGATAGATAGATAGATAGATAGATAGATAGATAGATAGATAGATATGAAGGGGAATAAGATAGATAGATAGATAGATAGATAGATAGATAGATAGATAGATATGAAGGGGAATAAGATAGATAGATAGATAGATAGATAGATATGAAGGGGAATAAGATAGATAGATAGATAGATAGATAGATATGAAGGGGAATAAGATAGATAGATAGATAGATAGATAGATAGATAGATATGAAGGGGAATAAGATAGATAGATAGATAGATAGATAGATAGATATGAAGGGGAATAAGATAGATAGATAGATAGATAGATAGATAGATAGATAGATAGATATGAAGGGGAATAAGATAGATAGATAGATAGATAGATAGATAGATAGATATGAAGGGGAATAAGATAGATAGATAGATAGATAGATAGATAGATAGATAGATAGATATGAAGGGGAATAAGATAGATAGATAGATAGATAGATAGATAGATAGATAGATAGATAGTAAATAAGATAGATAGATAGATAGATAGATAGATAGATAGATAGATATGAAGGGGAATAAGATAGATAGATAGATAGATAGATAGATATGAAGGGGAATAAGATAGATAGATAGATAGATAGATATGAAGGGGAATAAGATAGATAGATAGATAGATAGATAGATAGATGGGGAATAAGATAGATAGATAGATAGATAGATAGATAGATATGAAGGGGAATAAGATAGATAGATAGATAGATAGATATGAAGGGGAATAAGATAGATAGATAGATAGATAGATAGATAGATAGATAGATAGATAGATAGATATGAAGGGGAATAAGATAGATAGATAGATAGATAGATATGAAGGGGAATAAGATAGATAGATAGATAGATAGATAGATAGATAGATAGATAGATAGATAGATAGATATGAAGGGGAATAAGATAGATAGATAGATAGATAGATATGAAGGGGAATAAGATAGATAGATAGATAGATAGATAGATATGAAGGGAATAAGATAGATAGATAGATAGATAGATAGATAGATAGATAGATAGATATGAAGGGGAATAAGATAGATAGATAGATAGATAGATAGATAGATAGATAGATAGATAGATAGATTAGATAGATATGAAGGGGAATAAGATAGATAGATAGATAGATAGATATGAAGGGGAATAAGATAGATAGATAGATAGATAGATAGATAGATATGAAGGGGAATAAGATAGATAGATAGATAGATAGATAGATAGATAGATAGATAGATAGATAGATATGAAGGGGAATAAGATAGATAGATAGATAGATAGATATGAAGGGAATAAGATAGATAGATAGATAGATAGATATGAAGGGAATAAGATAGATAGATAGATAGATAGATAGATAGATAGATAGATATGAAGGGGAATAAGATAGATAGATAGATAGATAGATAGATAGATAGATAGATAGATATGAAGGGGAATAAGATAGATAGATAGATAGATAGATAGATAGATAGATATGAAGGGGAATAAGATAGATAGATAGATAGATAGATAGATAGATAGATAGATAGATAGATAGATAGATAGATATGAAGGGGAATAAGATAGATAGATAGATAGATAGATAGATAGATAGATAGATAGATAGATAGATATGAAGGGGAATAAGATAGATAGATAGATAGATAGATAGATAGATAGATAGATAGATAGATATGAAGGGGAATAAGATAGATAGATAGATAGATAGATAGATAGATATGAAGGGGAATAAGATAGATAGATAGATAGATAGATAGATATGAAGGGAATAAGATAGATAGATAGATAGATAGATAGATAGATATGAAGGGGAATAAGATAGATAGATAGATAGATAGATATGAAGGGGAATAAGATAGATAGATAGATAGATAGATAGATAGATAGATAGATAGATAGATAGATAGATATGAAGGGGAATAAGATAGATAGATAGATAGATAGATATGAAGGGGAATAAGATAGATAGATAGATAGATAGATATGAAGGGGAATAAGATAGATAGATAGATAGATAGATAGATAGATAGATATTGATCAATAACATAGAGATTGATACATACATACATACACATTGATCATTAACATCGATAGATAACTAGGTATTAATCCAGGAGATAGATAGATAGATAGATAGATAGATAGATAGATAGATAGATAGATATTGTTCAGTAAGATTCTGCCTCACACATTATTCATCTGGAAGAGAGATGTTATCCACTCTTGAAAATCAATATTCGAACTCCTTCTTTTCAGGTAAGTTCAAACCTAAAATCCTCGAACTGAACAAATCTAAATGTACTCAGACACATCAGTCAGAAGGCCGTCATAATTGGGCAATCAAAATTTAACTCGTTACACAAACAATATGAGGTGTCGAATAAGTCAGAACTGCCAAAAACAATTCTGGATTTATAACCGTGTAATTATATGTTGATTTTCTTCTTTTCTTCTCTCTCTCACTCTCTCTCTCTCTCTCTCTCTCTCTCTCTCTCTCTCTCTCTCTCTCTATATATATATATATATATATATATATATATTAATACCTATTAGGTACCAATTTTGTTGGACGAAAGTTGGTTGGTTGGTTGTTTTGTTTTTATGGCAAATCAACCTCGGCGCGTCATTTATTGCCAACTAAATTTTATTTTATTTATTGCTGGTAATACCTTTTTCTTTCAACAATTTATTGTTGTTTTTATGTGAATTTTATGTCTAGTAATACTTGTTATTTAACCCATAACTGGAGTGAAAGGATGAATTAATACCTTTCCCAAGGGTACCAGTGCTTAAGTGAAAGCAGGGTATTCAACTGGAATTCGAACTCGGCTCACCGATTTCTCTTTCCGAGCCAATATCTACTGCACCACAACGCTTACAGCACCTGGTATTCCCAAGCGGTCACCCATCTAAGTACTGACCAGGCTCAATGTTGCTTAACTTCGGTGATCGAGCGAGAACCGGTGTATTCAACGTGATATGGACGTAAGCCCTCTTTAAAGTTATTAACTAAAAAACAAAGGATCTGCGGATATATGTTTATATGGAGTTTCGTCCTTGTTCTGGTATGTAGAACCGGCCCCCTAAGTTTTTTAAAGTGCGATTGATAAATTGTCGCCATTATTTTTATTTATGCGTTGTTGTTTTTTATTTTGTCGATTGCATAGTATCGTATGGTCAATACAAGAACATTTATTATGCTAAGTTAAAAAATTAATTTATGTGCTGGTTATTGATGTTAGATTGATATTTATCGTTTGTCTATGTATGTGTGTGTCTTTGTATGTGTGTATATACCTGTGTGTGAGCGTGTGTTTTAGCATATGTCGAATGTCGTGATTATTTCACCTTTTCATCCTATTCGTGTCCTTCATGATCTTCCGTTTATATTTTTTTTTTTCACTTTCGGTCACGAGTGTCAAAGATAATGTATCAATCAGTGTCAATTCCGGTATCACAGACAAAACATTTCATTTTATTTTAGGGTGTGATATATATATATATATATATGTGTGTGTGTGTGTGTGTGTGTGTGTGTGTGTGTGTGTGTGTGTGTGAAAAGTGTATGTATATAATTATAAATATCAATATATATATATATATATATATATATATATATATATATATATATATATATGCAATTTGTTATATATATTATATTGTTTACATATTATATATGCGTGGTACTTATTTAAAAGCGCTCAATATCAGTGATAGAGCAGACATAGAGCAGAGTTTGTCTGACGATCGCAAAAGCGTGAAACCCAGGGTTACAAACTCACACCTATCTATATGAATATATATATAGTTACTTATAATACACACATTTTCCATCACTACACAAGATCATTCAATATAATGTGTGTGTGTGTTTGAGAGAGAGAGAGAGTGAGAGAGAGAGAGAGAGTTGTAATTTTTACATTCTTATAATCCTAACATTAACTGAATTTCCAGAAAATTCGAGACTGCAGTATACTGAATGACTTCACTCACCCATTTTTATAACGTTAGTTTTCGTTCCATGATTCTGAAGGAAACTTTTGGTAACTCGCTATTAGCGAGTTATAATATTTCGGTATCTTCGCGTAGAGACAAGGTACGAAACGAATCCTGCGAGTGATACACAACAATGCCATCGGAATAATTCTCTCGAGTAATTCACTCAAAAAACAATCTCTTCGATGATGCAAAACGCCGAACGGTATTTATCTGCCTGAGGTGGAATGTGGCACAAAGCCTTTTTATAGTGGGGAATCCGAGCCCTAAAACCCGGGCGAAAATTTCCCATAGATCCTGCACATGGCAGAGTCGGGTATATAGTCTATTTTTTCCCAGACGAGACCCTGCACTTCGGCTGAGCCTCGTCTGGGTTCTTCTCCACCCGAGGGCAGAAATCTGACGATGTTAGAGTCCTAGTTGATGCACAACGTCGAACGATATTTATCTACCTCCCATTCGAGGTAGAATGTGGCACAAGGCCATTTTAATGTGGGGAATCCAGGCCCTAAAGCCTGGGCAAAAATCTATTGTCTAATATTTCCCAGACGAGAGTCTATCCTTTGGTGGAATCTCGACTGGGTTATTACTCCCCGCCCGAAGGCATAGAGCCCGACAAGGTATGTGTTCGTGATAATGCATAAACGCCGAACGATATTTATCTACCTCCCCATCGAGGCGGAATGTGGCACAAGGCCTTTTTAATGTTGGGGTATCCATGACCTAAAGTCCGGGCAAAAATTTATTGTCTAATACTCACCAAACGAGGCTTCACCCTTAGGCGGAGTCTCGACTTGATTACTCTCCGCCCGAAGGCAGAGAGCCCGACAAGGCAAGTGTTCGTGCTAATGCATGAACGCCGAACACACTCAAAATTCTATCTGCTTTATATACTATATACTTATGGTCACGTGATCCTAGTAGCACATTTCATTCAATGGTTACGTTTGTTGCCTCGAGATCCGTGTTCGACCCCACATGTCGGTATCGATACTTTCTGGATATGTAACACCTATACTCTTAGAAACGCACTCAAACAGATTAAACTCAAATATAAACGACTTATTTTTTTACCAACGTCGGAAACTCGTAAATGTTTATAAACTCAATTATAAACGACTAATAATTACCTATGCTACGGACTTGGTTAATCTTTATCTTAGATACTGCTAGTTATCTGAAAGAATTCTTCTTCTTCTTCTTCTTCTATGTGCCCTGTCCCTTCAGGACGTAGGCGATCATGGATCTCCACGTCTCCCTATCCCTTGTGGCTCTTAGTATGTTTGCTCCTGTTGCTCCTGGCAACCCCCGTTCCGTCATCCACCTGATCAGACTCTGCAGATATGTTATCCGCTGTCTTCCTCTGTCTCTCCTTCCTTCTATCTGACCAGTCAGTATCAGGTTCTCCAGGCTCTCCTTCCTCATTACATGTCCCAGGAACTTCAGTTGTCTCTTCCTGATGCTCAGCATCAATTTCCTTTTTGTTGACATTCTTTCTAACACTTCGTCGTTGCTTGTATGCTCAGTCCACGATATCCGTAGCATCCTTCTGTAGAACCACATTTCAGCCGCTTCCAGTTTTTTCCTCATTTTCGATGATATTGTCCAGCATTCACAGCCGTATTGAAGAACTGACATCACGTAGCAGTCTAGCACTCTTTTCTTCGTTTTTATTGAGATCTTCCTGTGTGTTAGTATTTTGCTCATCTTCTGGAACGCGTCCTTTGCCATGCCAATTCGCCTTCGGATCTCCGTGTCGCACTTTCCATCTCCTGTTAGAACACTTCCTAGGTACTTAAATTCTTGGACTTGTTTGATTCTGTTATCCCCCACCTGTATTTGGCATTTTGGGTTGTATCTTTTGCTGATGACCATGCACTCAGTTTTCTTAAAGTTTATTTGTAGTCCCTTCTTGTCACTCTCCACTGCTACTTTCTGTATGAGATCTTGCAGTTTCCTTTCCGTGTCCGCAATCAGTACTGTATCGTCCGCGTATCTTATGTTGTTCAGGTTGTGGCCTCCAATAATAAATCCTGGTGTGTCATCTAGGGTCCTCAAAATATTCTCGCTGTATAGGTTGTAGTTAAACTGAAAGGAAAGCCCGTCAACATATCTATTAATGTGGTATAGTGGCATCGACAACACAAAGTACAGAGGAAGAAATCGAATCTATTTTTACTCCATGCTGGACAACGTCAAGGCTAAGAGTAAATCACAAGTCATTAGAATTATCACGGGAAACCTGAATGCCAAAGTAGAAAAAAAGAAGGGAGGGAAAGTAGTTGGCAAGTTCTGACTAGAAAACCGCAATGACCGCTGAGGAAAATGGGTCTAATGCTGGACAGCGAATGACCCGGTAATAACCAACACCTTGTTCCAAGAACATCCAAGACGATTATGGATATGTAAAAGCCCAGGAAGAGAAACTACAAACCAAACTGACTATATAACTATCAACAAGAGATTCAGGAATGCAATTATTCACTGCAAAGCTTAACCAGGTGCCGACTGCGGAAGCGACAACCTCCCCGTTAGGTATGAAATTTTGGAAATTGAAGAAGCCTAACGCAGCATCCAAATTGCAATGCAACAGACTCTTGAACGACCTGAACTTACAGGCAAAAATATATGGGACAGTGTAAAAAAAAAAGATAAGAGGGAAAAATTGGAGACGGAAACACGACATGGGATACACTAAGAGAAGCTTAAGTGACATCATCAAATGATATCATCCCAAAAGAAAACAGATGTATAAGGGAAAATGAGTCGATCACAAATGAGATTCTCGACATGATGCAAAGGAGACAGAAAACAATGCCAAGAGATGGCACGGAGTACAGGAAATTACACTAGGAAATAAGAAACAAATACAAACAGGCTAAAGAAGAATGGTTCAACGACAAATGTGCAGAAATAGAGATGTAACACTATTCAGCGCTGAAGGGTTAAAATAGACAGGAAGATATACTGATAGAAATGAAAATTTTGTTGCTTTCTTTTTTGTAATTTTTTTGGGGGGGGTTGTTTTTTTGCTTTTTTGTTTTTGTTTTTTTTGTCGTTGTTTTCTTAAAACATCGCTAAACACAAAGAAGTTTCACATGGAAGAAGGCAAGTTGCAAAAAATCCATGTAGTAAGCTTGGACAGCTGATTAATGATCCTGTTTCCAAGATACAAGTTATGAAAACACAAGACAGAATAGAGAATTTTTCATAAGCAAAGTTGTGAATGATAAAATTTACTTAATGACCACGCCAAGCAGACAACGGACGAGATTACCCTATAGACAGGGTCAGAGTATAAGGATGCTTTCTGATTTAAGAAATTAATGACTCTGATAAAAATCGAAGAAGTCATCTGGTAAATATCTCAGTGGGAAACAGAATTTTCCTTGCGTAAGAGAAATATGATAAAATATTATCAATGATCGCAAGTAAATACGAACCCGATGTAGTCGAAATAGATTAGCTGAAGCAGAGCCAATGTGGCGAGCACATATGAAATACCAAGGGAGGCGGAGAAACTGTTCGAGCCCCTTGAAGAGTATTAGTTTGAGATACCAATGAAAGAAGGACAAAGTTATTTGGGTGGATCGATTCCTGTGACCACTACCCATGCAAAAGGGAAACCCTCAAATTGAAAAAGATAATTAATTTTGAAAAACTAAACAAGAGAATCTTATTAAAAATTAGGGTAACCACCGATTTCCCCAGACCAGTCTTGCCCATACCGGTTTTGGGTGGAGCTCTATATATACAAGGGCCTGAAGTGGCCAAGGGAAGTTCCGATAAAACAACAGTTAGAATTGCAGTTGTGATGAGAAACCATGCCGCCTGATATCACGTGACAGCCTGCCTAAGAAGAACGCTGACTCGAACCTTGTGCCAGACTTAATCAAAACAGCCAAAGTGTTGCATTTCAACTTCAGACGTGAGTTGGGACGATAACTGTATGCATGAAAGTAGATAAATGCTGACTACTGAAATGATCTAGTATCGTAGTAAAAGAACAAAAACACAAAATTTTGAATTTTTTAAGATTTTTTTCCTTCTTGCGACTTTGCACAATTTTAACCAGTTTATTACAGCAGTTTCTGGAGGTCACTTGGCTTTGCCTGTCTTATGCTCAACCAAAGCACAATGTGGGATAAGATAGGGTCTAGATCGAAATGATCGATTTATCGATCCAGCCAAAGAAATTGGGTACCTGGAAGATCGAACAGAGGGAGAACGTCACAGAGAGGGAAATATGAAATATGTCAAATAAATGAGATTTTTTTTAATCATTTCACCCCAAGCAAAGCATTTTACTGTCACTGTTGTGCAGGGGTTACATAGGAGAAAGCGATGAGAAAGAGAGGTTAGTTATAGAAAATGTCAGGAGGAGGGTAATAGACGGATGAGAATACCGGTGTAATGCGGGGTGGAGTACGAGGAGAAATGAGCTTGAGAGAATGGATGCGAGTTAGTAAGATAGGAGATGTCTGTTGACCTTACATTTAAATTCCTGGAGATTGTAGCTGTCGGGGAAGCAACTATATAGAAGGGAATTCCACAAGCGGGAGGTGCGATAAAAAAAGCTATTAGAGTAGAAATAGCGGTTAAATTTTATCGGTTTCACTGTAAATGGGTGGGACCTAGTGGCTAATCTAGTAGCTCGAGTAAATTCATGCCTAGGGGGGCACCAGTGAGCTAAGTTCATTGAAGCAGAAGCCGTGAAAATATTTGGAGAAGAGGCTCAGGGAAGCCACTTCACGCCAGTGAGAGAGCGACTGCAGATGCATAAAAAAATAAGAGAATTAACAGGACAAAAGACATGCTCATCAATAGGATAGATAAAATTCAAAGATGGAACGCTCATATTAAAGAAAAAAAATATTTCGGCGATGGGAGGAATATATCGGAGATCTCTTCCACGACATTCAATACATAGAAATACCGACGAATGGAAGCTGCACTGGCCAAATTGACGCTATTGTAATAGAGATGCTGACAGCCTTAAGTGGTAATAAATAAAATCTGCAACAGTCGCAATATACCGGAAGACCTAAGCAGACCGATTTTCATATTCTTCTTCTTCTTCTATGTGCGCTGCCTTTTCATGCCGTAAGCGATCATGGCTTTCCACATCTCCCTATCCCTGGTGGCTCTTAGCACGCTTTCTCCTGTTACGCAATGCAGAATCTGATACACACAGGCCGTGTAAAGGAAAAGAGAGACAGGGGAAACAGCGTGTGACATACTTGTTGGGATTAGACAAATGGATGGCGGAGAGGGGTTTGGGAGAAATACCAAGAGAAAAGGTATTAATTGCTACAAGGGACGGGAAGATGTGGCGGGCCATGACCGGCTACGTACTGAAGGAACACGGCACATAAAGAAAGAATATTTACCTATGCCTGAACCTAGTAAATTTTCATAAACTCAAATATAAACGTTTAATATTTACCTATCTTTCCTCAAATCATATAAATTCTTATAGAGTCAGACATAATTTTTACAAAATTGATTCTGATATTAAATAACCCAAGATTCGGCGTGTGTGTGTGTGTGTGTGTGTGTGTGTGTGTGTGTGTGTGTGTGTGTGTGTGTGTGTGTGTGCAAGAGAGAGAAACAGACAGACAGGCAGACACTCAGACACAGACACAGACAGACAGACAGACAGAGAGTGAGAGAAGTTTACATCTTTCAGAAACTAACTTACCTGGTATATCAGTATGTTGATTACTGGACACTGGAGAAGTTCTGTGACAAAAGAAATGGTAAAAAATGGTTAAATTGATGACCCAAAAAAGAATAACGGAAGAATGTTTACAACTTTAAAATTCTTTCGCTTTGCTTGCAATTACATCACAAGAATAATAAGTAAATAATTGCTTGGTAAAAAGAAAATACAAGTTAGGTCAAATGTCACAAAGACGTTAGAAATTAAAAATTATTTTTTTGGTTTCATAAATACTTTCTGTATTTTTCTTTATAGAGATTTTATAAAGAAAGCTTTGATATTAATCATGGAAATATTCACGAACACAAACTATAAAAGCATATATATTGAAATATCTTCCTGATTTTTGACCCACTCTATATAATGGTGAGGTGTGCGTTGTTGTGGATTGGATATCGGTTCAGAACAAGAAATCAGGGAGCCGAGTTCGAATTCCAGTTGAATTCGTTGCATTCACTTACGTGCAAATACCCTTAGGAAAAGTATTAACCCATCTCTTCCCTCCAGTTATAAGTTAAATAACGGACAGATTGTGTTCTACAGCCTTGGCTGGCAACCAGCCTACTGCAGAAAGTAATAGCAACCTACTGCGGGAAAATATTCTGCCCGGTCAGTCTTTCAAGACATGATCGCCCAAGAGTGTATCACGTATGACACATAACTGACTGACTAATGTTAAGTGGGTACGCACCGCTACCAAATAGAATCATTTTCAAAACCTTGTCTTAAAATAATCCTCACCGTTATAATAAAGGCCGTTCTATATATATATATGCTCCTCCTGAAAGACAGAGAGAGAATAGCAAAGCAGCGTCGGCTCAGTACGTATGTTATATATCGCCGTACGACGACAAAACAACAAACACGCATATATAAAAATAAAAGGTTATATTTTTATTAATGACGACGACCCGTGTGGAATAGAGAACGGAAGGGTGAGAGGCACATAGAATGGGTTGACGGGAGTGTAGTCTTGCCGTGGTGTTTCTCTGCTTCCACTGGCCGTTCTCTGCTGGCGAATCCGTGTGTCGAGGTCTTTATATAGTCTTCTAGAACCGGGACTTTCCTTCCGGTCCTGCCTCGCCCACGCAACGCTCACGTAATTCTAAGAGACACCTGATCTGTTTGCCTCTGTAGCCATTTCCGCCGCTGTCGGAAATAAGGTCAAATGACATCCGCTCCGGCCTCGACAGGATGTATTTCACAAACACCTGTCTTGTCGCTTCGCCGCCCCCTTCACCGACGGGAAACACCATCGCTTGCATCACTTCCTCGGGTGGGGCCAGATTGTTATATTACACTCCTCGCCCTCCCATTTTCCAAAATGTTCACCTAAGAACATTTTAAGCGCAACACCCTCACACACACCCCATGCCACACAAGCCCGACAATTGTACAAAACATGTGCACGCCGAAACAACAAAACATGTGCACGCCGAAACAAACAAAACAAAAAAAAAACAATATATGGGGGAGCCTACATCGGCAACCCAACAATGTTCGTGTCCATTGTGGAATTTTCCTGTACAAAAAACACAGAATCTCTTGCGTATGCTTCATGATGCAGTGTTCGAAGCCAAAATGAGTGAGACTGCCACAAAAGTGATGATAGAATTACTTGGGACTTATACAGAGGATAATGTTCTCCCAGCTCGATGTTTCATTGTTCTTTTTTTTTTTTTTTTTTTCTTTAAGTTTCTGTAACTTTCAATGTTCGTTTCCTTTCTCGACTCTGTCCATACGCGTAGACGTCTCGATGCATGACCATATGATCATAGGCGGTAACCGCGCCCCAGTTTCTAAACTGACATCGAGTAAATGACCTTTGACCAACACCATGCGTGTTTCCGCTCGAGTTTATTGTTACACATGTAACTTCATTTAATTTAATTTAATTTCAAACATACTATGTTTGAACACAGAAAAACTGCCGTTATCTGCAGTACATATCATTCATAGTCTGACCGAGAAATGTTCAATAGAAAACGAAGAAAATTACCCTGATTCCAACGTTAATCCGCATGCAATTTACTTGTGGAGGATTAGAGGTTTCATCTATCTTAATTTAGTCTAAAAAATGGACCCGTGACTCTTAATTCCTTAGTTTGTATCTTCCGCATGTTTTGCTATAAGGAAGGTGACCTAACTATTTCACTTAAATTATCGTTAATCCTCCCACTGCTTTCTTTCCCAATCCTATAGCATATCAGCCAATAAGTCTACAAGACTTTTCAGTTGTTCTTTCTTTTTGTTCCGATCAACTGTGGAATCTGCAGGTCTATCCGTGCTTTTTGCCCCAACAGACGTTTGCCTCATTTGGACATCTTCGCTGCTAGGTGATTCCCTAGAAAAACCCTGATCTACATGAGTAGATCCAGTCGTTTCACACTTTGAGCAATCATCCTCGAACGTGGATGAAACATTATTTATACCACCGATTCTATCATCATTATCAATAGTTGACACGTTTTTATTCGCCATTTTACGTCGCGTCATGATGCGACGCTCCATTAATGGAACATCAGACTCATCGTCTGATTCCACACGTTGGTGTCGATTTTTGTGCACTGGAAAGTCGGTCTGTTCCGCTAAAGCAACCTTTGCGAAAGGAAAAGGAGGGAAGTCACATTCCTGTATGTGGGGTTGCTGCTTCTTTAGGTTTCTTGTCTGACACGGGATACATTTACCTACGAAATCATTTATTTCTCTAAGTAAACAAGGCCAGAAATACTTTTGTTTTATTGAGTGGAATGTCTTATCCACCCCCATATGGCCACTGTCATCATGGTATTGAACTAGCACCATTTTTCTAAGGTGAGATGGTACATACAGCCTGATGAGGGGTTCATCATCAGGTTGAGACAAATAGTACACCACCTCATCCATTACTATATATCTCTTCTGTTCTGCTTTGGTAGCCCTACCATTTCGTAATCTAATCTTCAGGTCTAAGATGTTTTTGTCTGATTCTTGCTCCCTGATTATGTCTATTCCTTTCAATGTGGGCCATTCGGGTGCCTCTGATGAATTTCCGACATTTTTATGGGCTGCTAATTCTTCCGGCTCCATTAGGTTGGAGTTTATAACACTAACCAAGTAATTTCTATCATCTATATCTACTGGAGAAGCAATATGGTCTTCGTTCACATCAACAGCGCGTGATAAGAGATCCGCGCAAACATTTTCCTTACCCTTAAGATACTGTATGCTGCAATTGTAGCCAGACATGCTCAGAGCCCAAGTCTGTATCTTCTTATTTTGTATGGGCGAGTTAAGTAAGTGCTCCAGGGGCCTATGATCAGTGTATATTGTGAATGTTGCGCCATGCAGGTAGTGATTCAGTTTTTGAAGAGCATAGTGTATGGCATAAGCCTCTTTCTCTATAGTTGACCACCTCGTTTGTGTGTCACTTAATTTATGGGACAATAAATAAATTGGTTTTTCTACATCCTTCCTATTTTCCTTATCGTACACCACCTGGGATAGGCATGCGCCAATCGATTGATCGGATGCGTCAGTATATAACCTATACGCCTTATTTGGGTTGGGATAGGCTAGTGTTACCATCTCCGCGAGCTTCGTTTTTAGTGTATCGAAAGCGGTTTGGCAAGCATCATCCCATTGGAATCGTGCATATTTCCTTGTCAAATTGACCAGCGGTTCGGCTATATCAGAGAAATTTCTAATAAAGCGGCGATAGTATGAGGTCATCCCAATAAAAGCTCTTACTTGTCTAACAGTGGTTGGAGTAGAAACTGACTTTATAGCCTTGACTTTATTGAGGTCTGGTTGTATTCCCTCTTCACTTATCTTGAACCCCAGGTATTGGGTCTCTTTCTTAAAGAACTCACACTTAGCTGGCTTCAGTTTAAGGTTGTGCTTACGTAGACTACTCAAGACTGTGTCTATATGTTTTAAATGATCTTCCACCGTATTTGAAAATATCAGAATATCATCTAAATATGCCAGAGCAAAATCTTCCTGTCCCTGTAAAACAACTGACATTAATTCCTGGAAGATGCCGGGTGCGTTTGCAAGTTCAAATGGCATAACATTAAAATGAAACAGACCCTTGTGGCAGGTGAATGCACTTTTTTCTTTGTCATCATCATGAAGCTTAACTTGCCAGTACCCTGATTTTAAATCAAGCTTCGAAAAGTACCTTGCCGAACCAAGTGATGCCAGTATATCATCGATGACAAGAAGAGGTCGAGCATATTTCTTTGTAATCTTATTAAGTGCTCTAAAGTCTACACAAAATCTCTTACCACCGTCTTTCTTCTCTACTAAAACTACTGGAAAACCCCACGGGCTATTGGATCTCTCAATTACACCTGCCTGCATCATTTCGTCGATTGCTGAATCCATTGTCTTTCTTTGTTTGAGGGGTGTGCGATATGGGCGTTTTCTTATGGGCTCATGCGTTCCAGTATCGATACGCATCTCCACAGTATCGGTTCTGCCCAGGTTTTTGTCGTCACTAACGAACATGTCCCTATTTCTTTTTAGCAATTTGTTAATTTCAGGCTTGAATTCCTCCGGTACATGTACCTGTTCCAAATCTACATCAGGACTTTTATTATTTTGTTTATCGGGCATAGTAATTTCAGTAATATTACCTGCCCTTTCCAATTTAGCCAGCGGACACCCCCGTCTCAAAGTGATTGTCTGGTTAGTGTTATTCATTATCAGCAACTGAAACTTACAAGACTTTGGCATTTTTACAACTGCGTTGGATACTGATATACCACATAAGTTGCTAACATATCCACTACTCAGCTGTTCGATTTCATATTCTTTGCCACGTCCATTTCTCAGCCTGGTTAATCCCAGACAAGCATGCAGGTGTTGAGGTCTTAATGTTACTTTTTGAGCTAACCTAACAACAGAGGAAATATGAACATCCTCCTCCAATGCCACGTATTCTTCACCAATCTTCAATGCCCCCAAATCGAAATACATTCTCACCCCGTTCTGCATCAGCCAATCTCGGCCAAGTATAACGTTTCTATTGAGATTTTTCACGACTAAAAAATCATGGGGTATGGACTAACTTCCTATCTGGACCTGTAGACGACAAAGGCCTTCAACGTATAACGGGGATCCATTCGCAGTTCGAAGTTTAATGTCCCTCTTTTGCAGTTCAAGTCCCAGTCGCAATTTTTTAAATACCCTACAGCTTATAACCGATACCTCTGCTCCCGTATCTACCAATGCCCTATAAGGTCTACGTTCTATTCTAATAAAGATGGAATTTGGCGCGCCCATATTACCAACTATGTGCGTTGGTACCGTCTTGTTCCGTTCGTTGGGCGTCGCACGAACGGACCTCTGCCGTTTCCCGAGGCATGTCTACAAAATTTCGCTATGTGGCCTTCTTTCCCACAATTCCAACACCTAACAACGCTCCCGTTCCTCTCCCGCTCACGAGTCCCAACTTTCTATTGTTCTTATTCCTATTATTATCATTATTATTATTAGATTTAGCGGGGCTTACGGCTTCTATCGGTACCCGTCTCAGAGAGTGACAAATTTCCATAGGCTCCTCTTCGTATTCAGAGTTTGTGCGTCGAGTCGAATTTTCCATCTCAACTCAGATAACGCTTTCTGATAGGCAGCCTCTAGTGTTTGTGGCTCATCCTTCATAACTGCCATCTTTATTTCCCGATCCCTTAGACCTTTTATAAAAAATCCTAGAACTTGTTTTGTCACAACTTCATTCCTCCCGTCAACCCCAACATATGCGCTCTCCGCTAGGCGTACTACTCTCTGCATGTAGTCCTGCACCCCCTCCGTTCTACCCTGCTTAATGTTCACTAATTCGACTAACCGTGCGTCGGGGTCTAAAACCAATCCGTAATATTCCTTTAAAGAAGTTTTTAACTCCTTCCATGTGAGTTGTGGGTTACTAGAAATTAGTCTATATACATAGTGTCCAACAGCTCCCCTTGTTGTGAGAAGAGCTGCCTGACACTTGTCTTCTTCTGCCACGCGCACAACTCTAAAATACCTCTCCATATCCTCCAACCAAGCATTACAACCACCATCTTCTTTGCATGCTAATGGCTGTATATTTTTTAAAAAAGATTCTCCCCTTAAAGTGTTCGACACCGAACAAGCCACATTTCTCAATTCTAGGGTCAGACCTTGAACAAAATCGGCAAAAGTATGCTGTTCCATTTTTTTTTTTTTTTTTTTTTTTTAAATATAACTTATGAACAAGAGCAGAACACACACAAGATCGAATCAAAAGTCACCTACCTGTCGTCTATGGTCGTCCGGCTGCTTTCTATTTTCGTCTTCTTTTTTCTTTTTCTTCCTCTATCTAGTTGTTTTTAATTCCGTCGAATTTCAATTGTCGCCGTGGTAACCAAGCTCGTATCTATATGTTTTGTTGTTGTTGTTGTCTCAAAACAGCAAGTCACTAGGCACCAATTTGCGTATGTTATATATCGCCGTACGACGACAAAACAACAAACACGCATATATAAAAATAAAAGGTTATATTTTTATTAATGACGACGACCCGTGTGGAATAGAGAACGGAAGGGTGAGAGGCACATAGAATGGGTTGACGGGAGTGTAGTCTTGCCGTGGTGTTTCTCTGCTTCCACTGGCCGTTCTCTGCTGGCGAATCCGTGTGTCGAGGTCTTTATATAGTCTTCTAGAACCGGGACTTTCCTTCCGGTCCTGCCTCGCCCACGCAACGCTCACGTAATTCTAAGAGACACCTGATCTGTTTGCCTCTGTAGCCATTTCCGCCGCTGTCGGAAATAAGGTCAAATGACATCCGCTCCGGCCTCGACAGGATGTATTTCACAAACACCTGTCTTGTCGCTTCGCCGCCCCCTTCACCGACGGGAAACACCATCGCTTGCATCACTTCCTCGGGTGGGGCCAGATTGTTATATTACACATTCAATTTACTACCATTTATTAAACTTTACTACGATTTATGAAAGCTCTTGCCGCGTGTTTGGTCTTTAACAGGGTCTTATTATTTTATTATTTTGCTGTCGTGTCGTGAATAATATATATATATATACATATATATATATATATATATTATCCTACGTCTATGGCACGAATCGGAGTATCATGCGTTATGCAATCATTGGGTGCATACATAGATAGATAGATACATACATACATACATACATACATACATACATACATACATACATAATTAACAGAGTGTAATAGATAGATAGATAGATACATACATACATACATACATACATACATAACAGAGTGTGATAGATAGATAGATAGATAGATACATACATACATACATACATACATACATAATTAACAGAGTGTGATAGATAGATAGATACATACATACATACATAATTAACAGAGTGTGATAGATAGATACATACATACATACATACATAATTAACAGAGTGTGATAGATAGATACATACATACATACATACATACATAATTAACAGATTGTGATAGATAGATAGATAGATAGATAGATAGATAGATAGATAGATAGATAGATCAGAAAAGACAGACAACAAACAATGCCAAGAAATGCAAAAGAATATGCAACATTAAACACAGAAATTAAAAACAAAAGTAGGCAGGTTAAAACGGAATGAAACAATGTAAACTATGCAAAAATCAATAGAATATGCTGCACAAACACAGGAAGTATGTGTAATTTAATAAAATTATTAACCGGGTGAAAGTGAACTAACCAATAGGCTCTGTACAATCGAATGGAGGATCAATGAAAAATACAAAAAATACCCAAAAGGTGAGGAGAATACGTCACAGAATGTGAAAGAGAAACTTTCGCTGAAAAATACAGAGGGATCTAGTTTCACTTTAACTGGAAACAACTATTGCTTCTTAGTCTTTCGTGCCAACGTCCAAAGAGTTTGAGCTCCGTGACCATGGATTAGTTTTAAAGCTTTCATTACACCCGAGCAACGCCGGGCTATACTGCTAGAAAAACCTGAGTGTACATCCTTCTGCATTTATATCGCGGTCTCAAATATTCTGGTCATGAATATCGAAATTCTGTTCCGGTGTCCTTGACAAATACGCACTGTTCTTGTTCTATATCTGGGCCAATTCTGCTTTGCACTTTATTAATCAGGATTCGCATCATTAGTTTGCTTAGACCGATTGCTAACCAAGGCTATAAAACCCAATCTGTCTTGCTATTAAACCAATAACTGTAAGGAGAAGATATTGACTAATACATTTTCTAAGGATATTTGTGCATAAGTGTATCAAATGAATTCGACTGGAATTCGAACTCGGCTCTCCGATTTCTCATTCCGAGCCGATATGCATTATACTTACAATGATAGATAATATTACAGAGATAGATTAGTGAGATCCTCCTGTATCCTCTGTGATCTTGTCGATGCTGAATTCATCTAAACATGAGAGCATGTCCGATACGATCCCATCAGGCCTTGCTGTTTTGTTCCTGTTCATTTTCTCCAGTGTTGATCTTAATTCATCTTTTAGCACGTATTTCTGGTCCCTCTGTATTTTTCAGCGAAAGTTTCTCTTTCACATTCTGTGACGTATTCTCCTCACCTTTTGGGTATTTTTTGTATTTTTCATTGATCCTCCATTCGATTGTACAGAGCCTATGGGTTAGCTCACTTTCACCCGGTTAATAATTTTATTAAATTGCAACAAACGTTGGAGAATGTGACACCGAGATCCAAAGTACATATAGGACTAGCGAAAGAAGTATTTCATATACTAAGCAAGGTACTGAAAAACGAAAAATCGTTAGAAATAAAGAAATGAGTGCTGGATTGGTATGCAGTATCCATTCTGTTGTATAGCAGTGATTGTAGAACAATTCATTCCGAGGATGGGGAAAAAACTAGAAGCAAAAGAAATGTGGTTCTGCAGAAGGATACTGAACATTCCACGAACGGAGTGATTAAGCAACGAGAAATTTTTAAAGAAAATGGCAGCAGAAAAATACACTTTTTTTTTTTTAATCATATCACCCCGAGCAAGGCGGTAACGCCACTGATGTGCAGGGGGCTACATAGGAGTGAAAAGACTGGAAAAGAGAAAACCGGAAACCGCATCCTAAACAGGAAGCAAGGGATGAGCCTCTTTACCTGTTCAATAGACGTGGGTGGAGTGTGAACCGGGCGATAGTTTAGTCTATCTACTCCAATTGAAAAAAAAAAGTGAGAAGATTGGAAAAGAGAAAACCGGAAACCGCATCCTAAACAGGAAACAAGGGATGAGCCTCTTCACCTGTTCAATAGACGTGGGTGGAGTGTGAACCGGGCGATAGTTTAGTCTATCTACTCCAATTGAAAAAAAAAGTGAGAAGATTGGAAAAGAGAAAACCGGAAACCACATCCTAAACAGGGAACAAGGGATGAGCCTCTTCGCCTGTTCAATAGACGTGGGTGGAGTGTGAACCTATCCTCAGAATTAGGATGACAGCTGAAATTTCTTTGAGCGGATAATGAGAAAGGAGGGCTTGAAAAATTTAACCCTCACAAAGTATATTGAAGGCAATAGAGGTGAATACACCGAGCTATTTAGCTGACAAGGATGGGTGGCTAAACGTGGGATAATAAGGGGCCTTAGAAAACGGAGAAAAACGATTTGTGGAGTGTTATGATCGCCAACGTCCTGAAGACTCACGGCAAATAGAAGACATAGAAGAGAAAGAAGAAGAAAAAGAATGCAAATTAAACTCAGTTTATGAACAGTTCTTAACTGCGATAAATCTGAATCTACTCACAAACAAAATGGCCAAATAAAAAAATATCATAGAAGGTGTATCTTACGGTGTCGGTGTTGTGCTCTGTTGGGCTGCCGTGTAAATCGCGTGCAGTAATGGATATTTTTTACCCCCTGGACAAATTCCAGCAAAGTCATCCATATCAAAAGACCAGATCATCACTCCGCCAAAACTTTCATTCATTGCAAATTCAACCTGGAAATATAATACATTAAAATTGTTATTTAAAACATGCATCGATTTAAAATTGGTGTACTTAAAGAAGGATGTGTACCTGTGTTTTATAGATTATGCAAAAGCGTTTGACAAAGAACTGCTTAGCAACCTTCACATATTTGAGTAGGATATTAGAATAATCCAGAACCTTGTTAGAATCCAGAACCTTATTAGAATAATCGGAGAACCGAGATCGACTTTCAGTTAAATTCACTGTGTTCACTTATACGCAAATTCCTTTAGGAAATGTATTAATACGTCTCTTCCCTCCAGCTATGGATAACATAACAGGACAGCTTGGGCTCTTTAGCCTTGGTTGGCAACCAATCTACCGTAGAAAGTAATGGCAACCGACTGCAGGAAAATCTGCCCAGTCAGTCATGTTTCTTTCGAGACATGATCGCCCAGGAGTGTATCACGTATGACACTTAATTGACTGACTGAGACTGGCAACAAACCGCCTGCGTGCGGATAGAAAATGAATTCAGTCGATATACAAAAAACAGAAAGCGGGGTAAGACAATGATGAGTTTTCTCACCGAACGTATTCAACATATAAAGTGAGGTGATTCTGAAAGAAATAAATGCTCTACCAGGATCCATTACGAGCAGCCACAGAAAGGAAAATACAGGAACTCCTACCGAAGGTAGTGAAAGAAAGCGAGAAGAAAGGACTACGCATCAACTGCCAGAAAATGGAATGCATGGTTGTTTGCAAAAGGATGAACCCAAAATGAAAATTAGAAATTGGAAATGGCAAAATCAAAGAAGTATAAAAATTCAAATATTTGGGAAGTGTTTTAACAAAGGATGGAAAGTGCGTTCAGTTAAGTGCCATAAGTGATACACGCTTGGGCGATCATGTCTCGAAAGCGACATGACTGACTGGGCAGAAGATTAACCTGCAGTAGGTTGCCATTACGTTCTGCAGTAGACTGGTTGCCAGCCAAGGTTATAGAACCCAATCTGTCCTGTTATTTAACACATAACTGGAGGGAAGAGACGGATTAATACCTTTCCCAAAGATATTTGTGCGTAAGTGAATGCAAAGAATTCAACTGAAATTCGAACGTGGCTCCCCGATTTCTCGTTCCGAGCCGATAACCATTTAATCACAGTACGGTTACTAATTCTGTAAAAATATAATACAGGACTTATAATATATATATATATATATAAGTAGTAATTAGTAAGTATTTCTTCTTAAGCGGCTGCTTTTCTATGAACTCAATTTTGGGTTGATTGAAAAGCTGGTCACTTAAGAGAAATGATACAAACTTTTCTTTTTGACAGTTAATTTCAATATGCTTCCGTTCCTTTAAGCTATAATTAACTTTCGTACCGATGAGAAAATTTGTATATAGTAAATTTTGATTTAATTTAAAATACAACCAAAAAAAAAAAAAGAGTTTGTGAGGGTAACCTCACCTCTTGCCCGATAAGATGCCTGCTAGATATCGTTCTATTCAGAATTATAAAAGAAACAAACATTAACCAATTTTTGGGGGATGTGATACAACATTGTAACTTTTCTTCGCCGGAAGAAATTTCTTTCCCCCGAGATTCCGGGAAAAGACTTTAACATACTAACAATTTCATTATTATACTAGAACCTTGAATAAGTTCTCGCTGTTTTCCAACAATTCGTGTGCCAGAAACTCCGTGTATTTTCATATAGTAACGCATCTACAAGGAAGTACTATAAGCAAACTTGAAATTCAGTGTATGCCATTTCATCGAAGTGTAAAAACAACATTGTTTTTCATAGAAAAAAAACATTGTTTCATAGCGTTAAACATGTTGGCCAATGAAAGTGCATTTACGGAGAATTTTACTGCACTACGTTATTCAAACGACATCTGCAACTGAAGAACACAGAATCCTTATAAAGATTTACGGCGACCATTCTCTGTTGGAAACAACAAACAGGGGTTGGTTTAGACGCTTCAAAAACAATGATTTTGATGCCGAAAATAAAGAACATTCTGGTGCACCGAAAGAGTTTAAAGACGAAGAATTGGAGGCATAACTTCATGATTACTCATGTCAGATGCAAGCTGAATATGCAGAATCATTAAAAGTTGATCACACAATAATTTCGAAACGTTTAAAAGCATTAGGAATGATTCAAATGCAAAGACATTGGGTGCCGTACGAGTTGAAGTTTAGAGACATCGAACGGAGTCTTGTCACGTGTGTACCGCTGATTCAACAATAAAAAAAAGAAAAAGATTTTTGCATCGTATCGTGACCGGTGATGAAAATTGGATACACTACGTTAACCCTAAGAGTAGAAGATCGTGGGGTAAACCCGGCCATGCATCAACATCGGCGGTATAGCCGAATATCCATGGTTCGAAGCTTCCGCTCTGCATTTGATGATATCAGCTGAGTTTAGTTTATTATGAGCCGCTCACACCGTCCGAAAAGATCACGGGAGACCGCTACCGACTACAACTGCTGTGTTTGAGCCGAGAATTAAAAAAGAAAAAAGCCGCTATACGAGCAGAGATACGACAACGCAACACGACAACGCTAGGCCACATGTTGTGAAACGGGTGGAAACCTACTTGGAAACGCTTAAATGGGAAGTCCTACCTCACCAACCATATTCCTCAGATATTGCCCCGTCCGATTATCACGTGTTACGATCGATGGCACATGGCCTGACTGAGCAGAACTTTCATTCTTATGAAGATAACGAAAAATGGGTCGACTCGTGGTTAACCTCAAATGGCGTGTTGTTTTTCCGATGTGGAATTCAAATGCTGCCAGAAAGACGGGAAAAATAGTAGCTAGCGATGGTTAGTGACATGTTTTTTGTAAATAAAACATTACTTTTCAAGAAAAATCAGAGAGAAGTTATTCAAGGTCCTAATATATAAAATGTTTGAGTCATTTATTTTGGTAAATCTCAACTGTCAGCTATATACAACCACTTTCTAAGATCAATACTTAACAATGGCTCTGAGCGAGTGAAGCCTATGGGTTTTAATAAAACCACGATTCTTTGAAACTTGTGGTTTAGTGCTACACAAATAAAGAACTATACAAAATAAGCGAAACCACATCACTTGAGGACTTTCAACAGTAATAACGCTTGAAATGAAAATCACTATTAAGAATTAAGAAGATGTGAAATAACAATTGACATTGCATTAAGATTTTTGAAGAGCAAAGTTGACTGGAAAGCAAGAAGCAGGAAAAGAGTTCCAGTAAAGAGTCAAACTTATGGTTGCATCTGGCCAATTCAACTGTAAAATGATGAGACCTTGCCGCCAATCTAGTCAGCAGTTAAGTGCCATACGTGAAACAAGCTTGGGCGATCATGTCTCTTTCGAGACATGACTGACTGGGCAGAAGATTATCCCGCAGATAATGATGAGACCTTGTCGTCAATCTAGTCAGTCAGTTAAGTGCCATATGTGAAACACGATTGGGCGATCATGTCTCGAAAGAGACATGACTGACTTGGCAGAAGATTATCCCGCAGATAATGATGAGACCTTGTCGTCAATCTAGTCAGTCAGTTAAGTGCCATATGTGAAACTCGCTTGGGCGATCATGTCTCGAAAGAGGCATGACTGACTGGGCAGAAGATTATCCCGCAATAGGTTACCATTGCTTTCTGCGGTAGACTGGTTGCCAGCCAAGGCTATAGAACCCAATCTGTCCTGTTATTTAACCCATAACTGGAAGTAAGACACGGATTAATACCTTTCCCAAAGGGTATTTGCGCGTAAGTGAATGCAATGAATTCAACCGAAATTTGAACTCGGATCTCCGATTTCTCGTTCCGAGCCGATATCCACTGCACCACAATGCACATCTAGTAGTTCCCTTAAATTCATAAAACCTAGGTACCAAATAAGAAGGCTCATAACAACAATTATTATGAAAATATCCATATAAAAGGCCGAGGGAAGCTACATTATAGTTGGGATGGGTGTAACTGAAGCCGAGATACCATGTTACAAAATTGCTACAAAAGCAAAACATTAACCTAAAACCATGATTCATGTTCTTAAATGGTCTTACCAAGTGGAGACTTTCATATGGATATCATTCATCGTACTAAATATATTCAAAAAATGTTTGAAGTGAGTGAAGTCTATACGTCATAGTGAAGACCACACTACTTCGAACCTTGTGGACCTGATCACCAATAAAGGACTGTACCAAATAACAGAAACCACATCACTTGAGTACTCTCAATAGAATCCAAAACTAAAAAAAAAGCCAAGGGAAGCTACAGTAGGGGAGCGGGGATGTAACTGAAGCCGGGATACCAAGTTACAAAACTGCTACAAAACTAAAACATTAACCTGAAAACTTGGTTCTTATTCTTAAATAATCTTATCAGGCCAAAACTTTTATATGGATATCATGCATGGTACCAAATCCATTCAGAAATATCTAAACTGTCAGTTCTATACAACTGCTTCTTCATATCAATATTGAGTAAGCAAAGCCTGTTGGTCTTGGCAAAGACCATCTTTCTTTAAATATAGTGGACTGGCACGACAGAATCACAAAGAACAGCACCAAATAATAAAAACCATATTATTTGAGGACTTTCAACAGTAGCAAGAACTAAAATGGATATCACACGTACCTCGAAGAGAAAATAAGAACACCATCAAGATATTGATGCTCCACACTACTTCAAACAAAAGCTTAGGAAGAAAACTTCCCATCAGTGTTGGAAAGAACAATAACAGCTACTGGACTTGAGAAACGTATTTTCCTGGTGTTTTAAGAGAAAATAATGACACAATCAAGAAGAAAACAATGAAGGCGCGCATCTTGAATCCATCTTAATAAATCCAGCATGTGGAATTAGTAAATACTAAACATTTCAAATACCTTGGAATATCGATCAGTTATAATAAATTTAGCACATGAGAAAAGCAAGTTGAACATAGAATAGGATGCACTAGGTCTAGTTTTGCCCTACACCGCAAATTGCTACAAGACCAAAACATTAACCTGAAAACTTCATATTTTTAAATAGTCATATCAAGTCGAGACGTTCATATGGATATCATGAATAGCACCAAATTCATTCAGAAATATCTAAACTGTCAGATCTATTCGACTACTTTCTAAGATCAATGATCAAAAATGACTTTGAGCGAATGAAGTCTATGGGTCATAGCAAAGACCACACTACTTCGAATCTCGTGAACTGGATCACAAACAAAGGACTGTACCAAATAATAGAAACCACTTCCCTTGAGTACTTTCAACAAAATCAAAAACTAAAATAGCTATCACGTATAACTCGAAGAGAAAATAATGTCATAATCAAGATGCTGACATTTCACACTGCATCAAACAAAAAGTTAAACAATAAAATCTCTATCGATACTGGAAAGTGCAATCAACCAAGCGACGATGAAAAACCTATTTGAGAAACCTATTTTCCTGAAAAAATTTGTTTAAAGGAATGATTGTTCTGCTGAAAGAAAATCGGCCTTCTCTGCATTAATTGTTGGAGATAGATTAGTCCATTCACTATGAATGGAACTTCTGCTCGCAGAAATAGGGCTCGCAAAGTAGGTCGTAAGGCGTAGTGTTGAGTCGTACACATTGCCACACTGAACTCTAGAATTCGCTATTATTATATTATCAATCCTTCATGAGATTAAATATTTTCTTCTCTAATCTTTTTTCTAATGTTTTCTTACAATATTATTAACTAGATACTACGAGCTTATACGAGCATTATAACAAAGATTTCCTAAATTTCAACCGAAAGAAGTACTGGTGGCTCCGTCAGTGAATGGCAAATGTTTATAAGGAAATGGCTATTATTAGCATTGCAATTATATCAAATATCTACTTATAGATAACTAGCAGTATAGCCCGGCGTTGCTCGGGTATAATGAAAGCTTTTAAACTAATCCATGGTCCTGAAGCTCAGAGTCAGCCTAAAGAATATTTGTGTGAAGTTTGGTGAGAATCGGATAAAATTTGTGGATTTGTATAAATGACATACAGACAGATAAACAGACACACACACAAACATCTTGGCTTATATATATATATATATATATATATATATATTATCGATTTTCTGCACTATTGTAAGAACCGCAACCTTAAAACTTCTGAATATCGTTTCTTATGTCTTTGTCTATGAGTGTATCAAATTTCATTAAAATCGGACCACTCCTACTATAACACGATTATTTCGATTTTCGATTTTCGATATTTATCGGGGGGTACCTCGACACAAAACCTAGCTAAGAACACTCGCAGACCCTTATAGTACAACTGTGTAAATTTTCAAGAAAATCGGTTCAGCCGTTTCGGAGTGTATAGGTAACGGACACACACACACACAGTTCCATTTATAAATAAGTTTAGATAAACTGTTTCGTGTGATATGATACGCAGCTTTTAATGATGAGGCTAGTTGTGACACGCTCCTAATCCCCCATTAACATGGATCAGGTTAGTCTCCCTGAGAGTAAAACACTGTGCCTCCTTGGGTTAACTCTCACATCAGAACTCAAGTGGAACGAATATATCGAATCCATAGCTAAATCCGCTGCTAAGAAGGTCGGTTCTCTGTGTAGGGCCCGGAAGTTTTTTCCCGTTTGAAACCATCCTGAACATATATAATTCTACCATCCGACCTTCCATTGAAAACTGCTGCCATATCTGGTTGGGTGCTCCTGCTATCCACCTCTAGGGGTCCTTTACAAAATCCAACGGAGAATCTGTAATGTGATTGATTTCGACCTGGCAGCCAAGATACAGTCACTTTCTCACCGGCGCAATGTAGCTTCTCTGTATCTCTTCTTCAAGTACTTTCACGGCTTCTGCTCCCATGAACTTAGCTCTCTGGCTCCCCCTATACATGAATTTGCTCGAGCCACAAGATTAGCAACCACCTCCCACCCTTTTGCTGTGAAACCAATAAATTTTAAACGCAAATTCTACTCCCACAGCTTCTTTTCTCGCACTTCCCGCCTGTGGGATTTCCTTCCGTTTACTTGCTTTCCCGATAGCTACAATCTCCAGGAATTTAAGAGTAAAGTCAATAGTCATCTCCTATCTCACTAACCTGCATCCTCTCTCTCTCTCTCTCTCTCTCTCTCTCTCTCTCTCTCATGATCCTTTCTTCGTCCATTCTCAGTATCTTAACCCTTCTCTTAGCCACTTCTTGACACGCCCTGTAACCTGTCACTCTTTCTCATAACTTTCTTCCTATGTAACCCCCTGCGCACCAGTGGCAGTAGACTTGGGACGATATGATTATTTTAAAAAAACATACACACAAGGTTGCAATAACTGGATACTCAGCTTGTTTTAGATGGTCTAAGCTTGTCCTCGCTGGTCAAAAGGTCGCTAAGCGATAAAGGTGATTTTCTAAGCGCACACAGATGTGGCACAAGGCCGAAAGTATGGGGTACCCAGTGAGGACAGAACGCGCTACTCAACTGTAATGATTCTAGTGAGACAAACTTTCTAACCGTTACACCACGTCGAGGTACCCAAACGCTGCTTTTAATGATAGGCACGTATAATATAGCAAGGATAATCCTCTCTATTATAATAAAGGCCGCTATGTATATACACTACCGGCCATAATTATTAGGCCACCATAGTGTTTTAGAAAAATGATGCATTTCATACTATTTTTTAGTATTTATTGCCAAGTGAATAACTGTAAATAAAAATAGAATGGTTCTTTTGTTAATATTACACAATAACGTGCATCAAAGGAATTTATAAATATTTAATAGTTATCTATATTGCAGTTTCATCAATGAAAAAATGAAAACAAATTTGGGTGATTCGGACGGGTTCATTTTTGCTTCCTTGCTTTGTAAAATTTTGCAAAGTAATAATAACAAAAGAACCATTGTATTTTTATTTGGCAATAAACACTAAAAATAGTATGAAATACATCATTTCTTTTGAAAAAACTGGGGTTGTCTAATAATTATGCCCGGTACTATATATATATATATGAAATTATATAATTATGAATTAATTGTACATTGCGAAACGGAAATTTCTGTTTCGAGATAGATTCTCTTCAACGGGTAATGTTAGATGTTGGTTATGCAAATGATTTACGCTTAAATACAAAAAAAAAACCTCGGTTTGCTATTTATATATGTGGGAAAATATAAAATTTGTGTGTGTGTGTGTGTGTGTGTGTGTGTGTGTGTGTGTGTGTGTGTGTGTGTGTGTGTGTGTGTGTGTGTGTGTTTCAGTTAACTAATCAGAGAAGATTCATTTTGAAATTTGGCCCGTATTTTCTAAAGAATACATACTAACTTTGTTCTTTTTTTTCCTCCTCCTTTATTCCTTTCCCTCCCTTTATTCCTTTCACTCCCCTTCCTCCTTTATTCCTTTCACTCCCCTTCCTCCTTTATTCCTTTCACTCCCCTTCCTCCTTTATTCCTTTCCCTCCCCTTCCTCCTTTATTCCTTTCCCTCCCCTTTCTCCTTTCTTCTTTTTTTCTCACTAACGGTCAAAATGTCAACCTGCATTTAACCTAATTTTTATCTTTTCTCCTTTGCCTTTTATTTTTATTGCTTCTCACTTTGTTTTATTGTTTTTGATGTGATGTACCTGTTTAGTACCAAGACCGTCCTTTCTGCATTCTTATCATTTTGATCTCCTCTCCTAGAAAATAGCAGAAGGGTCAAAAAAAGAGAAGCTTCTTAACAGTGCGTTTCTAGTTCTAATGTTTTCAAAACCTTTGATTTATAAATAACATTTTTATTTTTTCCTGATTTACTTCCTGTTGTCCTTGTCCCATCTTCCTAATATCTTTTTATTTATTGTAAATTTCTTTTTTTCTTTTTTCTTTTGTAAAGTCTTTTTTATAAACAATTTTATGTACCAATTTACTTTGTTTTTATATTTCGTCAGTTATTATTTTCCTTGAGCGACTTATTGGTTATATGCATGTTATTTCATGTAGAGTTTTTTTATCCATATTCTAATGTGAACAATTTGCAATGTCTACATATGACATTTATCTCAATGTGTTTATTTAATAGATTTTTATTCTTAAGTGATTTCATAATATATAGTTTTTCGTATAGACATAGCGAGCATGGTGCATTCAACGACTTATATGTTTTAGCTTCTTTTAGAATTTCCCACTTTAATGTGTATTTATTTATTCATTTATTTATTTATTTTGTTTCCTTTAGATACCAATGATATTTCGACAGGGATGTTCTATTTCTGTACTTGTTATTACTAAAGGAAGACGTGTGCTGGTAAATGCGCTGTTTTAGAGTATTCTTAGTACTATCTATATAAATTTTTACATTATTGGGGTTTTCCTTTGAAGATATTTCGCATTGATAGACGATTGATTCTGTTAGGAACTTGTTTTCTATCGGGCAGTCTAAAGGGTTTCTACAATTACATTTTTCTTGTCTAAATTGTTATTTTCCTTTATTAGGTTGCTTTTATTAATGGTATTAAAGTCTATTAAAATGTTATTATTGTGATTTTGTATGATTTTTTCCAGATTGTTCATAAAACTGTAACTTAATTTAATAGTATTTTTATTAAAGATCTTACTTCATGGATTTTTTTTCCAGAAAGTGTTTCTTAATTAACGCGATGAATTTCCTCCCCAATTTACTACAAGTCATTTGGTTGAAGGGGGTGTGTACCAAATATCTATTCCTATTTTTTCTTCGGGGGTTGCTTTTCTGTTTTTACATATTTAATATTTGAGTTTTTCTATTCACTATTTTTTAAGGCAGTAATATAAAAATTTGTCATTTGCTGAATTTCTACTAATTCTCTATACTGTTGATGAGGGTACAGTTTGATACAGATGGAGGATGGTTAGATTTTGGGTGGATGTATAAAGGATTGTTTTTTGTTTTGTTTTGTTTTGTTTGTTTTGTATGGTTGGTGTATATTCTTCTCTAGATCTAAGGTTACATCGAGGAAATCAACTTTTTTTATATTTGTTTTAATTGTTAATCAATGTAATGTCAGTTATGTACCATACGTGATACACGCTTGGGCGATCATATCTCGAAAGAGACATGACTGACTGGGCAGAAGATTATCCCGCAGTAGGTTGCCATTGCTTTCGGCGGTAGACTGGTTGCCGACCAAGGCTATAGAACTCAATCTGTTCTATTATTTAACCCATAACTGGAGAGAAGAGACGGATTAATCCCTTTCCCCAGTGTATTTGTGCGTAAGTGAATGCAAGGAATTCAACTGGAATTCGAACTCGGTAACCTGATTTGTCGTTCCGAGTCGATATCCACATCTCTCACTTTTCGCTTCTAACTTACCTGCATTTTTTATTTACTTATTTATTTGTTGTTGTTTTTTTCTTTCTAGCCGAATTCCCTACGTCTGTATATAAATATTTATCGCTATGGCTTCTCGGTCTTATGGCTGAGATCACCGTGACAGACTAAGGTTAATCTAATTCTCTAATGCGACTTCTATCTTCTCTTATTACTTTCTGTCCAGCCCAATAACTCGGCGTTTGAAAATGGAGGTTTTATTTCGGTCACGATCGTTTTCTCGGTCTTTTGGCTGACATCAATGTGACAGCCTCAATTTAATCTGATTCTCTCTCGTCTCTTCTGTCTTTCCTTATTTTTCTTCCTTTTTCTTTTATTTTTCACTGGAACTAAGTAGTGTCTTCTTCCCTGTTTCCTACCAATCAATCTTCTATTATTTATAAAGCATTAACAGGTCGTTACAGTTTTAATAACTTATAAGTGGCGTGATTAACACAATTATTATAGGATTACAGGACAAGAAAAATGCCGTTGTGGTGCATTGGATATCACCTAGCAAGGAGAAATCGGAGAGCCGAGTTCAAATTCCAGTTGAATTCTTTGCATTCACTTACTCGCAAATACCCTTGGGAAAGGTATTAATCTGTCTATTTCTTTCAGCTATGAGTCAAATAACAGAGCAGATTGGGTTTTAAAGCCTTGGTTTGCAACCAGTCTACTGCAAAAAGTAATTGCAACCTGGTGCGAGATAATCCTCTGCCCATTCAGTCATGTCTCTCTCGAGACATGATCGCCAAAGCGTGAATCACGAATGGCACTTAACTGACTGGCCTCCACTCATTTTCGATATCTAATTTTTAAATTGATTTATTAAAAATAAAAAACGTTTTCTTGAAACTGTTATTCTAGTTTTAATTGAAAGCTAAGTGATTAAATTTTCATTTCCGGTAAGCAAAATAATCTGGTGTTTTTTTCCATGTATTATCGTAAATTCTATTTTGCTATCACTCACTTCTAAGGAAAAACCGAAACCGTATACGACACGAATTTTTCCAACCTACATATTTTAGTACAGGCACGAAAAGGAAAGCAATAACTGATTTTTTAAAGTCCACTTAATAAATATTTTTTGGTGAATAAATATTTTAGTTTCTTGTTGACCGTTGTAAATACGTTTTTAAATTTTTAAAATGAATTATGCTGAATAAATTTCTTTAAAGTTAGGCCATTTTCTTATGTTCTTATTTATTTATTACCAGATTACATAGTAAAATTCTAATATGTACATTTTGGTGAGTAGGATATATGTTTCTGGCGTAAATAGGTCATGACTATGAGCCTTTCGTATGCGACCAGATTTTTTAGGTGGTCGCATACGACAGGTTCCACTGTATTTTTTCTCTCACTGTCTAAAATATTTTATAAGATAGCCATATTTTCTCTCTAAAGTTTAAAATATTCTTGAAAGCCATATTTTCGTAGAAAGAAATATTTTCTCTCTCACATGCCTAAAATATTCTTAATATAAGAAAGCCATATGTACGTAGAAAAAAAGTTATTTTCGCTCTAAAGTTTAAAATATTCTTCATATAAGAAATGCATATTTTCATAGAAAAAAGTGATTTTCTCTCTAAAGTTTAGAATATTATTAATATTAACTAGGAGTATAGCCCGGCGTTGCTCGGGTGTAATGAAAGCTTTAAAACTAATCCCTGGTTTCCAGCTCAGACTCTTTGGACGTTGGCACGAAAGACTAAAAAGCAATAGTTGCTTCCAGTTAAAGCGAAACCATAGACTGAAAGAAAAATGAATGGATGTCAGTCAAATTTTGATTTCCTGGTATCGATATCAAATACGGTTTTTCGTCGTAAACTGAATTTTGAAGGCTAAATAAGTTCTTTGAGTAAATGGTATCATGGCTGAGACTAAGAACTACAAGCAAAAACTAAAATAAAATGGCTGAAAATAAAAATACAGACATACAGGCAGATAAACAAACACACACACAAACATCTTGGCTTATATATATATATATATATATATATATATATATATATATATATATATATATTCTGCACTATTGTAAGAACTGCAACTTTGAAACTTCGGAATATCGTTTCTTATGTCTTTGTTTATGAGTATATCAAAATTTATTAAAATTATATTGATTAGAATTTAAAATTTTTAGATTTTTTTTTCAATTTTTCAGCAATCTTTTAGTGATTAACACATTTGTAAACAATTCTCGGTTTTTAAAATTATACAAAAATAAAACATACATTTGTGACAAGTTATTTTTGGAAAATTGACAAAATTAAAGTTAAATTAATCGGATTTACACAAGTATTATTTATTTATAGCATGAAATTTAGAATAGAATGATTTCTTCAACACAGTGTGTTGATCTTTCTGACCTTTCCCCGTATATTTCGCATGTGATGACAGCCAGACAGATGCGAGAAAAGATAAGTGTATGGCGTCCGGATTAGATAAAATTGTGCAATTTATTTTATCCTTTAAGGGAAAAATTGTGAAAGACATGCCCTTTTAATGTACACATACACATTATCTTACAAAAATGTCCGTCAAATGCACAAAAAAATTATCTTAAAAATACAAAGGCACTACGATTTGTATTAAACTTTTCACTTTTCGATTAGTAAAATTAGTTCTTTCCAGTATTTTAAAAATATTTTTCAAACTTTATAAATTATTATAATTAAAACAAAATATCGGCGCCGAACGAGAAATCAGGGAGCCGAGTTCGAATTCCCGTTGAATTCCTTGCATTCACTTACGCACAAATAACCTTGGGAAAGGTATTAATCCGTCTCTTCCCTCCAGTTATGGGTTAAATAGCAGGACAGATTGGGTTCTGTAGCCTTGGTTGGCAACCAGTCTACTACAGAAAGCAATGGCAACCTACTGCGGGATAATCTTCTGCCCAGTCAGTCATGTCTCTTTCGAAACATGATTGCCCAAGTGTGTTTCACATATGACACTTAACTGATAATGTCCTTAATATATATTATCTATTAAAACAATTAAAAGCTTATTCAATTAAATAATATAGTTTTATTGCATTTTTATTTTACTATTCGGAGCAGATTTTCGAAAATAAAAGCAAAATGTTTTAAAAAATTAATAGATGATTTACATTCCCCAATGAGTCCTGCGTTTAACTGATAAAAGCAATATTTCCAAAAAATATAATTTCGTAAAATTTCATGAGGTGGGATAATAGATGTAAAAAAATATTTTTATCATTTTTTAAAATAATGATTTCACAAAAAAGATAATTCATTTGTGAATAAGTCGTGAAAGTTTCATTAAAATCTGACAATTATTTGATTTTTTGCAAGATTTCCAATTAATAATTTTCATATGAAAAAATTGAGTTACATAATATCACATGTCCCAGTGTAAATTCTTTTAACGATTTGGTTACTCGCTAACGAAAATCAAAACAAAAAATTTCAAACGTGTTAGAAAAAACTTTAAAAGAATTTTTAAATAATTAAAAAGAAAATGGATATTTACTCTTAATAAGAAAATAAACAATTTGATGGAAATTTTTCGTTTTTTTTTTTAAGTGATTTAGTGGAGATGCCTAAAAGATTTTATGCTCGCTTTTTAGAAAAATATGTCGGAATTTTTTTAGTTTATTTAAAACTACTTTTGGTTTCGATACAACTGTTTATTATACATTATTAGGCACGGAAAATGTCTGTTCGCAACTGATATATTAAAGCTATTTCCTGCTTATAAGTTTGTTTGTTTGATATGAACTGGTCAGTTTTGAGGAAGGTAGTATTGAGCTCGGAATCTGTCTCAAGAAAAATAACAAAACAAAATGTACTAAATTACTATATCAACCTAATCTCCGAGATGATAGAGAATGCCAAACAATCTCCTCAAAGATGAAGAGACTTGAAGCGACAGAGATGTGGAACTACTGATGAATTCTAAGGATACAATGAAATATAGCAGTTATTCCACTCATTTGATGAATCTTGTTAAGAGCCATTGAAATCAAGAACAGAGGAAAGTATCCACTACTGATGAATTCTAAGGATACAAATGAAAGTATCCACTACTGATGAATTCGTTTAAGGATACAATGAACAGAGGAAAGCATCCACAATTACTGATGAATTCTATGATCACAATGAAAGTATCCACTACTGATGAATTCTAAGGATACAATGAACAGAGGAAAGTATCCACTACTGATGAATTCTATGATACAACGAACAGAGGAAAGTATCCACTACTGATGAATTCAAGGATACAATGAACAGAGGAAAGCATCCACTACTGATGAATCTTGTTGACACTGAATGTCACTAGAGGAAAGTATCCACTACTGATAGGTCTCCATGATACAAACGAACAGAGGAAAGTATCCACTACTGATAATTCTATGGATATGAATGAACAGAGGAAAGCATCCTCACTACTGATGACCATGGATATAATGAACAGAGAAACAGTGTTATCCATCACTGATGAATTCCATATACACTGAACAGATATACGCATCCACTACTGATGAATTTAAGGATACAATGAACAGAGGAAAGTATCCACCACTGATGAATTCTATGATACAACGAACAGAGGAAAGTATCCACTACTGACAGAATCTTGGACATAATGAACAGAGGCAAGTATCCACTACTGACGAATTCGATGGATTACTAATGAACAGAGAAAGCATTCAAATCTATTTGATGGACTTTATGGATACAAATGAAAAGAACCACTGATTGACAATTTGCTGACACAATGAAAGTATCCATCATTTGATGAATTTAAGATGGCAGTTTGTTATCCCATCACTGTTTAACTCAAGGATATAAATGTAAACAGAGAAAGTATCTCACCACAGATGACCAAGGATACACTGAACAGAGTGAGCATTCAATACTGACAATTCTATGGATTAACAGAAAAGATCCACTACTGATAATTCTATATACTGGAACAAGAGGAAAGTATCCACTACTGATGAATTCTAAGAGGAATGAACAGAGAAAGTATCTCACTACTGACAGAATTTTATGATACAGGCTTAACAGAGGAAAGCATTCACCAACACATAATCATGATGGCAATGGAACAGAGAAAGTATTCACCATTACAATTTTATGGATACAATGGAACAGAGGAAAAGTATTCACTACTGATGAATTCTATGACACAATGAATAGAGGAAAGTATCCACTACTGATGAATTCTAAGGATACAATGAACAGAGGAAAGTATCCACTACTTACTTAAATTCTGAGGATACAATGAACAGAGGAAAGCATTCACTACTGATGAATCTTAAGGATACAATGAACAGAGGAAAAGTATCAACTATAATTAAACGTATACTTACAATAAAAAAAGAAACAGCAGAAATCTCTGGTACATAGAATGAGGAATGTCGGCATAGTGAATCTAACACTCGCAAGATATACTGAAGGCAAGAGAAACAGGAGGAAAAACGAGTTTGTGTCAATAGATGACAGAACATGGACAACGAGGTATGGTAAAGAGTCAAATGCTACTTATAATCAAAAGTTACTCTGAGCAAAAATCTGGAAGTTGTGAACAGCTACGAAAACCCGCTTAACGAATTTGTCAGAATGGATAGCTGAACAAGGACAAAGAGGAATAGTAAAGTTTTAAAATGACGTAGAGCAACAAGTCAGGAAATTGTGGAGAGCCATGATCGCCCATATTCTGAAAGGACATATAAAAGAATTTAACTGTACTATACTGATGTTAAAGCTTATGACTTTTCTTCCGTAAAATGTAAAACTTGGCACAGCATGAAATTATTCAAATATCTACCCGGTGAATGCAAAAAACCCACATATATCTGTAACACCTTATAACCAGTGCTGTGCTTAGCAACATCACCCTACCCCCGCAGAATGAAACTTGCGCCCCCTCCCCCGAACATGCTGGACCCACAATAAATGGTACTTTAAACAAAATAACATACTCTGGAAAGGCAGATATTCCTTGATCACAAAAAAGCGGACGAAATCGCAGAATTGGCGCTTTGAATCTGTTTATTACGAACGTTTTCAAAACTTTTAGCTACTTTTTATGTATGTGAAACAGATATCAATAATATATTTCTCTCTCAAGTTCTTTTTTTTTTAATTACAAATGATTTCCAGCCTCTTCGGAGTCGAAAGGCCCCTATCAAAAATTATATATATATATATAAAAAGAGAGAGAGCGAGATGGGCTGATAGATGTCTATTTCAACATACAAGTATGATAATAATTTTCCAATTAATCCTAATAATTATTTTGTTATTTTTTTTTTTCATTGCAATAGATCTTGCGACCCCTAGGGAACTTGTGCCGCCCCCGCCACACACACACACAATTTCGGGGTCTGCTTGGGCCATAAGCACGGCCCTGCTTATAACCCACTTGAACAGCGGAAATGATTATTGACTTTAGTCACATTCCCACCGATGACTTATGACTTTAAATACTTCGTTGGTAATTGTTCGGATGGGGCTCTTCACTATGTTAACTTGACTTTTAGTTATGGGTTAAATAATAGGACAGATTGGGTTCTATAGCCTTGGCTGGCAACCAGTCTACCGCAGAAAGCAATGGCAACCTACTGCGGGATAATCTTCTGCCCAGTCAGTCATGTCTCTTTCGAGACATGATCGCCCAAGCGTGTATCACGTATGGCACTTAACTGACTGACTAGACTTGTGACGAGGCCTCATCAATTTATAGTTAAAATGGTTAGATGTAACCGTAAATTCTATGTCAAGATTTTCTTTTCACACACTTTTCTCTTGGGAATCTCCCTTCTGTCTTTATGCTTTCCAGCCAACTTAAATCTTCAAAATTTTAAATGCAATCTCAGTCGCTATCGACTGCGTCCTCATTACTCTTTTATTGCACTCACGTCTTAGTAATGTTTCTGCTTTCTCATTCTTTCATACCTAGGAACCCCTTGTGATTTAGTAGTGAGAAGAATATTAATATCTAAACTTATTTACAAATAGAACTGTGTGTGTGTGTGTTTGTGTGTGCGTGTGTGTGTGTGTGTGTGTGTCCGTTACCTATAGACTCCGAAACTGCTGAACCGATTTTCTTGAAAATTTACACAGTTGTACTGTAAGTGTCACCGGGTGTTCTTAGCTAGGTTTTGTGTCGAAGTACCCCCGATAAATATCGAAAATCGATAATCGAAAAAATCGGGTTATAGAAAGAAGTGGTCCGATTTTAATAAATTTTGATACACTCATAGACAAAGACATAAGAAACGATATTCCGAAGTTTCAAAGTTGCAGTTCTTACAATAGTGCAGAAAATCGATAATATATATATATATATATATATATATATATATATATATATATATATAAGCCAAGATGTTTGTGTGTGTGTTTGTTTATCTGCCTGTATGTCTGTATTTTTATTTTCAGCCCTTTTATTTTAGTTTTTGCTTCGGGTTTGACTCTAAGTAGGTATAATTGTAGTTCTTAGTCTCAGCCATGATACCATTTACTCAAAGAACTTATTTAGCCTTCAAAATTCAGTTTACGACGAAAAAACGTATTTGATATCGATACCAGGAAATCAAAATTTGACTGACATCCATTCATTTTTCTTTCAGTCTACGGTTTCGCTTTAACTGGAAACAACTATTGCTTTTTAGTCTTTCGTGCCAACGTCCAAAGAGTCTGAGCTCCAGAACCATGGATTAGTTTAAAGCTTTCATTACACCCGAGCAACGCCGGGCTATACTCCTAGTTAATATTAATAATATTCTAAACTTTAGAGCGAAAATAACTTTTTTTCTACGTACATATGGCTTTCTTATATTAAGAATATTTTAGGCATGTGAGAGAGAAAATATTTCTTTCTACGAAAACATGGCTTTCAAGAATATTTTAAACTTTAGAGAAAAAATATGGCTATCTTATAAAATATTTTAGACAAGTGAGAGAAAAAATACAGTAGAACCTGTCGTATACGACCACCTCTACTGCCATCAAAAACTGGTCGCATACGAAAGGCTCATAGTCATGACCTATTTACGCCAGGAACGTATATCCTACTCACCAAAATGTACATATTAGAATTTTACTATGTAATCTGGTAATAAATAAATAAGAACATAAGAAAATGGCCTAACTTTAAAGAAATTTATTCAGCATAATTCATTTTAAAAATTTAAAAACGTATTTACAACGGTCAACAAGAAACTAAAATATTTATTCACCAAAAAATATTTATTAAGTGGACTTTAAAAAATCAGTTATTGCTTTCCTTTTCGTGCCTGTACTAAAATATGTAGGTTGGAAAAATTCGTGTCGTATACGGTTTCGGTTTTTCCTTAGAAGTGAGTGATAGCCAAATAGAATTTACGATAATACATGGAAAAAATTAACAAAACAAAACACACAAAAATCTGACAGCGATCGTGGGTGTGGGTAGAGAAAGAAAGAGATAGAGATAGATATACCCAGATAGAAATAGAGTAGATAGATACACAAAAAATAAAGGAACCAAAGAGATAGACACTTGAGAAAAGGGCATAGCTGTGATTTTCTCCATCCCTGAATTTATCCAAATCAGTACAGAGACTTCTATAAATCCCTTGAATATATATTGTACAAAACAGCCGACGATTGACCGTGAGGTGAACTCAGGCAATGTACATTTCAATAAGAAATAACAGTTTGATACAACATTACAATAACAAAACAATGAGGAAGTGTTCCTGACTTAGATCAAATCAAAATGTAACAGATTATTCATTTAGTTTCTCCTAATTGAGAAGTTCGCAGTGTACGACCAAAATGGAATTTTTTTTAAGTGGTCGCTTGATCAGTGATTTTCAATCGTTGATGTTAGTCGCTGATCGCGTTCTGGAGGTGGTCGCTCACTGAGGATCAATTAACATTAGCAAATCATCCATGCATAGAAAAATGGTCGTTAACAATAGGTGGTTACTCACGAAGATGGTCGCATACAGAACGTGCCATTGTATTTCTTTCTACGAAAATATGGCTTTCAAGAATATTTTTAACTTCAGAGAGAAAATATTTTCTTATAAAAATATGGCTTTCTTATAGAAATATTTTAGACATGTGAGAGAAAAAAAATTTCTTTCTACGAAAATAAGGCTTTCAAGAATATCCTTAAACCTTTAATTTCACACTCTCATCACTCTCAAAGGCTATCCATTGATCTTGATACACCATGTAATGGACACCTCTATTGGGCATGAAAACAATTCGGCTTCCGTTCTGTTGTTGTAATTTACAAACCTGAAAAATAAAATAATGTAAACTTCATATTTTTTAACTGTCTGAGACTAAACTTTAAAAAAGAAAGATTTTTAATTCCCAAGTAGAATGTTTTTAGATTTTAATAAAATCCCTGAAAATCCATGACAAAAATAAGATACTAATGGTTTAAGATACAAGTCTTAATAATTAACCCATAGATGGAGGAGGAGAGGCGAATTCATACATTTATCAAGAGTATTTGCGCGTAAGTATAACTAACCCAACTGGAATTGAAACTCGGATCTCTGATTAACAGTTTGGAGACATTATCCTTTATTCGACCCGCACATGCTAGTTTACAGTAGCTGGTATTTACAAACGGTTGTAGTGAACAGGAAGTTATCTCCTCAACAAAAACAGAATGACATATTTGAGTATCTGCACATCTGGCTCCGCACATATCTTCCGGTTGAAAAACAATTTAAAAGAAATATACATATATTAACCAAAAGAGAACACAAAAATATATTTCAAAGTGATCCGCTTTTTTTTCCAAAAATATATAAGTACGCATGATTTTGCGTCTTTCTTCAGAGGGCATCTGAGCCTTCCCCCTGGACGACTTGCATTTTTTACCCTCTCACCCCCCTCTCTCTCTGTCTCTCTCTCTCTCTCTGTGTCTCTCTCTCTCTCTCTCTCTCTCGTGCCGTGTTCTGTATCTCTCCTCCTCTTTCTTCAAAGAACATTTCGTAAAGACAGACACACAAAAAAGAAGATACAATGAAACGAACATTTAACTGAGCGGTCACATCAAAGACATCTTCGACGACAACTATACCCCGCTCCTACATACATCCTCATCGTCATTACTATTTTCATACATTCAACTTACTTTTCTCTTAACATGACTATTATAAACTCTTCTTATCAACCTTGTACCAGGCATATAAACATTAATATTATTTTGTATAATACAGAATTATATAATGTTTATATAAATTATTATTTTTATACGCCTTCTTGGTTGCTCTCATTTTCACACACCTCTTACAGTGAACTATAAACTTAACAACGCCAAATTTAAAACCCACAGAAGTCCATCTATACGGTTATCTATTTAGGTACTAATCAGCTTCGACGTTGCTTAAATTCAGTCACCGTACAGGAAGTGTTGTTTCAATATGATATGGCCACAAGTCTGTAATCACATCTACGAAAATAAAATCAAGATATTTTCCTGTAAAAGTTGCATTTGTTTTAATTTTTTTCTTTACTAGCAGTATAGCCCGGCGTTGCTCGGGTGAAATGAAAGCTTTCAAACTAATCCATGGCCCTGGGGCTCAGATTCAGCCTAAAGAATATTTGTGTGAAGTTTGGTGAGAATCGAATGAAAATTGTGGATTTGTATAAAGGACATACAGACAGATAAACAGACACACACACAAACATCTTGCCTTTTATATATATATATATTATCGATTTTCTGCACTATTGTAAGAACCGCAACCTTGAAACTTCTGAGTATCGTTTCTTATGTCTTTGTCTATGAGTGTATAAAATTTGATTCAAATCGGACCACTCCTTCTATAACTCGATTTTTTCGATTATCGATTTTTGATATTTATCGGGGGTACCTCGGCACAAAACCTAGCAAAGAACACTCGCAGACACTTATAGTACAACTGTGAAAATTTTGAAGAAAATCGGTTCAACCGTTTCGGAGTCTATAGATAACGGACACACACATACACACACACACACACACACACACACACACACACACAAACAAACAAACAAACAAACAAACAAAGTTTTATTTATAAATAAGTTTAGATAGTAAATGTTTTACTTTGTACTAAAGGTCAAGCAAGACTGGAAGACCCCCATTCACAGAGGTTTTTTTTTTGTCTGTTTTATGTGTCGCTACCCTGTTAATTTATTACCACTTTCCACGCACCAAAAGTTACAATATGACACCTTACATTATAATTATAAATCTAGAACGAGTAAAATATAAGGTGTCATTATCATCATTCAGCGGCCTCAAAATCTTGTCAGTAGCTGAATACTTGATGCTTCGCTAGAGTTACCAAGGGTGTTTTTATCGTGACACCATCTCTAGATGGGTAGCCTAAGGTGTATTTATAGAAGTTGGAAATAGTTTTAATGTTCATGTCACCCAGATTCGTTCAAAGTTACATCGCTAGGGTAATTATGCAAATAGAATGAATAAATGCCTCTTCTTTTCCTAATATAGAAGCTCATGTTTTATATAAGTCACCAGTCACTTTTAGTGTACAAAGATTATGAATGGGTGCGTAGCCAAGTGGTTAGAGCGTTCGCTTTCCGACCACGGGTTTGAATCTCACTATGGTTGATTTATCAGGAAGATAATTTCCCGCTATCGGACGGTAGAGGCTATCACAACGCATGACAAACTTCCTAAAGACCATATCACAGATTGACCCAAGCCTTGTGAGGGAAATTGATTAGACAGAACTATATGGAAGCCGTCGATGGTACGAAGTCGCAAGTCATCTTGACCGAGGGTTTGAGCATACTGGTCTTGTTGGGACTATTGATCACGCCAGATAACTCTCGTTCACCCAGAAATAAATGAGGTCCGCTCAGTATAGTTGCAGCATAAACCACAGTCGGGCTCTTTGTACAAGTGCAAATATGCCTCAGTAGGCGTCTGCGGTAGGAATTGGCTAGCAGACGGCTATACTCGAATAAGAGCAGTCAGCTATTACATGGATGATGAAAAATCTGTTAAATCACTACTTAACACACAAAAATATTTCCAAATTATAAGAATTAGTGATAAAAAAATAAAATATAGATGTTTCTTGTTCTATATGTCATGTCCTTTTAGAATGTGGTTGATCATGGCACTCCATGATTTCTTTTCTTTCGTGGCTTATAATATATTTTGATTTTGTTATTTTTCATAAATCTTGTTTCACCGTCCATTTACTCGATCTCCTTAAGTTTGCATTGTTTTCAGCTGTCTCTCAATCTGCTCTGTGAGTATCAGATTTTCCGAGCCGTTTTTCCTCATTATGTGCCCAAGAAATTTCAACTGTCTCTTCCAGGTGATTTTTTTTTCTATCAAACTTTGTCATTGCTCCATGTTCGGTCGATGGCATCCTCAACATCCTTCTGCAGAATCATATTTATGTTGCTTCGAGTTTCTTTTTCATTCTTTGAGGAGATTGTCCAGCATTTAAATGTGATTTTTTTTTATCATTTCACCTCAAGCAATGCAGTACTGCCACTTGTGCGCAGGGGAGGGGGCTACATAAGAGGAGAGGGAAGAGAAAGAAGAAACGGTTATAGAGAGTGTCAGAGAATGGTTAAAAGAAGGATGGGAATACTGGTGTGAAGAGAGTTGCGTGAGAGCAGAGTAAAAAGGGAGAACAAAATACTCGGGGCGTTGGGGAAAGGATTGAAGTCAAGAGAATAAGAGATGGCAATTGACGTTGCATTTAAACTCTTGGAGATTGTAGCTATCTGGGAAGAAAGTATACGGAAGGGAGTTCCACAGGCAGAAAGTGCGAGAAAAGAAGATGAGGGAGTAGAAGTGATTGTTGCATTTAGTTGTTTTGACTGTAAAAGGCTGAGACCGATTTTGTTTCGTTTTTAATACTCAGCTTAGCTTTTGGAAGGCATCTTTTTGTTACCCCAATGCGGTTTAGGATTTCAGTGTCGCACTTTCCGTCTTCTATTAAAGCACTTCACAGATATTCAAATATCTTGTTCTTTCAGAATCTCTTCGCTGTATCAGTCAGTTAAGTGCCATACGTGATACACGCTTGGGCGATCATGTCTCGAAAGAGACATGACTGACTGGGCAGAAGATTATCCCGCAGTAGGTTGCCATTACTATCTGCGGTAGACTGGTTGACAGCCAAGGCTATAGAACCCAATCTGTCCTGTTATTTGACCCATAACTGGAGGGAAGAGACGGATTAATACCTTACCCAAGGGTAATTGCGTGTAAGTGAATGCAATGAATTCAACTGGAATTCGAACTCGGCTCCCCGATTTCTCGTTCCGAGCCGATATCCAATGTACCACAACGCACATTTCTCTTGTTACTCCTCCCAAACCCTACTCGGCCACAAATTTACTCAACCCCATCAAGTATGTCATGCGTTGCTTTCCCTTGTTTCTTTTCTCCTCTATCTGTCCCGTGACTATCAGATTCTCCAAGCCCTCCTTCCTCATTACATCTCCCGAAAACTTCAGCTGTCTGTTCCTGATGTTTAGCTTAAGTTTCCTTTTCGTTTCTATCATCTCCAAAACTTCATCGTTGCTACCATGTTCGGTCCCTGGCATCCTCAGCATCCTTCTGTAGAACTGCATTTCGGTTACTTCAAGTCTTTCTTTCATCTTTCATGAGATCGTCCAGCATTCACTGCCATATTGAAGAATAGAAATCGCATGACAATCGAGTACTCTCTTCTTTGTTTCCAACAACATTTTCCTTTCTCTTAATATTCTACTCGGCTTTTGGAATCAGAGTGTCGCACTTTCCGTCTTCTACTAGAATAACATCCGGCACTAAGGCCTCTGATTGGGAGGTTGTGAGGAGCATGGAACCACCTCCCAATTACTGTTGTTCTCAGGTCTACCCTAACCCGGACTGGTAACACCTGTTAGGGCCCCAGCTATGGACAAATACTTAACCCCTAAACTGGAGTCAAAACACTATGAAAGTATAAAGATACACTTTTATAGAAATATATACATGAAAATAGATTTTTTATAGAAAAATATACATTTTTGAAAGAAAAATATTACCAACAATACATTTCAGAAGAAAAATTATTCTCACCAAAACATTTTTGAATATAAAACTAGAAAACATTTTCAGTTTCCTAAAATAAAAAAATAATAAAAACAAATTTTCATTAAAATCTGACTAAATCAACCTTCTCAAGCCCGACCTTTTTGTCATTAAATAACCCACAGAGGTTGATATGCCGTTAAACAAATCTCAAACTCATCTACTAGAACACTTTCAACGTATTTAAATTTCTTTACTTTATTGAGTCCAGTATCCCTGACTTATAGTTGGTATCGGAAGATTAAATTTCAATACCTACTTTCACACAATTGTATAACTCTCTTTTTCTATCCAATTCGTATTTTAATTATGCATTTTTACAGAGAACATAAATTTTCATACCTCATAATATGCCAAATAACCTCTGATTTTTGTGACGGGCCCAGCACGACCAGGTCCATCTGAAGCCGCTCCTTCGTCACTGGAACTTATTGTTTGTAGTTGGAAGGTTCGTGCATAAAGACAAATTCCAATATTTATTGTTTCTTTGGGTATCCCAAGAGTTACCAAATACCTGGCAGTTGTTTCCTGAAGAAAAAAGTTTATTTATCTTTAATGCAAAGAATAAATAACTAGTGAGTATTAACAATAACTAAACATGATAAAAGTAGATTATTAACGAAAATGAATCACCCTATATGTCGGCATTTGGGGCACTTTGGCGTAATGTTTAGAAAGCGAGGTCATTTTTTTTATTGAGTTCACTCCATGAATGGCAGTAAAGCCACTAAAACACGTTTACTGGATGTGAAATCATTAAAAAGCAGGAGAAGAATAGATGAGTAATCAGGAAGACAGTTCGTAACGATTGACATTGCATTTAAATTTTTGAATATCAAACTTGACTGGAAAACGAGAAACCGGGAAAGATTTCCACTAGCGAGACGAGCAAAAAAAAAAAAAAAAAAAAAAGCTGTTAGCATAGCACTTACGATTACATTAGGCCAATGTTGTGTCGTGTGTCGTGTCTCGTACCATATGACATCCGGTCGCCCGGATGTGTAAAAGACAACACCCGCTTAACACGGGAGGTTGTCATTATCGCAGATTTCGGGAAGTAACACCTACTACTGCGAGAGACTGTAAATATTGTATATACATCTTGGTTGTACCAAGATGTATATACTAAATATAATAAAGTAGTTTATCTACATTTCACTGTGTATCTCTTCATTCCACAATACAACAGCCAATTTAACTGCAAATTGACGAAATCTTGTTACCTGTCTAGTACAGCGTTTAAATAAATTATAGGTACAATGACTAAGAGCTCATCTGAACAATTACCATGAACGCATTTATAGAGAAGGCACGCGGAGGCAATTTCACGCCCGTGGGGAAATTAACTGAGGCTAAAATGCCAGGTGAGGATCAATAATGTTGCTAATTCTTTAGATTTTTAAGCTCTAAATATATAGTAGAAGCATCGAACCATATGTGGCAGCAATATTTGAAGCCTGGACAAATTAGGTATTTGGGCCTATTCTAAGTAAAATAGAAATTATCTGTACTAAGAAAACCCGGTATGATGAGGCAAAATGAACTTGATTTTCACATTCAGCATGAAAAACAAAGATCATAAACATGCGCCTATTGCACAACAATATTTGTTCCTGTTTTGTTTTTTGTTTTTTGTTTTTTTTATGGAAACTTTTTTATCTCAGTTTTAACAAAAATGTTATAGTTTACATTAGGCACTAAAGAAGAATGCTGGGTATGTTTGCCAAGAAGGCTGAGTATGCTTACCAATGATGTTCCCCCTGTACAAGGCCCAAGAGCCATTCGATATAGTGGGTTACAGAGTAACAGGCACAGTTTATGGAGATATGTAGGGAAGATAATGGATAACCCTAGACTTGAACAGGTTAAGAATATAGTGATCAAATAGTTACCCTCTTAGGAGCCGGTTCCACGAAGCAGCGGTTCGTGGTAAGTAGCTACTCGAGTAAAATTTACATCTTATCAGTGTAATAAGAATGGAAAGAGAGTGGTTTATTACAATGCGTGTGGCATGGTGGGTCTTTTTTTTAATCGTTTCACCTCAAGCAAGGCGGTACCGCCACTGATGCGCAGGAGGCTACATAAGAGTAAAAGTTTAGATAAGAGCAGAGTGAAGAGAAAGACAAACCAGTTACAGGGGGTGTCAGAGAAAGGGCAAGGGAAAAATGGGACACAGTTAAGAAGGTGGAGAGAATAGAAAAGAAAAAGATATACTGGGTGATGTAGAAAGAACTGGAGTCAAGTGGATAAGAGATGGGTATTGATATTGCATTTAAATACCCGGAGGTTGTAGCCGTCAGGAAAACAATAATATGGAAAGGAGTTCCACATGCGGGAAATGCGAGAAAAGAAGCTGTTAGAGTAGAACTGTCGGCTGCATCTGGTTGATCTAACTGTAAATGGGTGGGACCTTGTTGCCAGTATGGTTGTACGGGTAAATTCTTGTGACGGGGCACCAGTGACTTAAGTTCGTGAATGTAAGAACCGGTGGAAATAAGCAATGTCGTTTGTCTGAACAATTTCCATGGAAATAACGACAAAGCAGTGAAAGACTTGCGACGTTTTTTTGTGGGGAAAAAGGTTGTAGTGGGGGGGGGAGATGATTAATCACCCATAAAGACGCAGAGATGCTTTTGGACTGTGGCACCAACAGAAAGGGAAGATTGTGCAGCTCTTGTTGCAGCAGCACGCTACTTTTCTCCTGATCTGATTTTTGTAAAGAATAGTCACGCACTTCTTCTTCTTCATGTGCCGTGACCCTTCCGGACGTAGGTGATCATGGCCCTCCACATACTTCTCTACTTAACACGTTTTCTCTTGGTATTTCTCCCAAACCCTGCTCTGCCATCAATTTGTTCAAGCCCATCAATTATGTCCCGCGTTGTTTTTCTCTGTCTCTTCTTCCCTCTGTCCGTCCTGTGAGTATCAGATTCTCTAAGCCTTCTTTCCTCATGACGTGTTCCAGAAACGGACACTTTGACGATGGATTGTATGTAAGGGCAATACTTGAGATTTAAGTTTAGTTTAAAACCCAACACACGCTAAGAGAATACTCTTTCATCACGATAGCTGAAAATTCCGGGTTCGATCGATAACTACTAAACGTCACTACTTTTTTTTTCGAGGCATTGAATGTGAATAGTCAGTTTTTACCCTACTAAGCTGTTAGAGTTAGGCCCTTGTCATCTACAGTTTAGGAGGTGCACATAATGAGATTAGTTTTCAATGAATGTTACATAAACCAGGCTTTGTCCTAAAAGTGACTTAGTCAAATAAATAAACTTATTGATTTACAACTTCAACGGTTTTAGTAGCGATATAATTATTTTTTTAACCGTTTCACCCCATGCAAGGCAGTAACGCCACTGATGCGCAGGGGACTACATAAGAGTAAAAGATTAGATAGGAGGAGAGTAAAGAGAAAGACGAACCAGTTACAGGGGGTGTCAGAGAATGGAGCAAGAGAAGGATAGGAATACCGGTATGATGACAGTTGCAAAGGTAGAGAGAAAGGAAAAGATATACAGGGTGATGTAGAAAGAACTAGAGTCAAGTGGTTAAAAGATGGGTATTGACATTGCATTTAAATTCCTGGAGGTTGTAGCCGTCAGGAAAACAAGAATATGAAAGAGAGTTCCGCTCACTGATTTTGCTTTTCTCTCTTGTTATCAATATACTCCCGAGTGAGTCAAATTTTACGGGCCTTTCTTGTTCATTATGTGTCCAAAGAATTTTCAGCTGTCATGTCCTGATACTGTGTTGATGTGTTCTTTCTGTTGCCATTTTCTTTAAAACTTCCTTGATGATTACTTGAATTTTTTAATCATTTTACCCCAAACAAAGCGATATCGCCACCGATGCACAGGGGGCTACATAAGAGTAAAAGTTTAGGTAGGAGGAGAAGAATGAAGAGAAAGACGAACCAGGTACAAAGGGTGTCAGAAAAAGGGCAAGAGAAGGATGGAAACACAGGTGTGAAGACAGTCGTGAAGGTAGTGAGAATAGAAAAGAAAAAGATATACACGGGGTGATGTAGAAAGGACTGGAGTCAAGTGGATAAAAGAGAGGTATTGACACTGCATTTAAATTCCTGGAGGTTGTAGCCATCAGGAGAATAAGAATATGGAAGGAAGTTCCACAGGTTGGAAGTGCGAGAAAAGAAGCTACTGGAGAATAACTGTCGGCTGTATTTGATTGATCTAACTGTAAATGGGTGGGATCTTGTTGCCCAGTCTGTTTGCACTAGTAAATTCTTGTGGCGGGGGCACTAGTGACTTAAGTTCGTCGGAGCAGAAGCCATGAAAATATTTGTAGAATAGACAGAGGGAAGACACATCCCGCCGGTGAGAAAGTGGCTGGAGTTGCAAAAAATAAAAATAATGAGTTAAAATGGGGGAAAATGCACGTCAAAAACTGATAAAGAATGACAATCATAATCATTTATGAGACGTTTTCATTTAAAATTAGGACGATCGTGACTCTACAACACCCTGTTTCTTGCTTGTGTTCTTCCTGTTTCTTCCGGTCGTTGTTTTGCCATTATTTATACAAACTGTTTAGGTAATGTTGTATCCTTTAAAGAGGTTACAAACAGACAAGATGGTACTCGAGTGAAAGAACAGCAACATGTGCGTAAGTGAAAAAAGAAGTTTTATTGTAAAGAGAATACACTACGACAACACAGGGAATCTGGTAACTGACTTGTAACTGTAAGTCCCAGGTATTTCCTATGCTCACTATCTATGGCTACAAATATAGTCAGTTCGCATAGGCGATAGGGTGTGTGGGACATTCCATTATAACAGGGAAGTTACTCGATGTTCCCCTTTGGCTCACTTGCTTTCAATATGTCCTGTGAGTGTCAAATTTTCCAAGCCGTTTTTCCTCATTTTTGAATAAAAAGTTTCAAATGTTTATTTCTGATTCCAAGTAAAAAAATCTTATTGTTTCAATTTTCTTTAAAACTTTCTCGTTACATTGTCCACGGTATTCTCAGCATCCTTCTTTGGAACCACATCTTTGTAACCTCAAGTCTCCTCTTCACTTGTGAGCATGGCCGTATCTGACTACCGGGCACACCGGGCACGGGTCCGGGCCGATCCGTGCAATCATAGTGAAAATCCGGGCAAGGAAAAAAGTCTTCGTCAGAAATCAAACTAAACAATTCACAAAGAAAGAAAGAAAGAAAAACGAAGAAAACATCCCAATGAACGCAGTAAAAACCTGTTTGTTTATTTATTAATTTTGGGAGAAAAGACTGGTTATACTCAAAAAGTCCGAACCCGATTTCCTGCTTTCGTTCACGTTCTGTGCCTAATTTCCATTGGAATAGCCGAAAAAATCTACAACAATCAGAGTTTCTGGAAACTGATAACACTGATGACCTCATCACATTGTCAACTAATAAATCCGGGCAATTTTCTCTGTGCCCGGTGTTTTTTTTAGCATCAGCTACGGCCCTGCTTGTGAGCAAAATTGTACCCCATTCACTGTCATATAGCAGGATTGATATTACATAGCATTTCAACGACATTTTCTCGTTTAATACTTTAACTTTCGGAAAGCAATTTTTGCTATTCTAATATTAGTTAGTTAACTTCACTGTTGCCCGTTTCAATATAGACATCATTCAATGTTTTCAGTGTAGTTATAGCGGGTTATCCATTCTTTTCCAGTTTATAGTGGGAGCCCGTTCTAGTGAAGGGTAGAAGTATGTAGTTGCAGATTAACGAAATTTGGCCTCGTTGTAGATAGCCCACTATAAGTCATAAAATGATTGTAAATCAAGAAAAGCAATTGAATTGAAAAATAACATTTTATATATACACATATCAATTAAGGTTTTTACAATTAAAGTAATACTTGAAGTATAGGTCCAACGGATGTTAAAATGGTCATAGTAATAAAATGCTGAAAAGAGAATTAATACTTAGGAATGTGGGAGCGTTGTGAGTAAAGAATGTCTTTGATGTATTCGCTCCTTAGTAAGTATTTTTGATAAAAGGAAAGAAGGTAAAGAGGTAAGGGAGGCGAACATAGTAAGCCACTTGACTTCGGTCAAGGGGGCTACTAATTACACTCCTCTTTCTTTAGTCAGTCCGTGTGTGTCGGCCTGTGTCGGTCTGTCTGTCGATGCTTTCTGTATCAGCTTTTTATTTCGACTTTTTGGATCGCAGATGATCATTTGGGAATTCATATCCGTATTTGATTCTGACCTTCCCATTGGCCGATAAATAAAATTCGAACTGGAAATTTAATATTTAATTAATTTTTATTTTTCAACCGGAACATCTGCGCGAACTCGGATGCGCAACGACGACTTTTGGTCATTTGCTTTTTGGTCATGAGAGTGCGAACATACGGTCCATCGCTATGCTCGGTCGGTATCACCACATAGTAAATGTCTTCACCTTCAATGTTGTTATCATCCCCAGGACCTAGTTATTCGTTCTAAAAAAAGTAGTAGTGTCTACTGCTATGTTATTATCACTACAGAGAAATAGCCACAAGCTCGAATGTGCTCGCTTATAATCATGCTTCTCATTGTGTGTTAGGGCGCCGCTCCTATTTGACTACAAATGGACTGTTCCCATTGCTATATATAGCAATGGTGGATTCTCTACAAGGAGAGTCGTAGAGAGTCACTAGACTGACGACTCTACGACACTGTCAGCTCTCTTCCTTCGGGCGGAGGGCGCTCTCTGCTTCCGAGCAGAGAGCAGTAACCCAGTCGTGGTTCCGCCGAAGGGTAGAGACACGACTGGGCAAAAATAGACAGATATTTTTTGGCTGGGCCATATAGCCCGGAAATCCCAGTCCAAACTGACCATGTGTCACATGTTGCCCTTACTGGGAGGGACAACTCAATAATGAGTCGTAGAGAGTCACTAGACTGACGACTCTACGACACTGTCAGCTCTCTGCCTACGGGTAGAGGGCGCTCTCTGCTTCCGAGCAGAGAGCATTAACCCAGTTGTGGTTCCGCCGAAGGGTAGAAGCACGACTAGGGAATAATAGACAGACATTTTTTTGGCCGGGCCATATAGCCTGGAAAGCCCAGATATAAACTGACCATGTGTCATATGTTGCCCTTACTGGGAGGGACAGCTAAATAATGAGTCGTAGAGAGTCACTCGAGAGTCTCTAATGAGTTACTGAAGAGTCAGTGCGAGTCAGTGAAGAGTTAGTCACACTTACGGTGGCGTACCGGAAGTAATCACGTATACACACGTCTTAGGGCGGATTGGACTCTTCTATCTTTCTATTGTAAATATTACTAATCACTTCTGTACATACTAACCGTCTTTTCCGCGGAATACAACTTACATTCTGATTCTGTTGTTGAGTTATTCATTTATACTTGGCGACACAACATTATGAGAGCTTACTTCCGGCGGAAGCTCGCTACTTTTTATGTAAACATGCCTAAACCTTTGTTTTAAACATTGTGTAGATTTTGTTTTTCAAAGCATCGGATAAAACCTATCAGATAAAAAACAACGTACAAATTTTAAAAGAAGGTTAAATATTCTTCTTCTGCGTGTTAAACAAGAGATTTTTTTCAGAATTACGCGGGTTCAAATTTAAGAGAGTCTATTGTTCACAAGTGGGTAATATTAATAATATGCATGAATAATTACGGTCAGTATCAAGACCGATGCAAGGTTCTTGTTCCCCACTCCGAAATATATGATACACCCACATGAATCTATGATACGAGCCCCTCTCTCAATTACATCTCAATTTTTATGAAGTAGTATTCATATAAAATATAATCTTTTTTTTTATTGTAACTTAATTATGTGTAATAATGGATCATATGCAATATCGGTGAAGAGCTGAAGTAGAAGTATTGAAAATAACACAATATATCTGAATAAAAATTAAAGATACGTCCTAATAGATCATTCCATCGTAAATAAATCAACAATGTTTTGTGGCAGCTTTTTAACATCAACTTTAGATTTTTTTTTCTTGAATAATTTTAAGACATTCAACATTATGGATAAAAATAGTGGATTTTATATAGTGTTTTTTTTTTTTGTTTTTTTTTTTCGAGGCTTAGCACGGATTTGGACTACAAAAAAGACCCCATCATTTTTCATTCTTTAATAATCTGCTGTTCTTTCTTCAATTTATAACGTATTTTTTTTTTATAAGCGTTTCACCCCGAGCAAGGCATGTCACTGCCACTACTGCGCAGGGGGCTACGTAGAGTGGAGAAAGGCTGATTAAATATAGGAAATGACAGAGGGTGGGTGATAGGCGGGTAAGGATACCGAGAATGAGGGTTGGGTAGATGAGAGTGTTGTGAGAATAGTTGGGAGTTAGTGTGATAGGAGATGTCGATTGACCCTACATTTAAACACCTGGAGATTGTAACTGTCGGGAAAGCAGACTTGTGGAAGGGAGTTCCACAGGCGGGAAGCGCGAGAAAAGAAGCTGTTGGAGTAGAATTTACGGTTACATCTTATTTGTTTAACTGTAAAAGGGTGGGACCTAGTTGCTAATCTAGTATCTCGTGTAAATTCGTGCTTAGGCGGCACCAGTGATCTAAGCTCATCGGAGCAGAAGCCATGAAAGTACTTGTAGAAGAGGCACAGGGAAGCCACATCACGCCGGTGTGAGAGCGGCTGCAGCCGGTCTGCCAAGTCAGTATCAACCACGTTACAGATCCTCCTTTGTATTTTGTCAAGAAGCCCAAGGAGAGCAGCAGGGGCACCCGACCAGATATGGCAGCAATATTCAATACACGGGCGGATGGTAGATTTGTATATGTGCAGAATAGACTCAGGTGGGAAAAATTTCCGGGCCCTGCACAGGGAGCCGACTTTCATAGCAGCAGATTTGGCAATGGATTCAATATAGTCATTCCATTTGAGGTCCGCCGAGAGTGTAAGGCCAAGGAGGCGTAGTATTTTACTCTCTGGGAGGCTAGCCTGTCCCATGCTAATGGGAGGTAGATGCGATTGTCTATGGTGATTAGTTGATAACAGCTTTGTTTTAGAGGCATTGAAATTTACCAACCATTTCCTACCCCAGGTCACTACGGATTGGAGGTCCCTTTCAAGTACGGCAGCGAGGTTCACTTTGTCGTCCAGACCTGGTTTGATCGATGCGGGAGTAGATTGTTGTGTCGTCGGCATACATGCCAACTTGGGATCTAATGGTGTCGGGGAGATCATTAATGTACATCAGAAAGAGCGTGGGACCTAGGATAGAACCTTGAGGGACGCCCGCGTTCGTATGGTAGTTTTGGGAGGCATGCCCATTTAATACCACCTTCAATGTGCGGTTAGAGAGGAAAGACTGGATGAGGTCAAACAGATGTCCAGTTATCCCATAGCTCCGCAGTTTGCACAAGAGGCCAGCATGCCAGACCCTGTCGAATGCTTTGGAGATATCCAAGGCAACGGTTCGGGCTTCACCATTCTTGTCGAGTGCCTGGTATATGTACTCGGTAATGGTCGTTAGCATATCAGCAGTAGACCTGGTGAAGCGAAACCCATACTGTTTGTCAGAGAGAAGCCCGTTGGCCATAAGATGCTGAATCACCTCGGCGTTGATAATGGCTTCGAAAACTTTGCCAAAGATTGGAAGGAGACTAATAGGACGGTAATTGGCGGGGTCTGAGGGTTCGCCAGAATTCTTAAATATAGGTACTACGCAGGAAGACTTCCAACAGGCAGGAAAGCAGGAAGCAGATAGGCAGACGGTTATAGAGTTTAGAGAGGACAGAGGAGAGTTCTGGGGCACATTTCTTCAGTACTATGACTGGGATTCCGTCACCGCCGCTCGCTTTGTGTGGGTCAAGTTGCGCAATTATCTTGACGACCAGCGAGGGTGTAATGTGGACGTTATTTACTTGAGCCTTAGTTCTGGGTGGGAAGTCTGGTGTAGGTATTCCTAACGAGTCCAGTGTCGAATTGGTTGAGAATCTACGGGCAAAGCATTCAGCCTTGTTGGCTGGGGAGGTGAGAACTTCAAATTCATTGATTAGTGGGGGTATTGAAGTCTTGTTCCTGCTGAGCACGCTTTTGCAGAGACGCCAGTAATCTTTGGAGCCAAACTTAGAGGATGCTATGCGTTGCGTTGCCTAATTCTGGTAGCAAACGCCCTCTTGGCTTCGTTCAGTACTTTTTTACACTTGTTCCGTGCTGAGGTGAAAAGGCGCCTGTTTTGGTTCGACGAGCAGCTTCGATAGAGCCGGAAGAAATGGTTCCGGTGGGCAATAGCGGCCGAGCAAGTGGGTGAGAACCAGGGGGACGAATTTGGTTTTAGTTGGAATTTTCTGGCAGGGATAAAAGCATCGATGCCAGCCTTAACCCAAGAGGAGACTTCGGAGGCACAGTCTTCGACAGGAAGATCAAAGACGTTGTTCCAGGGGACGTCGCAGAGGAAGTCCCTGAACGAGTCCCAGTCGGCTCTTTGGTAGCAGTATGATATTCTGCTGGTCTGGTTTTCTTGGGTAGAGTTAGTGCGGATTGATATGTTTATGGAGACTAAGGCGTGGTCAGAGTTTCCGAGGGGGCAGAGTTGCCTGGTAGTGCAGGAGTCTGGGATGGAGGTAAAACAAAGGTCGAGTAAAGAGTCCCTTCCGTTAGGGTTTTTAGAGAAACGCGTGGGGAAGTCCACCACTTGCGTTAGAGCTTGGGCTATTGAAAAGTGCATGGTGCGGATCCCAGCAAGGTCGGTGGCTGAGTTTTCAAGCCACTTGGTGCGGTGGGCGTTAAAATCGCCAAACACAAATATATGGGTAGATGGGTGAGAAGAAATGGCCCTGTCGATGTTAGTAGAGATGCAGTCAAGTGCCGTACAGTCAGAGGAGGAGGGGGAGCGGTAGAGGAAGAAGAGATAGCTAACCGAGCTTAGAAGTGAGAGACGGAAGCACATGAAGGAATGATCAAGGGATTCAAGAGATGTGACCCTGGCTAGGGGGAGTTGTTCGCTGACATATACACCAAGCCCATGCATATGGACATTGGAGTCCTTCCTGAAGAGAGGAAGGTAACCAGGAACGAACAGCTCTGAAGAGGGGATAGAAGGGTCAAGGTTAGTCTCACATATAGCTAAGATATCGGGTGAGTTAGTTAGAAGGAAAGATTCTACAATATTAAAGTTACTGCGAATACCTCGTATATTTGTGAAGGTAACGCAGATAGGTTTGGGCGATTTACGACTAGCTGGTTTAGGCTTGCTATTTTGTTTGTTTAATTTCATGCTGGTTATAGTTGTGGATAGAGAGAGGTCTAGAGTAGGGTCAGATGGTCGTTAATTGCAGCAGGTGAAGGATGGTGAATGGCGCCGCCTGCAGCATAATGTGGCCTCGGGGTTGCCCATCGGAAATTCATGCAGGGACGCCCGTCCATGCGCGAAATGGCACTACAGGAACCCCGATATTATTCAACTGTTGATCAGAGCAGCCTCTAGAGACGCTACGCAAGATTTCGGGCTCCTAACTACCAGTCGGAAGCATCAACCAGGAAACTGCCAACCCGGTACCCTCAGAATGAAGAGACATTGCCACCATACTCACCAACTGCAAAAAGCTTCCAGTCGAACCGACATAAAGACCGAAAAAGAGAGAGATGAACCGGGAACCCCTTCCTAAACAAGAAAAAAGGCGATCACCTCTACTCCTGTCCAAAAGAAGGGGGTGGAGTGTGAGACCGGGCGATAGAAGGTACTATCTACTCCAATTAAAAAAAAAAAGGATAAATGTGTGACTGAAGTTAACTAAGTTTTAACTTAGTAAAAGTCAAACCTAAATTTGATAATTAAGAACAATTTACACAAAAATTAGGCAGAAAAGATAAGAACCGAAAAAAATAAAATAAAATAAAATAAAAAATACAAATAAAAATAAATAAATAAATAATTAAAAAAATATGATCACACTGGCTAAACTTACCAAGTTGCAGGCTGGCTGACAGAAAAAAGTTAAGAAAATTTCAAAAATTATCTTCATTTTGTTTCTTCTATTCAGTTCTGGAAAGTTTAAGTTACCTTCAGTAAGCAGTAACAGACAGTAGTGTGATGGGGAGGATCACCTCAAAGCCATGTGTCCAGTTAGCAAGGGAGGGACAGAGAACAATAAAATAAAAAAACAAACATGGCCGGTCTTAGAATTCCTACATATAACCAAAACCCTAATATATCAAACCTAAATTTGATAATTAAGAACAATTTACACAAAAATTAGACAGAAAAGATAAGAACCGAAAAAAATAAAATAAAATAAAATAAAATAAAAAATACAAATAAAAATAAATAAATAAATAATTCAAAAAATAAGATCACACTGGCTAAACTTACCAAGTTGCACGCTGGCTGACAGTATAGTAAAAAAAAAGAATTTTTTTATAGAATAGTGAGGGTCACAAAGCACTGTATGGGTCACCCAATCAATTCATTACATTATTTACCTACCCATATAATATACTATAGCGGGTATCTCTTCTCTTATTTCATTTGTAGTGAGGAGTAGTAAGATTCCGTAACATATTAATGGAATTTGGCCTTGTGGGAAGATAGCCCACTATAATTCAAAAATGATTATAATTTCAAGAAAGGCAATTTTGAGTGTAAAATAACATTTATATATATATATATATATACATTTCAATCAATGTTTTACAATTAAAACAATACTTGGAATAAAGGTCCAACGGAAGTTAGAAAGAGTTCATGGCGGATAATAATGAGCTGAAGGTGATAAAAGAATGTTCAAGGAAGATATAACGCTGAAAGGTAAAATGCTTGGTAGTATGATTAATGTTCACTATCAAGTGGCCGTTTCTAAGGTCAGTAGGTCAGCAAGTTGGTTTGTGGAATACCTTAGAAAAGGTCAGTTAGTACTTCGAGAACAGGGGAGGAAGAAGGAGGCGAACATAGTAGCCGCTCGACATATGTAAAGACAGAAACTAATTACACTCTTCTCCTCTGTCTGTGCCTGTCTGACGAAGCGTCTATGTCTTCGCTTTTTATATTTTTCCTTCTGGCTCAAAACGCTGGTCGTTTCGCATTTCATCCTTGTATTTGGCTCCGGGCTTCTCATTGGCTGATAAATAAAAATGGTAATTTGATATTTGATTAATTTTTATTTTTCAACCGGAACATCTGGGCGGAGCCGGATTCGCACGACGACTTTATATTCATTAGCTTTCTGGTCGACATAGAGCCAACATCCGGTTTGCTCGCTTTTGTTCGGTCGGTGGTATCACCACAATACCACACCCAGAAACAAGTAATATGAATACGTGGGTCAAAGCGCGTTCTCTGTCGCCCGGGTGTGAATTTAAATGTGAATGACTAAATTTATTGTGAAAATATAATAGTTTAGTCACACGGTTAATATAAAAATAACGTTAAATAGGTTCTTCTGTAATCATTATATTATACCCTTTCAAAACCAGTTAATTTTATGAAAAATTGGTGAGCTTGTTATTCAACTTAATGCATGTATTGCCAACAAGAAGCATTATTCGTTCATCAGCGTGTGAAAAAAAAGAGTCAGGCCTAAGAAAATCTCAATCAGTTAAGTGCCATACGTGATACACGCTTGGGCGATCATATCTCGAAAGAGACATGACTGACTGGGCAAAAGATTATCCCGCAGTAGGTTACCATTATCTTCTGCGGTAGACTGGTTGCCAACCAAGGCTAAAGAACCCAATCTGTTTTGTTATTGAAACCATAACTGGAGAGAAGAGACGGATTAATACCTTTCCCAAGGGTATTTGTGCGTAAGTGAATGCAAGGAATTCAACTGGAATTCGAACTCGGCTCCCTGTTTTCTCGTTCCGAGCTGATATCCACTGTACCACAACGCACTAGAAAACTACCATAAAGAAAAGCCATAAAGACATCATGAATTCATTTATGAAAAACAAAAAATTGTTGAAAGAAATTATTTTTCTAAACTCTGACTTAAAACATTTCAGTTAAGCAAATTAGGGTGCTGATATAGTATGTGGCCTACCTGTTTGATTTTGGTATAGTATGTGGCCTACCTCTTTGAATTTAGTATAGTATGTGGCCTACCTCTTTGATTTTGGTATAGTATGTGGCCTACCTTTTTGATTTTGCTATAGTATGTGGCCTAACTGGTTTCAATATGTCCTACCTCAGTAAGAGTATAGATACAGATATAAGTAACTAATTATTTATTTTACATTTATTTAATTTTGATTTATTTAATTGTTACCAGCAGTTCTTTAGCTACTTGTGTTGAACTTAGTTACGAGTGCATATCATTTAGCCAAGCAACCATTTGAAACAAGGACAAAAAGTACAGTTTATCAAAAGCAAAATACATAGATTGATACGCGAACCTTGTCGTATTCGGGTCTGACTGAGGTGTGTGTATATCTGCATGTGGGAAAAAATATGTAGTTATCTATTTGTAATGAGGCAGAGGACCTGGTGTTTATTAGTTTTTGACCTGGCCGTCGGTGCGCGTGCATATTCCATGCGGTACGTCGTCTCGGGTGCGTTCCCTTCGACTGGCAGGATAAAATCTCTCTCTTGATCATTTTTGATGGACTGTTTATGACGTATCGTGCAGACGTAGTTTAGAGCAAAACTTCAAACCTATTTGGCGATTTGAGTTAAATGTTTGCGCCAAGGAAAATATGTAGTGGTTTAAGGAGAAAGAAAAGCATATTTTTTGACCAATCATTTTTAGGCTGCGCCACTTGTTACTAAACATACTAAAACAGCATCCTTTAATTGAAACAGGCAGTTCTGTTACTAGTCAGTTATAATACAACCTTATAATATGCTTTTTAAGATTGTTTACATACTATACCAATGACAGAATTTTGTAGGTCACATTCTAAAAGTAGGCTACATACTATACCGGCGCCCAAATTTAGTAACCAGCCCACTCTGCCAATTTGGAGAATGTGATTAAATTTTAAGAAAAAGACCATGACATCGCTTCTTTTTTTAACTCACTTCACATTTGATGACAATGAATTTATATATTTTCTTTTGTTGTTGTTCTTGAAAATTTACAACAAAAATATTAAGCACTATTTATTCATTAGAATTTACAAGAATAATTTTATAGTGAACGCTGTTACCATATCTGGTCAGGTGCTTCTGCTATTCATCTCGAGGTTCTTGACAAAATCCTAAGAAGTATCTGCAATGTAATCGATCCTGACTTGGCATCTCTACTTAAGTCAATTTCTCACTGACGTGACGTGGTTTCATAGTAACTGCTCTGATAAGCTTTTTTCCTGGTACCCCGACCACATGAATTTAAGATTGGCATATAGATCCCATCCTTTATCGTTGAAATAGTTAAGTGTAACCGCCACTTCAACTCTAACAGTTTCATTTCTCATAATTCCTGCCTGTACAACTCCCTTTTGTTTACTTGCTTCCCTGATGGCTACAGTCTCCAAACATTTAACTGCAACGTCAATTGTCATATTCCATCTTCTTGAATGCTGTTCATTTTTGACCTTTCATCAATACCCGCTGTACCCTGTCTTTCTTCCCAATGTAGCCTCCTAGTAGTGGTCCCAACTTGCTTGGGGTGAAATGATAAAAAAAATTGCAGCATTCTAAAAACTAATGCAATTGTATTAATGCAATGCAATATATATCATTTAGCAATCTGTAAAGGAATAAATATGAAAACATTTTTTATTCATTGTTCCCGATAAATGATAGCATAAGACGCTTCCTGGATCACGTTATGTCAGTCGGTCAGTCAGTCAGTTAAGTGCCATACGTGATACACGCTTTGGGCGATCATGTCTTGAAAGAGACATGACTGACTAGGCAGAAGATTATCCCGCAGTAGGCTACTTTCTGCGGTAGACTGGTTGCCAGCCAAGGCTATAGAACCCAATCTGTCCTGTTATTTGACTGACAGCTAGACGGAGAAGAGATGTATTATATTATTACTTAGTAATTAGTGAGGGATCAGTTTATTACTTCATAACAATAGAAAAAGATCCTCCACTTTATGACCAGTAGAAGCCTTAATCATGATTCCAACTATTATATTCAGTCAGTCAGTTAAGTGCCATACGTGATACATGGGCGATCATGTCTCAGAAGAGAGTAGGTTGCCATTGCTTTCTGCGGTAGACTGGTTGCCAGCCAAGGCTATAGAAACCCATGTTTGGAGGGAAGAGACTGATTAATACCTTCCCTAAGTGTATTTGTGCGTAAGTGAATGCAAGGAATTCAACTGGAATTCGAGCTCAGTTTCCCGATTTGTGGTTCCGAGTATATATACGATTACTTTTTTCTAAGAAAACCTTTTCTTGAAAATAATACTTACGACGTTTCTTGCACCATTGATTTCATCTGTAAAATTACCCGGATATAAAGCGCTGGTATGCATGACATATTGACTGCTGTTTCCCGGTGTGTAAAAATCATACGACAAAACAGTTACAGCATCAACCGACCTGAAAAAAAAGACATTAAATATTTTAATACAAAGTAAGCTCGTCAGATAAATATGAAAGTCGAATCTTTGTTATTTCTAGAGTTAGATCGGGGTCACCGGTTTGTTGATTCATGTCGAGGCAACAAGGTCGATACGATATTTGTGCAACTGGCTGTTCGCTACTATTTTCCAAGACGCTCCTTGAAAATACCGTAGCAGGTTAAATTAGAAAATTGTTATATGACAAAAGCGGAGAGATTTAAGTGTATTTTTTCTTATGCCATGACCCTACAGGACATAGGCTCTCCACAATGTTCATGTCTTTATGATTTTTAAATTACCAAATGATTAACCAGTAGAGTGGTTTATGGTTGCTTTCTCAAGTAAGTCTAGATGAGACTTAAGATCCTAATTTGTCCAGTCATTTAACCCATAGTTGTTTTTAAATTTATGTTTACCTTGTTGCGTTCCCAGTCGTCACTGGATTCATGCCCGTGAATCCCAAAGCCACTTCATAGATTTTATAACAAATGGTTTCTTTTTGCGTATCCATTTTATTAGGGAGACAGACGTGGTAGCATCGATTCTAGGAGGCAGCGGAAAAAAGAACTTCAGTGGAACGCATTCTTGTTCATTGTTTTGACATACTGTCACGTGCAGCTTTAGCCTGTCTGTCGAATCTGGATGTGGGAAGCGTACCGTCGATTCAAAATTTCTACGGCCTTCTATCGACTACACACCACTTTGGTCTTCTATTCAAAACTTAGAAAAATATAATCCATCACTGCCAGAAAACCACGCCTACGTGGTATTCTGACCAATCGCTGACAATCCTGGCTCAGCCTACACATTCTGTAACAACCCAATACAAACCTCAAGAGTCAATCAATATAGAGTATTACTGAATGATATTGTATGAACGTAAGTACAGGAGGTAATAAATGCAGTTTATAAAGCTATATATAATAGATAACGGTTAACCCTAAATTTGAAGTTAAAATTGTAGTGATTGGAAAAACAGGTGATTGAGGGTTTGTTCCAAAAAGTAACAGCTCTAAGGAAGAATTTGTACGAGTGGAACTTTTTTCCTACAAATGGAATACGAAGAGAATTAGGATAATTTATCCCTCGGTACGTAGCATGGCAGGTATTAATTGTAGTAGATGAGATTGGTGGAAGTAAAAATATAAGTCGTCAGAAATGTTTGCCATGGAAATAACGACGGAGTAGTGTGAGGCTTGCGGTGTTTCGATGAAGAAATAAAATTATTCTTACAAAAAATACATGGAAACGATAATAAACATACCATACGACGAAACTTTTTATACTCCAACACGTTTGAAAGAAAAATTGCTGCTCAAATATACACTATATATATAGCCACCCGCAGACAGATCTGCTTCGCTGTATCACAGCTCATTAGTAAGGTTAGACATCCGATTGCTTTCTGCCCAGGATTGAAACCCGACCGCATTGGCGTCTGTCGGCGATTTTACCTCTGAGCTATGGTCGCTCGCTAAAAGGAGGCAGACTTTTAGCGTGTGATATACCATGTATTCATACGCCAGTAGTGATCGTGTTCTAATTCATTACTGAATGAACAATGCGTAGAAGCTAGAGTAGCTACTGTTTATATATATATATTTATGAAAGGAAGCAGCTTGACGGTAAAATCCCAAAGAAGATCCTATTAATATTAATTAGTAAAAATTAAATATTAAAACCGATCCAGTCAGAGGGCTCAATGTAAGTAAAATTATTTATTTACAGAGCTAATTAGTATTTTTTACATACAAAAAATTCAAAATTTATGATCGTATGGTCATTTCTGCGAATTTAATTAGCCTCATCTTCATTTTTAATATTAAAGATCACCGATGAAGCGAATTCAATTCGCAGAAACGATTATACGATCATAAATTTCGAATTTTTTGTGAAAAAAATACTAATATGCGTGTGTGTGTGTGCGTGATGGAGAGGTGTTCCAGCATCTGAAGAGTTTTAAACGCGAATTTAAAACAAAACTGTAGTCTATGCAGTGCGATATAATTTTTGTGATAAGAGTAGATAGATAGATAGATAGATAGATAGATAGATAGATATGAAAGGGAATAAGATAGATAGATAGATAGATAGATAGATAGATACATACATACATACATACATACATACATATTATAAAATCCAGCAAGTCATTGGCGATATGAAATCCTCTTAACCACATTGAAAAGACACAAACTCAAATGTTACAGCTACGCCCCATTATCAACAGAGACAATCATGCAAGGCACGGTGCAAGGAGGCTGAAAGAGCGGCAAGAGAGATGGGAAGAAAATATCCCAGAGTGGGGCTATTCCTTGAAAGAGTTTCAGAATAGATGATGTTACTAAGTGACCTGAGGCGCCTGCATGATTAGCCAATCCATGAGACGGCCATGAGGATAAAGTGAGTTTAAATTGAATTCAAGTTTTTTGCAAAGAAAGAAAAGGTCAACTATTAATAAATATGATGTAATTTAAGCAACGTTTAAAACTCACGTTTTGATAGCTTCAATGTCGTAAGCTCTTTCAATCATATTCCGGTCGAAGCTGATAACAATCCCAAGTAGGAGTTTTTCCCGTCCACTCACCATTGCTTCTTCGTCAAAGGCTTTTCTCAGATCCTAAAATACAATTGAATATCGATTAATGAAGAAATATATCAACATATAGATTGAATTAAGACTTTCACTACGATTTTGTTATAGCATTGTTGCCTGCTTATGCTGGCCCAAAATGAGAGGAAATAGGAAATTACTATTTAGTAGAACATAAATGACAACGAAAAGATGGCGGCAATTTCTGCCCACTATTTTGGTTTTTGATCAGATTCTCGGTGGTAAAGAATAAACTAAATGACACCCCCAATACACCGTATAATAAAAATACGTCACAAAACTACTCATACTATATGTCTACACTGGGTTGGAAATAACACTAAACGCAAGTAAGTTTATAACACAAACCTAGCGATGACCATTTAACGGTGTCTAGAAAATGTCAACAGCAGGCAATGTAAGTTTTGACCTTAATGATCTGATCAAACTTACTATCGAAACTGGAATTATATGGAAAACAGGTCATTGCGTTAAAAAAAAGTGTTTCAACAGCAAATGCACGGTGTTCACCGGGTCAAGCAATGATGGTATCTAGAGAAATTGTTAACATATTAGCTAGATAAAGATACCATTGCCACTTGGCTAAGTTCACTAGTGACATAATCATGATGACATTCCACACCACATCAAATAGAAGGCTCAGAAGGCAATAAAATTTTTTAAGAAAATATTTTGCTATAGTATTGTTGCCTGGTTGTGCTGGCCCAAAATGAGAGGAAATAGGAAATTACTATTTAGTAGAACATAAATGACAACGAAAAGATGGCGGCGATTTCTGTCCACTATTTTGGTTTTTGATCGGATTCTCGGTGGTAAAGAATAAACTAAATGACACCCACCAATACACCGTATAATAAAAATACGTCACAAAACTACTCGTACTATATGTCTACACTGGGTTGACTAATGACTTAATCATGATGACATTCCACACCACATCAAATAGAAGGCTCAGAAGGCAAGAGAATTTTTTAAGAAAATATTTTGTGATAATGTTTATGTTCTGTGCGCGGTACAGTCTAGCATTAATGCTAACATTACACAGTTTAATAAGTGAAAAGCTTTTCGTCCTGAAAGATAATTGGGATGAAATCAAATAACAAAAATTACAATATGTCGGCATTCCACACCACATCAAATAAAAGGCCCGGAAGAAAACTTGCTTTAATACTGGAAAGGGATATAGCAGGCCTGTATGACAACCGTTTCTTTTGAGTATTGCTTGTATTTGGCAATGGTGTGAATCAAGTTGTTACAATATTCAACCGAGCTTTCTTTTGTGCAGACTTCTGTAATAGTCTCCCTCGGTGTTACGGCAATTTAAGATTCCAACGTAGTTGGAAATAAGCACGAAAAGCTATCTGTGTAGCAATTAAAGATTCATCATTCTTGAAAAAGAAAGTTTTAACAGCAAATAATCAGTGAGCAAGCTATAATGGCATCTAAAAAAATGGTAAGATACTGTCGAGATGAAGACACTATTGCCACTTATGTAAGTTCGCTGGCACCACACGGGTGACAGTTTAAAATGTGATAGGTATTTCTGTCTCACCGTGTACTCAAGGTACTACGATTAATGGTTAGCAAGATAGTTGAAAAGATTATGACTTGAATTTAACCAACGGGTCTCCTATTTGTAACCTTGTGCCAGAGTTTTGCCCTTTTGCTCTACGCGAGGTTTCCATGCTCGCTGAGCTCGCCTTGGGACACCTGCGTTACCGTTTGACAGACGTACCGCCCCAATCAAACTCCGCACCCGGCACGGTTCCCGGCTAAGTGTCGAGCGCGGGCCCCAATCGATCGGGGGCCCGCGCCTTTGGCGCTAGCAAGAGGGCCGCCGAGCGACCCGTCCCCTTTTTCACCAGGTGAGCGAGGAAACGACGGAAGTGGCAGTATTTCAGTATCTCACACTCTCAGCGGATCTCAAGTGGAATGTCTACATCGAATCCATTGCTAAATCCGCTGCTAAGAAGGTCGGTTCACTGTGCAGGGCCAGGAAGTGTTTCCCGTCTGAGTCCATCCTGCACATATATAAAAAGTTATCAGGTTTTAGCCAATCAAATGCTTCAGGGAGCAAAGCCAAGAAAGATAACTCAGTATCTTGTGGAAAGACTACAAATAGCACAATATATGATCATTTGAAAGGAATACAGAATCGACACAGACATCCACACATTGCTGAACCAGAAGTTGCGTCACTCTTTCACAAAGGACCTGAAAACACACAACTTGATTTGGCTGAGCTAGAAAAAAAATTAATGAAAACCAGACGAGAAGTATGTTGATTTTTTTTTAAATATTTTTCCCCATAACACAGCCAATATTGTCAAACTTAAAAATTCAGGTCAGCCATTCCCTCAATGTTTCTTTTGCAATACTTTTATTAGAATGACACTTGTTTTTCTTTTTTTGTTTTGTTTTGTTTTGTTTGTTTTTTCACAATATCTGACACATTGCTATTTGCAGAGAGAATTAAAGTGATCTTTATTGGCCAGTAAGAAATTTGTGAATAAAAGTATTTTCCTGTAAATATTTCAAACTTTTTATGGTGTTTTAGGTATAGATAAGTTTGTGAAATAGAATATTAAATAAATAGCTTATTTAGAATTGGTTGAATAGTAATAGTGAAAAGAAAATTAAAGAACTAAATCAAGGGTCTTCTCCCTCCTTGGAGAAACCTCTCCCTGATTTTGACATATTCAGGGGTGTAGCTATATTCACAACACCTGGTCAATTGTAGTATGGTGAGACTATTTAACCTATAGTTGGGGACTTTGAATTCAATTGTCCTTCTTCTAGACTGGTTGCCACTCAAAGCAATGGAACCCAGTCTGTTCTGCTATTTACCCATAGCTGGGGGGAAGAAGAGAGCTGGATTATACCTTTACCAATTGAATGTAACAAACTTGACTGGAATTCGAACTCAGCTCTCCAATTTCTCAATCCAAGCCACTATACATTACTCCACCATGCATAGAAAAAGAGAGCACCAAAGAAAAACTGAAAAGAATCTGAAGGAAAAAGGCAAAAAGATAAAGAAAAGAAAGAAGAAAAAAACATTTTTAATTCCTACAGAATACATTCATTTTTTTCCTCAGATTAGTTCATTTTCAGTGGTATGCAGTAATATAAATTCATTTTTGAGGTGTGTGATGAAATTTGTTTGGCCTTGAAAAATATTGCATCATTGTATAATTTCATCAAAATTTGTCATGGGCATTCTCTGTGATGGACACTACTCTAAGGAAGCTTAAAATCATTGTAATACTGCACGAACAGACTGGCAAGCCTTACAAAGAGATTGTGGATAATGTTGGTGTCAGCCTTTCAACTGTCAATTGTGTCATCAAAGCAAAGAAACAAACTGGATTCCTCAGTCTAAAACGTAAAATAAAATGCTGTCGGAAGAGAAAAACAAAGCTATGAGTTAGCCTATATGTGATCAGGAAACGTGCAAAAGCTCCAAGGAAGACATCATTTGTTTTGTTTCAATTAATTTGTACAAGGTGGTAAATAATTTAATGTTTGCAGTTTAAACTCTAGTGGGACAGTAGCTTGGGGGGGGGGCACATATTAAGATATTACCGGCTTTATCCCTTGATGTCTGTCAGTTAAGAAGGGCAAAACCAAGTTAAATGTCAGTTGACAAATCTGATTGTAAGAAAAAATGTCCATTTAAAAAAACACATTTTAAGTTGGCCATTGTATTTTTCTGTCTTCACAAAAATAAGCCCTTCTAAATCTTTGCTTCTTTAAATTAGCTATCTCATTAAGCATTAATCTCCAATTTATAATTTGCATGTTTGATGACAACCCCTCTAAATCTTTGCTTCTTTAAATTAGCTATCTCATTAAGCATTAATCTCTGGCAATTCTCAAATAATACTGTATTCTATAACTTACATTGTTTGAACTGCTGTCATCATGACTATTGCCATATTCCCGACATTTCAGCTGTTGTGATCTCCGGCATTCATCAGGAGATTGGAATTTCAAACTGAACTCTTTTATTTCAAGCACCGAGGTAGATGTAATGTGATCGATCCCGACTTGGCAGCTCGGATACAGCCACTTTCTCACCGGCGCAATGGGGTTTCCCTGTGTTTCTTCTACAAATACATTCACAGCTTCTGCTCTGATAACTGATGCCCCCTATATATAAATTTACTCGAGCCACAAGATTAGCAACTAGGTCCCACCGTTTTACTGTAAAATCAATAAATTGTAAACGTAAATTCTACACCACCAGCTTCTTTTCTCGCACTTCCCGCCTGTGGAATTTCCTTCCATTTACTTGCTTTCCCAACAGCTACAATCTCCAAGAATTTAAATGTAAAGTCAATAGTCTTCTCCTATCTCACTAACCTGCATCCTCTCTCTCCCATGCTCCTTTCTCCGTCCACTCCACTCTCATCAGTATTTTCATCCTTCTTTTACCCACTTCCTGACACCCCTGATAACCAGTCACTCCTTCTCATAACTTTCCTCCTATGTAACCCCCTGCAAAACAGTGGCAATAAAATGCCTTGCATGGGGCGATATGATTATAAAAAAAAATCTACCATCCGCCCGTGTATTGAATACTGCTGCCACATCTGGTCGGGCGACCCCCGCTGTTCACCTCGGGGTTCTTGACAGAATCCAACGTAGAATCTGTAATATGATAGATACCGACTTGGCAGCTCGGCTGCAGTCGCTATCTCACCGGCGTGACGTGGCTTCCATGTGCCTCTTCTATAAATACCTTCACGGCTTCTGCTCCAATGAACTTAGATCACTGGTGCCTCCTAGGTATGAATTTACACGAGCTACTAGATTAACAACTAGGTCACACCCTTTTACAGTGAAACCGATAAAATGTAACCGCAATTTCTACTCTAACAGCTTCTTTTACCGCACCTCCCGCCTGTGGAATTCCCTTTCATATACTTGCTTCCCCGACAACTACAATCTCCAGGAATTTAAATGTAAGGTCAAAATACATCTCTTATCTCACTAACTCGCATCCATTCTCTCAATCTCTTTTTTCCCTCTACTCCACCCCTATTCTCGGTATTCTCACTCGTCTATTACCCTCCTCCCGACATTTCCCATAAATAACCCCCCTTTCTCATCACTTTCCCCAATGTAACCCCCTGCGCAACAGTGGCAGTAGAATGCCTTGCTTGGGGTGAGATGATTTTTAAAAAAAACTATAGTTCCTCATTTTCTAGCCTTCATAAACCTCAAAATCGTTTATGCGAATTTGTGTGAGAAGAATTCTCCGTTTTGCATCTTCTTTTTTACAGATGCAATGTCGCTAGCCGATTGCTATTTCCAGGACAAAATTTTCAGACGAACCTTCAATTCTTTAGTATCACCAGTTCAGACCTTTGCAACTAGGACACACCATACTGCATACAAGAAGTCGAATCATCCGCATTTCCTTTTTGTAAGAACAGTTTTTCTCAAACAGCTTTTCTTAAATAATACCTCTTTGTGATATTGTTAGGACGAATAAAACATATTCCAAGGGAATTAACCCTTTCCTGTTCCCAGACTACCTCCCTTTTTACCCCTGAAAGTGGGTACACTCGAGTCACGTGAGCAACGACATCGAGACGTGGCCGGCATGAAGGAACAGACTTGGAATATGGTTGTCAATAAGTAAAGAACGCATATATGTTCTTTCTGCCCTAATGGTTGTGACACACAACCCGATGACTTGGGACTGATACCGCATGTACATATTTTGTAATGTTTTCTCCCTGTAAAATAAATGTATCTTCCAGTTAACCGTGAGTAGACATCTACTTTTCATGCATTTTTACCACGTGCTACACACACACACACACACACACACACACACATACACACACACACACACACACATACACATACACACACACACATATACACACACACACACACACACACACATATTCGTTCACGGACCATGAATCATACTATAAGATAAGGCATTTTAGTTATGATACAAAAACCCTGTACATAACAGATATCATGAGTGCTTTTCTTATTTCTTTAAGTCAACAGTCAATATTTATATATTCTTTTTAATTGTTATCATCCCATGCAAGGCAGTAAAGCCACTATGACACAAGGGGTTACAGCGTGTGGAAGAATTAGGAACAGAAACATTAATGAGTGAGAAGGAGAAATAGTAATTAGGAGGGCACTAGATAGCGAATGACACTGCATTTCAATTTTTGGTGATTAAAGTTGGCTGGAATGCATGAAGCCGGAAGGAAGTTCCACAAGCGAGAAGTGCGGGAAAAGAAATTGATAGCATAGAACTTACGCTACGTCTAGCCAGCTCAACTGCACTGCGCTTAAATTCATAAAGTCTAGGTGCCATAGCGAAGAGCTCATTCGAACGATTAACATTAAAATATTTAAAGAAAAGACACAGAGGCAATCTTACGGCAGTGAGCAAGTGACTGAAGCCGAGCTGTCAAATCAGGACCAATAATATTGCTGATTCTTCTTTAAATCATACCAGGGGCTGAAGGTAAATAGCAGGGGCACAGGACCATATGCGGCAGCAATATTCTGAGCATGTGCAAATGGTAGACTTATAGATATGATAGATTCTGGAGAAAAATCAACTGTACTGCGCTTAAATTCATAAAGTCTAGGTGACATAGCGAAGAGCTCATTCGAACGATTAACATTAAAATATTTAAAGAAAAGACACAGAGGCAATCTTACTGCAGTGAGCAAGTGACTGAAGCCGAGCTGTCAAATCAGGACCAATAATATTGCTGATTCTTCTTTGGATCATACCAGGTAAATAGCAGGGACACAGGACCATATGCGGCAGCAATATTCTAAGCATGGGCAAATGGTAGACTTATAGATATGATAGATTCTGGAGAAAAAATATATCTCGCACGACACAGTGAACCGATTTTCTTAGCAGCTGGTCTATCAATGGCTTCAATATAGTCTTTCAGCTGAGAACGTGAGGCGCAACGAATCACTTTCTTGGAGGTTAGCATCAGCCATAAAGGCAGCGAGGAGTCTCTCGGGTGATTAATGAAGATAAGTTTAGTTTTGGAGGCGTTAACCAACTCATCCTCATAATCTCCACCTCTTAGAATCCCTTCTTTTATCAGTACACCTCATTCATCATTATTGTTTAAATAGTAATCATCTACTTTGAGTGGATATTGAGGCTTGTATTTCTGGTTAGAACTTTCCTTTATAGCACCGAGACTTTATGGGCTTACGGCGACATCACATTGAAAGATCGGTTCTCGTACGATTATAGAAAGTTAAGCAACGTTGAACCTGGTCGGAATCTAGATGGGTGACCGCTTCGGATTACCGGGTGCTGTAAGCTTAGATGTGCGGGGTATTTAACAGATCGCAAGTGTTAAAAGTTTCTTAATCTCTCAACCACAAATGAATTTATGTAATTATAAGGCTTAATTCGGTTTTTATTAAGACACGTTAGATTAATTGGCGGCTTTTGCTAGGTTTAGGGGTCGCAGGTTCGAACCCTGCCGGAGGATGTATACTTTTCTTGCAAGATTTCTCGAATATTCAGGACGGTAGATATATATAAATAAACTGTTTAGTTATCTTTAAAAAAAACAGAGTATTTACTCAAATACGAGTACCCATTATAAAATAATGTTCAGATAAATTAAAAATATGGCGAACTTATTCCATTTCGTAACTTTCGGTAACATTTCGTGAAATTATATATATATATATATATACACTTGGGAAAGATATGAATTCACCTCTTCGTAATAGTAATTAGTAATACTTGCGTCACTAAAACTATTATTATCTCAAAAGACATAAATAAAAATGCAAAATATTTAGATTTCGGTATTGAATAACCCATAAAGGTGTTGATATGCCGCCAAACAAAGACAAACCAACTAGACTTTATGAATTTAAGCGCAGTACTAGATTGGCGGCTATGTCTCATCAATTTACAGTTGAAATGGCTAGATATATGCGTAAGTTCTATGTTATCATTTTCTTATATCGCGCTTCTCGCTTGTGGAACTCTCTTCCGGCTTCTTGCTTCCCAGTCAACTTTGATTTTCGAAAATTGAATTGCAATGTCAATCGTTATCTTTTCTCTTCATATATATTCTTCTTTTATTGTCAACTCTCCTTAATAGTAATTTTTCTCATATTGTCTAACACTCAGTAAACTCTTGCATCTGAGTGGCTTTATTGCCTTGTTTGAGGTGAATTGATTAAAAAAAATTAATTTTTAATTAAATTACCTCTACACACACACACACACCTTACAACTTTCAGGTGTAAATTGTCATTATTTAACTCTTACCTTGAGTAGCTCAGCAAAATTAACTTTGTCTTCGAGTGGGCTTCCTCTGGAAGTCGGGTATTGCCAACAAATATCCAGGCCATCAAATTTACGACTGCGTAAAAAATTAATCGTGCTAGTAACAAATACTTGTCGAGTATCATTCGTGGCAACAACTCTGGAAAATGGTGATGAGCCCATATTCCATCCGCCCACAGCCAACAATGTCTTCAAGTTGGAATTTTTAAGTTTTAGATCATTCACTTGACTATACCTGAAAAGAAAACAATAAAAGGTGTCTATAAATTTTCTTTACAATTTAAAAAATGTATTAGAAATGGAATTGATGAGATATCTTAATCAGATCTGTTCTATGGACTCAGTGGTTTTCAATGTTTATTATTATTATTATTATTATTATTCCTGTTGCATTTGTATTTCTGGTATCTTTTTGATGAAAGAGGTACTGTTAAATGAACCCCTTAAAAATGGTTACTCTTCAAGAAAAGGCACAATGTGTGTCATGATTTATTGAAACAAAATCGGATCCGCAGACTCAGCAAAATTAAAGAACAAAGTATAGAAAAGATCCACTTTCATGTCCACCAATTAGTGAATGATACAAGAAATTTATGAAGACATGGCCGTTGTTGGATAAAGGAAGGAATTGATGACCAAGAACATTTGAGGTAAACATCAATTGAGTACCGTCTTGATGTGCTTTTTGCAACTAATGAATCCATATTGAGGTGGATTAAGTTAGTTAAAAGATTCAATAGCAAATTCTCATTTTGTAAAAGTTTCTACATATTTGTCCATTTGTTTTTGTATTTTTTAATTGTGAAGGGAATTTAGGAACACCTTGTATATTAAATGAATCATGTCGCCTCATTGCGGGGTAATAATTAACGTGGATGTTGTCAATCAAGACCCTCTAAAACTTCCTGCATCTAAGCCAAAAGTCGGAAACCTTTTGCTAACTATCTATGTCGACTTAGGATTTTTAAATTATTCAGTGTACCATACAAATCAAGGTCAATATACCTTTTCTACAATACATTTTATATAGTAATATATAAAATAATATATTAACACATTAAAAGAAACTGTTTTAAACGTTTTTAACTTATTTTTATTAATGAGAGCCTTGCTCTTACATGGTCTTATATAATTGCTCAATATCGGCAACATACTTTCTTACTGTTGTGGCGAATCTTCGTCGCCAAGTTGTTGTGGCCTGTTTGGACCAGGAAGTAAAACACACAAACTAGAAGATAGGTTCAAACAGTATATTAGAATAACAGAACATATATACAAGTAGGTTAGTAATCAGAAAAATAGAAGTGTAAGTCCGAACTGTATAGTTACGCTGCGTCTCGACTGTCTCACGACTGTCTCTAGCTGCCTCACAGCTGCGTCTTCGGAAGTCACTCAGGTTAATATTTATGGAGGAGGAAGAGTCCCTTCCTATAGACAGGGCACCATAACAATTACTTTAAGTTTTACACAATTATCGAAGGTGTTAGGCAACTTCGTTATGGACCTAACACTGCTTTCGTGTGAAAGAAAATTGGCTCACAGGAATAAGTTGGAGCAAAAGGCGAAAGAAGAGCAAAAGCAGTTTTCTTCAAAAAGATCTCGGGAGAATTGTTTGACCCTAAACAGATTTACTTGTTTACTCAGAAGGTGAAACAAGCAAGGAGTCCAACGATTGAGCAGCTTTGAAACAGCTAAATATCTTCTTTGCGTTGTATACAGTGACTGGTTTGTCTGGTTGGTTGTTTTGTTTTTATGGCATATCAACCTCGGCGTGTTATTTATTGCCAACTAAATTTTATTTATTTATTGCTGGTAATACCTTTTTCTTTCAACAATTTAGTGTTGTTTTTATATAAGTTTTGTGTCTAGTAATACTTTTTTTCTTTTCGAGTATCAAGAGTCATTGGGATTTGCTTTTTAAGGGCAGGGTCCCCAAGTCCTACCCTGTTATTTAGCCCATAACTAGAGGGAAGGAACGGATTAATGCCTTTCCCAAATGTACCAGTGCATAAGTGAATGCAGAGTATTCAACTAGATTTCGAACTCGGCTCACCGATTTCTCTTTCCGAGCCGATATCCACTGCACCACAACGCATATCCGTTACTAAATGCTTACAGCACCTGGTATTCCCAAGCGGTCACCCATCTATGTACTGACCAGGCTCAACGTTGCTTAACTTCGGTTATCGAGCAAGAACCGGTGTATTCAACGTGATAGGCCGTAAGCCTATTGGTTTGGACTTCATGATGTCATTTGCGGCAGCATGTCATTAGAAATTGATTGGCGTGCCCCGTGTCGTAGGTTGCCGACCCCTGCTCTAAGCAACGTTTGACTCTTTACTATCGCTCTTTGTTCCTGATCTATGTTTCCCTAGTTAACTATTTACGTAAGTTACTCGCTGTTTCCCTCAGAATTACTATCTTTAAATGTTTTGAGAGTGTTGAGTTTTCCTAGCCATCTTTCTTTATAATCTTTCCGAGAAATACCAACCGCCTCTTTCTGACTTTAAGATGACATTTTCTTTATAACTTTCTCACTGCTTACATGTTATATTCATAGTATTTTCAGCATTTGCCTGTATAACCACAGCTTTACCACGTCCAGTTTTTTCCCCATCTGCAAAGAAAACGTCTAGAATTCACTATCTTATGGAAGGAAAGCTGTGGCATGTGTTCAGTATGATACTATGGGCATCTAGGTAGAAAGGGTGGAGGTGGTTTTATTTCGATTTCAAGAGTTTCTGTTTGATAGACCAGCAGATGGTTCCTTTTGAAGTTTGATCTTCTAGGTGGCATCTACTTTGATTAAAGACGCTAAGAATTAAAGAAGTGGATTAGGTGTTTTGGGGATCAAGTGCCGACAAAACCGGTAATTGGGCAAATATTAACATTGGACTTCATTGGACTCGTTTCCCTTAACCCTTCTCTCTTTCAATGTCTTGCGAGTTTTAAGTTTTTTCTAGTCCTATTTCTTCATAATCTTTCCTATAAATTCCGAACGACTCTTTCTGATTTCAAATTGCCATTTTCTTCGGAACTTTCTCATTGCTCACATGTTCATAGTATTTTCAGCATCTGTCTGTAGAACCACAGCTTTGCAACGGCCAGTCTTTTCTCCATCTGTAAAGAAATTGTCGAGCAGTCACTGTCTTACAGAAGGAAAGATATATGTATTCAATGTGATACTATGGGCAGAAAGGTAAAAGGTAGTTTTATCACAATCTCAAGAGTTTCTGTTTGATAGACCAGCAGATGGCTCCTTTTGAAGTTTGGTATTTCAAATAGCATTCACTTGCCCCTTGGATATTTTACCGATGATAGACAGTAAGACAACTAGAAGATTTTTGATAGAGAGGAAGATAGCCAAGAACAGATAATTCAGAGTTAGAAATTAAAGAGTTTAAGTTAATTTCACAGAGAACTAGTAATTCGAGTGCGTTTTAAGACTGATTCAATAAAACCGTTATTAACCTGAATGAAAGCAATAATCCAAATTAAACGTTGAATAATCGTATTACTACTGTGTAATATGAAGGCCGATGAACATATCTACCGAAATTGTTGTAGCGAAAAAAAAGGCGAGGGTAAATATTTAATGTCAGTATCCTAGATAACATTATCATGAGAATATGGTCGAGAGTCAAATGCAGGAATCATAGCGCAGTACGACTACGTTTGGAAAATCAACTCTGGGAAATCCTAATTACCTTAAAAATAGGATATGAACTCTGGTAAGAAAAAAATACTAGAGAAAACCACTAACATCAAAAAATTGCAATATGAACTCTGGTAAAAAAAGGGTTACTAGACATTAAGTTTTTAATTCCCAAAGATTTAGTTGTTCTTGTCCTTAAAGACACATTTCCCATTGTATAGATGTTGGTTAGTTCTTGTGATTTGACCCAAAGAGTTGTGAGTTCAATACCAGGCTACGACAGCGGTGAACAAGTAACTTACAGGGTTAGAGGGAGATAACTCATGACTTCCAGAAGAGGCATTACGATGCAGGAATGAATTTCATATACCCCAGTGATTGTAATAAATGTTTCTGTTTGAAATTTCTAGCATCTGAAGAAGGCCGGAGCGTACAACGGCCAAAACGTCGTACAAATGGCAACAAAGATGAGGACAATAGTCCGAATAATGTAAATACTGCTCACGTGTTTTCTTTTAAAGTTAAGTTTTGAGAAGTAAAGTTAAGTTTTGAGAAGTAAAGAAATGAATTGGCTTTTTACTTTTTTCTTTTTTTTTTTTTTTTTAGATCAAGTGGAAACAATATCGGACATATCCTTGTGCTGGCCTGTACTCACAGTCATGCTTGGGAACGAGGAGAGATAAAGAAAGGAGGTTAAGCTGATGACATAGGTATTCAAAGTTGGTTGAGAATGATATTGAACAAAATAATAAATATCCTATACCAAATGTTTCAAGAAGTCGGACTCAAGATAAAACTTTCAATGGCTTACAATCATATCACGTTGTAACATTGCTTCCCATACGAAGTTAAGCAATGTCGAGACTTGTCAACAACTAGATGGGTAATCGCTTGGCAATACCATGTGATGTAAGCTTGGTGGTGTAATGAATAATAACTCTGAATTTCTCATCGGAAAGCTGAGTTCCAATTCCAGTTGGGTTCATTAGATCAAATTACGCGCAAATACTCTCAGGAAAGATATGAACCCAGCGCGTCTCTCCCAGCTATAAATAAATTAGTAAGACTTGTATCACCAAACCATTTTTATCTTCAAAAAGTTCTTCCAATCTAAAATAGTTTGTGGCTTTAAATAACCTGAAAATGGTTGATAAGATGTAGAAGATGAATCAGTCTATAAAAATAGACATAAAAATATTCATTCATTTCTGGCATAGGACCATACCAATTTTTCCCAGTAGAAAATGATTTGTTTTTTTTTTTGTTTGTTTTTTTGTTTTTTGTTTTTTTTGGAACATTGTATTGCAAGTGATGCTCACTTCCACAACTGCATGATAACAACTTCCGTTTCAAATTGAACTTTATTGCTTAAATTTTGACGTTTTGCTTTTTTACTTTGAATTTACATCATAATGTACATGGCTAATATTATGTAAATGGCTGGTATTAATGATTACGCCATTGTATAATCGTTTTATACTTCCTTTTTAAAAACGAATAGACGATATGTGACGCTTGCGAGAAAATATCTGATCTTGAAATAATTGCATAGTCTAAACTAAATTCTTGTAATCTAAACATATTTTCTGGCTTTAAATAACCTGCAAAGGATTGGTAAGAAACCAACTGAATTCGTTTCAACAAGTGAAGGCTGACAAAAGCCTTCAACATACAACTGTCTTTAACTTCTTGAAACTTAAGCTTGGAGAAAATGATTTTCCTAATTTCGGATTATTTGAGCATTTCAATATACTGTAAATGTTTGATTTTACAACATTGTCCTGAGTACATATGATGTTTTATTATTATTATTATTATTATTATTATTATTATTGGTTTATCACTGTTCTTGTTTCTGTAAAGAGAAAAAGAACAGTCAGCTCGATGACAGTAGGACAACTTTAAGGCATAATTTAAGAGCAAAATTTAAGGCTAACTTTAAGGACTTTTTAAGCACTTTTAATTATAATTCTGATAAAGAAAAACTTAAAATGGAGAATTTTACAAGCATGGCATAATTTGTAGTGGTATCTTCATTAAATCTTAAATGTTTCTTTTTTCATTTCATTTTCATACGCATCTGTTACTAGTAATTGAGTTTATTGCCGTATCCGTTGGAATAGGGTGTCTCTGTTCCGATGGAATAGGGTGTCTCTGTTCCGCTGGAATAGGGTGTCTCTGTTCCGCTGGAATAGGGTGTCTCTGTTCCGCTGGAATAGGGTGTATCTGTTCCGATGGAATAGGGTGTCTCTGTTCCGATGGAATAGGGTGTCTCTGTTCCGCTGGAATAGGGTGTCTCTGTTCCGATGGAATAGGGTGTCTCTGTTCCGCTGGAATAGGGTGTCTCTGTTCCGATGGAATAGGGTGTCTCTGTTCCGCTGGAATAGGGTGTCTCTGTTCCGATGGAATAGGGTGTCTCTGTTCCGCTGGAATAGGGTGTCTCTGTTCCGATGGAATAGGGTGTCTCTGTTCCGATGGAATAGGGTGTCTCTGTTCCGATGGAATAGGGTGTCTCTATTCCGTTGGAATAGGGTGTCTCTGTTCCGATGGAATAGGGTGTCTCTGTTCCGATGGAATAGGGTGTCTCTGTTCCGATGGAATAGGGTGTCTCTGTTCCGCTGGAATAGGGTGTCTTCCTGTTCCGATGGAATAGGGTGTCTCTGTTCCGATGGAATAGGGTGCTCTATTCCGTTGGAATAGGGTGTCTGTTCCGTTGGAATAGGGTGTCTCTGTTCCGATTGGAATAGGGTGTCTCTGTTCCGATGGAATAGGGTGTCTCTGTTCCGATGGAATAGGGTGTCTCTGTTCCGATGGAATAGGGTGTCTGTTCCGATGGAATAGGGTGTCTCTGTTCCGATGGATATAGCAATACAAAGGCCGTATTTGATAAAGAAATTAAGATAACGACACCTGCAGTTCCCCGTTTAAAAAAACTGAGTTATGTAATATTACATTATCAATTGTAAAATATCGTAACGATTTGGTTACCCGCAAACGAAAATCAAAACAAGATTTTTTATCAAAATTTCGAACTTGTTAGAAAGGATTAAAATATTTTTAAAAATAATTTAAAAATACTTTGATCTTTCCTCTTAATAATAATATAACATGCTGATGGAAAAAAAAACTTCCTTTTTATTAAGCTTGGGTATTTTTCTTCATACTATGTGTTGTGGGATCTCCCCTTTTCTATGATAATGGACTCGACTTGAGTATACATATACTCCTGCCATAGTGAGATACGGTAGAACCGAAGAGATACGTTAGAGACATCGGAACTGATCCGTAAGTTACCGAACGATACCGAAGTTACACAGAGATTACCGCGTCAGTAGGCATAGTACCTATGAGCTCCACTCAACCAGAATAATATTACACGGGTATACTAATTTCAACACTGCTTCACTTCAAGACTTGTATACCTGCTTAGGATGTGGTTTCCGGCTTTCTTTCCTCCATTCTTTTCACTCTTTTATTTATTTTTTTCCTCACTTGGAGTAGATAGACTAAACTATCGCCCGGTTCACACCCCGCCCACGTCTATTGAACAGGTGAAGAGGCTCATCCCTTGTTCCCTGCTTAGGATGTGGTTTCCGGCTTTCTCTTCTCCATTCTTTTCACTCTTACGTAGCCCCTGCGCTTCAGTGGCGTTACCGCCTTGCTCGGGGTGATATGATTAAAATATATATATATATATATATATATATATATGTGTGTGTGTGTGTGTGTGTGTGTGTGTGTGTATTCCTTACTAATCGTATTCCTAGATTACTAACCTGCGTTCCAGTTTGCGTATTTACGTTCAATATAACCTATTTTTCTATCTCAAATATTTGTTTTGTTGTTCATTATTTTGTGGTTCCTCGCCAGGATCCACAACACTATGCTGTTTTTTCAGTGATTTTGTGGCGGTACCTATATTTAAGCAAAAGCACACCTAAGAGCAAATGAAAATATCACAACTCACACAGCGAAATTTTTAAAGGGCATAGCTTTAAATGTTATGAAATAAAACCACAGATTTTTTTTAGATACACACACCCCTTTCTGCCTTTCATCAGTATGGCTGATGCTAACCTCCAGAAAAGTTACTCTTTGCGTCTTCTCGGGCTAATGTTCCCAGCCAACACATAAAGTGTAAAGAATACATTGAACCCTTTGCTAGGTAGCTGCTTAGATTCTCGCCGTTTTAAAAAAGCAAAACCCAGACAAAGGCAAGTCTTTACTGTCAGAATAACAGAATTCTGATCAATCTGCCCTTGGACTTTGCATTCTGTAAGACTTTTTTTTTTACCTGTTCAGTATGACCTGCTTTCGTACGACCGGATCAGTTATCCGAACAATCAATTATCCGAAGAAAATATTACCCGACCGTCACTTTGGGATAACCCACATTACACTGTATTTTGTTTCTGAAATTTATTTGTAACTTCGTCATTGACTCACTTCACAGGCGCTGAAACTGAAAGAAATCACCCGAGCATGACATAAAATCAATTCAGCGCTCTCACGACGAGTTCATTGAAATCCGTTTCAGTAAACACTGTCCAAATCGTCATCAGTCACATGACCGAATGGGGTTCTAGAGCCATTGAGCTCTCAACATAAGCCTCGGTTGAGTTCCAGTGTCTGAATCTCCGTTAAGGATTCGCCAGTCCACTCAGTGATGTTGTGCGCGCTCTGTCTGCCACTTCTTCTTTTGACTAACGTGGTATCTTGTAAGATGGTAATGTAAAGCTTGTCGACTCTTATAAAGTGGTTGAATTTTCTTTTCTTGGCGGTGGATATTAGGTCTTCAAGCGGACCTCTTCCATGTCTGATGATGTCTCGCACGGCGTCATTTGTGAAGCAGTCTATATAGGAATTACCAAGGATGCTTCTGTAGCATCTGATTTCTCATGCTTGGATTATTCACTGTTGTTCTGCCTGAATTTAAAGAGGGTGTATTGGACTTCTCAATCTTTCTGTACGACAGAAAATATTGGACATTAAGGCAATGAAATTACAATTGAAAAAGAAACGGTCAAAAGTGGACAATATTAAAAAATATAAAAAGATCGAAATACTTACATTCCTTTTGACCAGCGTGAGTCATTGTCATTCCATTCAAAAGGTGACAATTTTCCATTCTTTACTCCAGCAAAGGCATAAGAAACGTGGGTGCACATCGAGGCATCGATATCGCTTGGTGTAAAAGTTCCAGGATATGTTCGATACTGAGCCCAGTTTGTAAAGAAGCACCAACGACGTAGAGAGCATTCGGCTGCAATAGAATTTGAGAATTAATTCATATTAAACAATATTGTTATTATTATTATTATTATTAGTAGTAGTAGTAGTAGTAGTAGTAAAGTACACATCAAAGGATGTGCGTTGTGGTGCAGTTGATATCGGCTCGGAACGAGAAATCGAGGAGCCGAGTTCGAATTCCAGTTGAATTCCCAGCATTCACTTACGTGCAAATACCCTTGAGAAAGGTACTAATCCGTCTCTTCTCCCCAGCTATGAATTAAATAACATGACAGATTGGGTTCTATAGTCTTGGTTGGGCACCAGTCTGGCAAACTACAACAGGAAAATTATCTACCCATTCAATCATGACTCTTTCGAGACATGATTGCCCAAGTGTCTATCACGTATGGCATTTAACTGACTGACACATCAACGGACGATCTGATTGCAATAATTTTTTTTAATTTATTGTCATTATTATTTGTTATTAAATACATTGTTTTTTTTTTCTTTTCTAATCATTTCGCCCCAAGCAAGGCAGAATCGCCACTGGCGCGCAGGGGGTTACAAAATAAGTGAGTGATGAGAAAGAGGAACAAGTTACGGTGGTGTCAGAATGAGTAAGAAAAGGGTTAGAATACAGGTGTGAAGAGGGCTGCAGAGTGGAAAGGAAAAAGAACATGATACAAGTGTTGTCAGGCAAAGTTGTGAGTCAAGGAGATAAGACATGGCAATTGACTTTGCATTTAAATTCTTAGAGATCGTAGTTATCAGGGAAGCAAGTATACGGAAGGGAATTCCACAGGCGGGATGTGCGAGCAATGAAGCTAATAGAGTATAAGTTGCGATTACATTTTATTGGTTTGACTGTAAAAGGGTGAGACCTAGTCGCTAGTCTAGTATTTCGACTAAATTCAAGCAGAAGGGGCACCAAGGAGCTAAGCTCATCGGAGCAGAAGCCGTTGTTATTATAATTATTAAGAGCGAAGTACCCATCAAAAGTCGATTCAGAATTTTAAAATGTATTGTTATCAAGTACATTATTATTATTATTATTATTATTATTATTATTATTATTATTATTATTATTATTAGCAAAGTGTTGTGGTGCAGTGGATATCGGCTCGGAACGAGAAATCGAGGAACCGAGTTCAAATTCCAGTTGGGAAAGGTATTAATCCGTCTCTTCCTTCCAGTTATAGGTTAAATAACAGGACAGGTTGGGTTCTATAGCCTTGGCTGGCAACCAATCTACCGCAGAAAGCAATGGCAAACTACTGCAGGATAATCTTCTGCCAGTCAGCCATGTCTCTTTAAGAACATGATCGCCCAAAGCGTGTAGTACGTATGGCATTTAACTGAATAACTGAATATAATAGTTGGAATCCTCATTAAGACTTCTACTGGTCATAAAGTGGGGGATCTGTTTTCTATTGTTATGAAGTAATAAACTGATATCTCACTATTTACTACGTAATAATATTACATCGCTTCTCCCTCTAGCTATGAGTCAAATAACAGGACAGATTGGGCTCTATAGCCATGGCTAGGAACCAGTCTACCGCCCAAAAGCGTGTATTACGTATGGCACTTAACTGACTGACTCATCAATACATAATTAATATTATTTTTTTTTTTTTAATCATATCACCCCAAGCAAGGCGAAAATGCCACTGATGCGCAGGGGGCTATGCAAGAGTGAAAAGATTGGAAAAGAGAGAAACCGGAAACCACAACCTAAACAGGAAACAAGGGATGAGCCTCTTCACCTGTTCAATAGACGTGGGTGGAGTGTGAACCGGGCGATAGTTTGGACTAGTAGTATTAGTATTATTTTCTGTAGTCATCAAAGCACGATTTGGCCTCAATACAATTTAAAATTTATTCTTATTAAATATATTATTATTATTAATTTCATCATTATCATATTTCGATTTCTGCTATGGTCACACTATCTACCAAGTCTGCAGAAAGACCTAAGACAGGTAATGGTGTGTTGTTATGGTTACATTTCTTGATTTGTTGTTTAAACTCCCATAAAACCACTAGCGTTACATGAACAAAGTTCTTAATGTGTGGGCCGTACTGACCAAGACAGTTTTTGTATTTATCTTAAGCTGGGATTTCCAAGAATTTTTCTCAATGTGTTAATACCTTCCATTTTTATACTTTCGAGAACACCTACTATGACCTGTACTATTCTTTTTACTCAATTCACATTTTTTCTATTTTCGTTTTCATTTCTTTATACTTCAATAGTTTCTCAAATTTCTTGTTTGAGACAAGCCATATCAATAGACAAGCCATATCAATTACAGTATAACCCTAATATAAGAGACCATAATATAAGAGAAACCCGGATATAAGGGAGATTTTCTCTGGTCACAAATTAGAGCCTGTGGTAATGTATATGAAATAGACCAAACCCTCTTATAAGAGAAACCCGGATATAAAAGAACTTTGCTGAAGGGACAGGACACATAGAAGAAGAATGTATCACTGCTGTGAAATTTAAAATAATAATGTTTTACTACATTATAACCCGGATATAAGAGTGATTTTCTCTGGTTCGAAATTAGAGCCTGTGGTAATGCATATTTTTTTTTTTTTTTTTTAATCATTTCACCCCGAGCAAGGCAGAAACGCCACTGATGTGCATATAAGAGAAACTAGGATATAAGCGACCTTTATCCGGTCTCGAAAACTCTCTTATATCCGGGTTACACTGTATATTTAAAATAATAGGATTAAGTGAAACATCGCTACAAAATGGAAAAATAAATGATATATATATTTTACATATTTATTGATTTAAAGAAAGCAATGATAATATTTATCGAAATATATTTTTTTAAAAATATAATTTATTTATAACTTATTTTTTGCATAAAATTATAAATATATACAAACTGATTCATTCTTTTATTCATCTGTTTGTACATGTGTGCATTCACAAAACTCGCACAAAATACTCAGCCTTATCTTCAACTAATATAGTAGTTTTCTTAGAAAAAATATCGTCGTCTTTCTAAGAAAAGATATCGTAGTTTTTCTAAAAAACAATTTTCTTTCGGAATATCTACACTACAGCTGATATCGTAGTCTTTCTAAGGAATATGAATAAGGAAAACTAGTTGATTAATCAATCAAGATCACTCAAGAGAAACAGATAAGTTAAATAATAATTCATATTTACGTTCAAATAGCAAAAATAATATTTCATTTACGTTTTTAACGAAAAATAAACCGTTTCAAGAGCTCCAAAAAACACCTCATTCTCGTTGTAATTCTAAACACGTTTTTTTTTTTTTTTAATCATTTCACCCCGAGCAAGGCAGAAACGCCACTGATGTGCAGGGGGTTACATAAATGTAGAAAGATTAATTAGAAAAGAGTGAGGAGTACAAGCTAGTTAGAAAGGAACAATAGAAAGCTGAGAAAGCAGGTGCAATGACAGATACATGGGCGGAGAGAAAGTGAAGATTATACAGGGGAGGGGAGAGAGCTAGAGTCCAGTGGTTAGTAGGTGAGTATTAACTTTGCTTTTAAATTTCTGGAGGTCGTAGCCGTCAGGAAAGCAAGAATACGGGAGTGAGTTCCACAGGCGGGAAGTGCGAGAGAGGAAGCTGCAGGAGAAGAATTGTCGTCTGCATTTGGCTAACCTGACTGTGAATGGGTGGGACCCAGTTGCCAGTCTGGTTGCACGAGTAAACACCTGTTGAGGAGGCATCAGTGACTTAAGCTCATCCGAGCAGAAGCCATGAGAGTATTTATAGAAGAGACAGAAGGAGGCCACATTTCGACGATGGGAAAGTGGCTGCAGTCGAGTCGCCAGATCAGTACCTATCACATTACAGACTCTCCTTTGGAGCTTGTCAAGAACACTGAGGAGAACGGCAGGGGCACCTGACCATAAATGGCAGCAGTACTCTATGCACGGACGGATGGTTGACTTGTATATATGCAGGATGGATTCAGGTGGAAAAAACATCCTGGATCAACACAGTGACCCAATCTTCTTAGCAGTAGATTTTGCTATGGATTCAATATAGTGCTTCCATTTGAGGTCTGAGGACAGGGTAAGTCCGAGGAGGCGTAGTGTATTACTCTCCGGGAGAATCATCTGGTCCATGCTTATGGGAGGCAGAAGAGGTTGCCTGTAATGGTTGACAGACAACAGCTTGGTCTTAGAGGAATTGAAGTTGACAAGCCACTTCTTGCCCCAGTTCACCACAGAGTGTAGATCCCGCTCAAGGTCAGCAGCGAGATTATGTCTGTCCGCCATGACAGGTTTCTTACTGGAGCGGGAGTATATTGTAGTGTCATCTGCGTAGATGCCTACTTGGGACTTGATCTCATCTGGGAGGTCGTTGATGAAAATAAGGAAGAGCGTCGGGCCCAGGATAGAGCCTTGTGGGACACCAGCATTCGTGCTGTAGGACGAAGAGGCACGCCCATTCAGAACGACCTTCATTTTGCTGTTATTTAAGAAAGATTGGATTAGGTCAAGCAGGCGACCGGTAATACCATAACCGCGTAGTTTGCAGTTTGCATAGGAGGCCAGGGTGCCAAACCCGGTCGAAAGCCTTGGAGATGTCCAGAGCAACCGCGCGAGCCTCGTCAGACTCATCAAGGGCCTGTAGCATGTACTCCGTTACAGTTGTTAGCAAGTCGGCTGTGGACCTGTCAAATCGGAATCCATATTGCCTGTCGGAGAACAGTTTGTGGGCGTTTTTTTTTTATCATATTTCGATTTCTGCTATGGTCGCACTACCAACCAAGTCTGCGGGAAGACCTAAGGCAGGTCGTGGCGTGTTGTTATGGCTCCATTTCATGTTTTTTCTATCTCCCCTATCATCCTTAACGTTGCATAGACAAATTTTTCCTTAGCGTGTGGGCTGTACTTAATAAGACAATTTTTTGTATATCTCTTAAGCTGGGGTTTCCAGGGATTCTTCCAATGTGTTGTTTTGTTCCATTTTTTATCATTCCAAGTGCACCTACTATCACTGGCAAAACTCTTGTTTTCAATTTCCACATTTTTTCTATTTCAATTTCCAGGTCTTTATATTTTGACAGTTTTTCAAATTCCTTTAGTTGCTATGTTACAATCCGCTGGACAAGCCATACCAATTAATAGACAAGTTTTTTCTTTCTGGTTTTTAACAATAATGTCCAGCCTATTTGCTTCAATTTTTCTGTCTGTGTAGATGGTGTAATCCCACAGAATGGTGACATCTTCTATTTCTGTAACCGGTGCTGGGTGATGTTCATACCAGTGTTTGTTTACAGATTTTACATAGTGTTTGCACATTGTCCAATGTAAATATTGCCCCGCTCTATCGTGACGATTTTTATATTCATTTGGGGCAAGTACAGGTTGTGGTGCATTAGATATCGGCTCAGAACGAGAACTCGGGGAGCCGAGTTCGAATTCCAGCTGAATTCATTGCATTCACTTACGCGCAACTACCCTTGGGAAAGGTATTAATCTGTCTCTTCCTTCCAGTTATAGGTTAAATAACAGGACAGATTGGGTTCTCTAGCCTTGGTCGGCAACCAGTCTACCGCAGAAAGCAATGGCAACCTACTGTGGGATAATCTTCTGCCCAGTCAGTCATGTCTCTTTAGAGACATGATCGCCCAAGCGTGTATCACGTATGGCACTTAACTAACTGACTGACTGACAGAACATCCTGAGATTAGGTGGTCTATTGTTTCTTGGTATTTATCACAGAACCTGCATTTTAGATCCACATTATTAGGTATAATATTTGCCTGAAAGTTTCTGGTGAAAAGGCTTTGGTCTTGCGCTGCAAAAATAAAGCCTTCAGTCTCAGACTTTAATCCAGATACACGTAACCATCGATGAGTATTAACTTTATCAACATTGGAGTTATTGGCACGTTCTGGATATTGGCCATGCAGAGGTTTGTCTTGCCAGCGTTGTTTCATCTGTTCAAGAGCTTTATCTTTGGCTTTCATTTTCATATTTTTTCTGCAATATTTGGTTCTTGGCTTCTGTTTTGCTTTTCTACAGAATCTACTAACTGTAAATCTTGTTTGTATTTACTGCCTTCTTTGATTATTGAATATTTTTTCTTTTTGTTTTCATGTTGCTTGGCTAATTGCATCATCCAGTCCTTTGTTGTTTTTATGTATGATTATTATAAGCGAAATACCCATCAAAAGACGATTCGGTTGCAATAAAATTTTATATTTTTTATTAAATGCAGTCGTTATTGAGCAAATAAGCTCATACCGATTATCATCATCATCATCATCATCACCATCATCGTCGTTATTATTGTTAGTGAAGTTTTTTCTATGTGCCGTATCTTTTCAGGAAGTGGAAGATCATGACTACTCAAAATTTATTGTCATTTGTAGCTCTTATTAAATCTTGTCTGTGTGTTATCCATCATAAATCTTGTTCTGCCATCCATTTACACACGCTCTTGTCGTTTTTTGAGTATCAAATTTTCCAAGCTCTCTTTCCACATTATGTGCCCCAGAAATTTCAACTGTCTCTTCTTGGTGGTAATTATAAGTATCTTTTTTGCTTCAATTTCCTCTAAAATATTCAATCCATGATCTCCAGTAGAACTACATGAGTAAACGTAAAAAATATGAGATATATTATGCATGGTTTTAATATTTTTAATTATAATTATCGCTTTAGTATTATATTAAATACATTATTTTTTCAGAAATTGTGTTATATTTTATATACATTCAAAATAATTTTGTGCATATTTGCCAATATATAGATAGATAGAACTTTCATTATATATATATAAGTTGGAGTAACCCTGCATTTCTTTACAAAAACACTTTAAAATGAGATATGTTTTGTATTTTCTTAAGTAGAAGATAAAATGTAAGTAACTACAGCTTAATTTATTTCTCTCCAGGTTCCGCTTACTAACAAAAAGTTCAACTTTGGATTCGTCTTTGTGGTGGTTTTATTGATGAAAACAAAATATGATGCTCTTGTATGACAATTTTTTATTGTTAGGTGCTTATTTTTTGTCAAAATAAAAGCAAATACACTCTAGTTAGCGAAATTTTATTTCATTCGTTAAAATAATATAAAAAATATCTTAGTTAAAGTGTTTTTTAAAAAATTGCCTGGTTGACCCAAACTTTAGGCCTGTAGTATATATATATATATATATATATATAAGTTAAAGATCAAATGCAGATCAAATATAGATCAGGACTTGACAGGACGATAAGATAAAAACAAATAGGTAACGTATATCAATCGAACATGTTTCACTTTTATTAAAACTTTGTCATTTTTATTACTACTACTACTAAAACAATTAAGCTGAATATAGTAAATACATAGAATATTATAAACATTTTCTTTTAATTATTTTAAAAATGTTACTTTTGTTTTAATGTATAATAGTCTAGGTTGATATTTTAATGCACTTTTAGAGAGAGAGAGAGAGAGAGAGAGAGAGAGAGAAGTGTATTTTTATGTAGGCTAGACGGTTTGTGTAAATTTTTTTACAAATGTATATTTGGGAGTAAGGAGTTAAATCCCGCCCAAATTTAAAGGACCCATATCCAGTTTATGGAAATTATGTTTTCGTATATATTGACCAATAAGAGACGTGGTTTCAAACTCTAATAACATCCCGAATAGTGGGACAGAGGTGAAAGCAAATTTTCCGTATATATCAGGCTCAGGTCAGTAGATAGGAGAAGAAGACCTTTCGACACTAATGGAGAGAAGAACTTTTGATAGCAAGGACCTTTTGACTGCAGGTGAAGAAGGCAAGTCAACATCAAAGAAGACATTTGGCATCAAGAGAACATCTAGAAAGCTCTGTTACCAGCCAGCCACAGAGAGATGAGAACTTGAAATTCCAGTGAAAATTCTATTGAGATTGGACAGCCTAAAACGAAAGAATTTCAGAGAAATTTTCTCATAAGCAAACTGTGTAAAAAAGGACTTTCAAAAATTACTTTATCCCAGAGACACCCGTGTCTCAATTTGCAAGTAGATCTTATCGTTTTTTATCAAAGGTAGTTACACTTTTGTTTTTATTGTCTTATTGTCTTCTCTTTTCATTATTTCTAAAAATCCTTGTCTTCTCTCGAATTGTAATTATTTATTCAAATTTTTCGCTGGTGATCCTTTATCATAAATGGTTATTCGACGTTAATAGGCGCAAAAAGGAAATTTTGTTTATTTTCTTTGTCGTAATTGTAAACTGTAAATAATTTTTTCCTTTTTAAAATTTTACGCAGCGGTAATTTGTTTTTTTAAATTGCATCTATTAATATTATAGTGGGTTGCTTATTATTTTTCTGTTAGTTATGGGCGTCGGTTCTAGTGAAGGGTAGTTGTATATTGTTGCAGGTGAACGGGATTTGGCCTTGTTGTAGATAGCCCACCATAAGTCATAAAATGATTACAAATCAAGAAAGGCAATTTGAGTAGAAAAATAACATTTTATACATACACATATCAATTAATGTTTTTACAATTGAAGTAATAACTTGAAGTATAGGTCCAACGGAAGGTTAAAATGTTCGTGGCAATAAAATGCTGAAAGAGAATTAATGCTTAGGAATTTGGGGAGCGCTATGAGTAAGGAATGCCTTTGATGTAGTCGCTCCTTATGTCACTAAGTAGTTTTCAGACAGGAAAGAAGATAAGGAGAGGTGAAGGGAGGCGAGCAAAGTAGCCGCTTGACTTGTGTGTCGGCCTGCGTCGGTCTGTCTGACTGGCGATGCTTTCTGTCTTGGCTTTTTATTTCGACTTTTTGGATCGCAGGTGATCATTTGGGATTCACACTTGTATTTGGTTCTGAGCTTCCCATTGTCCGATAAATAAAATTCGCGTAGGCTCGCAAACTGGAAATTTAATATTTAATTAAATTTTAGTTTTCAACCAGAACATCTGCGCAGAGCTGGCGGCGCACGGACGACTTTTGGTCATTTGCTTTTTGGTCGTGAAAGCGCTAACATCCAGTCCATCGCTTTTGCTCGGTATCACCACAATATCTTCATATTTCTACTGAGATTTTGCGTCTAATACAAGAGCTTGAATTTAATATAAATCATTTTTATCATATATTATGTCTAAGGAGAAATGAAACATTTTGCCTACAAGTAATTGTATTGAAAAATTCAACGGAAATTAACATGCAAAAGTTTGGGCTCATTATCATCTTTTTTAATGACGTATTCATTATTTTGTAGCAGAAGAGTGAGTGGAAAGATTATGCTAAAGCAATTGCTAGATCTGCTGGTAAGAAAGTTGGTTCAGTGTCATGTTAGACAGTTTTCTCTTCAGAAACTACCTTACATATTTATAGGTCTACTATTCGTCCGAATACCAGGTGATGTAAGCGTTTAGTGACGGATGTGCGTTGTGGTGCAGTGGATATCGGCTCGGAAAGAGAAATCGGTGAGCCGAGTTCAAATTCAAGTTGAATACCCTGCATTCACTTAAACACTGGTACCCTTGGGAAAGGTATTAATCCGTTCCTTCCCTCCGGTTATGGGTTAAATAACAAGGGTAGGACTTATGGACCCTACCCTTCAAAAACAAACTCCAATGAATCTTGATACTCGAAAAAGCAAAAAGTATTACTAGACACAAAACTTATATAAAAAAACAACAATAAATTGTTGAAAGAAAAAGGTATGACCAGCAATAAATAAAATTTAGTTGGCAATAAATGACCCACCGAAGTTGATATGCCATAAAACTAAACAACCAATCAACCAACATATTTATAGGTCTGCTATTCGTTCTTGTTTTGATTGTAGCTGCCACATATGGTCCAGTGCTCCTGCTATATTAAGAGATTCTTGATAAAATTCAATGATGAATCGGCAATGTTATAGGTGCTGATTTAGTATCTCGGCTTCAGTCACTTTCTCACCACCGTAATGTAACTTCCCTGTGCCTTTTCTATAAATAATTTCATGGTAATTGTTTTGATGAACTGTCTTCTATGAAATTAAAATTTCCCTGTGCCTTTTCTATAAATACTTTCATGGTAACTGTTTTGATGAACTGTCTTCTATGAAATCAAAATCATTGTAAATATTCATTGGGATAAACTTCCCGCTATTGTGTTAAGCATTTATGGATTTAAGCCCAGTACGCAAAGTGAGATCCAGAGATCCGAAACTGCATTAGCGTGGCCAAAGATGCATTCCAGAAGCAATTACTTTCGCACATGCGCATTGCTTGTTTTTGACACACAATTAGTAGAGTCAGTTGATCCATCTCTTCTCCCTCCAGCTATGTGTTAAATGGCGGGACAGATTGAGTTCTATAGCTTTGATTGGCAAAGAAGTCTACCATAGAAAGTAATAGCAACCTACTCTGGGAAAATTTTCTACCCAATCAGTCATGTCTCGAAAGAGACATAATCATCCAAGCGTGTATCACTTATGGTATATAACTGACTGATTGCCCTGCTTTGGGTGAAATGATTCCAAATATGTTTAGCACGAGTTAATTAAACCAAAGTAGGAATTAAACATACTATTTATTTTATCCAGAGGGGTACCCCAAACATCTGGCCGATAGTGTACTTAAAAGCCAGTTTGTGTTGTTTTGCAACACGCAAAACAGATATATGTTGTTCAACAAATGAGTTCAAAGATCAAGAAAATATTGAATATGCTTTCCGTTCGCAAACATGATGAAAGCCATCTTAAATTTACAAGAGGTTCATGTGACATCAAAAGCGTAGATCATGACAAATGTCAAAAGTGATATAAACCAGCAGTAAAAGTGTCGGGGGATAGGCAACATACTATTATAACAAACATCAATAAACCGCACCTAATTACGTGATGCTTTTGTTTAAAGCAAAAAAAAATATGTTCGTAAAACATCTGCATAATTCGAAGATCTGTATTTCTGAACATTTGAAGCTCTTCAAAAAAAGAGTCATGAATATCTAAATACGTCTGAAATTTTACTCTGGAGAAATTTGATTATCTTTCCTGTAATTATTATAGTTGCTACTGTTGTGTCCTTTAAAAATGAATAAATAAAAAATAATCATACTATCACAAATAATCATAATAAAATGATTATAATATTTATAACTATCATTAATACAACTCAACCTTTTTAAATCAATGAGAATGAACCCCATTATTCTCTTCTACCAAATACTAACACAGTGTTTCTCAACGTTTTTAGGCAACGAAACTCCGAGGAGAAAAGGAAAATTTCACATCATACTTAGCAAATTTTTTACAGGGTATACATTAAAATATTATGAAATAAAATCATAGATGTTTTTTTTTTAAATATACACACGAACATGAACTAATTTTATTTCAATATTTCTCTCAATTGGTACCTCCACTCATTTTCGATAACTAACTTTTTAATTGAACTTTTTAAAATAAAAAAGTTTTCTTGAAATTTTTATTTTAGTTTTAATTGAAAGCTAAATGATTAAATTTACTATTTCCAGTAAGCAAAATACTCTGGCGTATTTCAAACAGAATTTATATTTATTGGAATATAAACTTTTAAGATTTTTTTTAATTTTTTAATTTTTCGGCCATTTTTTAAAATTCCTTCAAAAATAAAATATACATCTGTGCAAGATTATTTTTGAAAAATTAGCAATTTTAATAGTAAATTAATCTGATTGACAAAAGTATTACTTATTTATAGCATGAAATTTAGAATAGAACTATTTTCAAACACAAAGATGACCTTTCTAACCTTTCCACCGTAATTAAATGTGTTGACAAATAAGATAAGTGTATGGCGATTACAACTGACAAAACTGTGCAATTTTTCCAGTAAAGAGAAGAACCTTTTAATTTACCATACCAAAAGCAAACAACTTCAAATGCACACAAAAAAAATTGAAAATTATTTTTAAAACTCGATGGCTAAATGATTTATATTAAACTTTTCAATTTTCGATTAGTTAATATCTGCACGATGTAACCTGCCAGCCTAAGAATATTTTAGAAACTTTATAAATTATAACTAAAAAACAAAATTGAAAACAAACGTTTTTTAAATTTCATCATTAATCAAAAAATTTTTTCTTCAAGCTATAATTTCTGACATTTATATTATTTATTAAAGCAATTAAAAGCTTGTATAATTAAATAATGTAATAGTTTTATTGCATTTTTTATTTTACTATTCGGAGCAGATCTTTTGTAAAAGGGGTTAAATGATTTTAAAAAATAATACATGATTTACATTCCCCAATGAATGCTACGTTTACCTAACAAAACCATTTTTTATATACAGAATTTATTTTTTTAAATTTAATGAATTTATGTGGTGGGGGTAACAGATGTAAAAAAACAAATTTTTATTCAGACTTTTTAAAAATAATAACTTTTGAAAATAATTTAATTCATTTGTAAATAAGTCCTGAAACTTTCATTACGATCCGACAATTATTTGATTTTTGCAAGAACTTCCAAATAAATATGTTTGTCACCAGAAAAAAAAGTGAATAATGTAATATTACGTTTTCCATTGTAAATTCTCGTAACGATTTGGCTCCCCGCTAACAAAAATAAAAACAAGGTTTTTACCAAAATTTCGAACGTGTTCTTCTTCTATATGCCCTGTTCATTCAGGACATAGGCGATCATGGCCTTCCACGTTTCCATATCCCTGGTGGCTCTGAGCACGCCTTCTTCTGTTACACCATGCAATTCTCGTTCCGTCATTCACCAGATTAGGTCCTTCAAATATGTTATCCGTTGCTTTCCCCTGTCTCTTTTTCTCTCTATCTGGCCTGTTAGTATCAGATTTTCCAAGCCCTCCTTCCTCATTACCTGTCCCAGGAACATCAGCTGTCTCTTGCTGATGCTCAGTAATAATTTCCTTTTTGTTTCCATCATTTCCAAGACCTCATCATTGCTCACATGCTCGATCCATGATATTCGCAGCATCCTTCTGTAGAACCATATTTCAGTTGCTTCAAGTTTTTCCTTCGTCTTTGATGGTATTGTCCAGCATTCACTGCCATATTGAAGGACGGACAGCTATCTTGCTATCAGTACTGTATCATCTGCGTACCTTAGGTTGTTTAAATTGTTGCCTCGAATGTGTTAGAAAGGATTAAAAAAATTTTAAAATAATTAAAAATACTTTGATCTTTCCTCTTAATAATAACATAAACATTTTGATAGAAAAAGTTCGTTTTTATTAAGTTTGGGACTTTTTTTCTTTACGCGATGCTGTTTTCTCAGCGATTTTTTTTTAAATCGTATCACCCCGTGCAAGGCGGTAATGCCACTGATGTGCAAGGGGCTACATAAGAGTAAAAAGATTAAGTAGAAGAGAGTGAAGAGGAAGACGAACCAGTTAGAAAGGAGCAAGAGAAGAATGGGAATACAGGTGTGATGACAGTTGCAAAGGTGGAGAGAAAGGAAAGGATATACGGGGTGGTGAAAGAACTAGAGTCACGTGGTTAAAAGATGAGTATTGACATTGCATTTAAATTCCTGGAGGTTGTAGCCGTCAGGAAAGCAAGAATATGGAAGCGAGTTCCACAGGCGGGAAGTGCGAGAAAAGAAGCTGCAGGAGTAGAATTGTCGTCTGCATTTGGTTAATCTAACTGTGAATGGGTGGGACCCAGTTGCCAATCTGGTTGCACTAGCAAACACCTGTTGCAGAGACTGACTTAAGTTCGCTGGAGCAGAAGCCATGAAAGTATTTATAGAACAGACAAAGGGAGGCCACATCTCGTCGGTGGGGAAGTGGCTGTAGTCAAGCCGCTAAGTCGGTACCTATCACATTGCTGATTCTCCTTCGGAGCCTGTCGAGAACACTGAGATGAACAGCAGGGGCGCCTGACCATATATGGCAGCAGTATTCCATGCACAGACGAATGGTTGATTTGTATATATGCAGGAGGGATTCCGGTGGGAAAAACATCCTGGTCCGACACAGTGACCCAACCTTCCTAGCAGTGGATTTAGCTATAGTCTCAATGTAGTGGTTCCATTTGAGATCAGAAGAGAGGGTAAGGTCGAGGAGGCGCAGTGTATTGCTCTCAGGGAGGCTCGTTTGGTCCATGCTTATGGGAGGCAGGAGAGGTTGCCTGTGATGATTGACAGACAACAGCTTGGTCTTAGTCGCATTGAAATTGACAAGCCACTTCTTGCCCCAATTTACCACAGATTGTAGATCCCGTTCAAGGTCAGCAGCAAGATTATGTTTGTCCGCCACGACGGGTTTCTTACTGATGCGGGAGTAAATTAGTGGAAGCACCTTCTTTACAACTATTTGTGCAGCATATTTATTGTGAAACCGGTGTCTGGTGTTTTTTCGTGATTTCTTCGCTGTTTGGTCAAATGTTCGATAAGGAAATCTTCACTTCTTCTTCAGGTTAGCGTAGTCTTTCAATCCTGACTTGGCAGCCCATCTTCAGTCACTTTCTCACCGACGTGATGTGGCTTCCCTCTGTCTTTTCTAAAATATTTTCATGGCAACTGCTCTGACAAGCTTCTTGCTCTGGTGTCCCGGCCACATGAATTTACGCTTGCTACTAGATTGACTGTGGTGCAGTGGATATCGGCTCGGATCGAGAAATCGGGAAGCCGAGTTCGAATTCCAGTTGAATTCGTTGCATTCACTTACGCACAAATACCACTGGGAAAGATATTAATCCGTCTCTTCCCTCCATTTATGAGTTAAATAACAGGACAGATTAGGTTCTATAGCCTTGGCTGGCAACCATTCTACCGCAGAAAGTAATGGCATCCTACTGTTGGATAATGTTCTGCCCGGTCAGTCATGTCTCTTTCAAGACATGATCGCCCAAGCGTGTTTCACATATGACACTTAACTGAATGACTGAATATAATAGTTGAAATCATGATTAAGGTATATACTGGGCATAAAGTGGGGAACCAGTTTTATATTGTTATGAAATGATAAACTGATCCTCCACTAATCACTACTTAATAATATAATACATCTCTTTCCCCCTCTAGCTATGAGTCAAATAATAGGACAGATTAGGTTCTATAGCCTTGTCTGGCAACCAGTCTACCGCAGAAGGTAATGGCAACCTACTGCGGGATAATCTTCTGCCCGGTCAGTCATGTCTCGAAAGAGACATGATCGCCCAATGCGTGTATCACGTATGGCACTTAACTGAGTGACTAGATTGGCATCAAGGTCCCACCCCTTTTACAGTTGATATAGTTAAATGTAACCGCCTATTCTGTTCTAACAGTTTCTATCCTCGCACTCTACGCCTGTGGAACTCCCTTCCATTTACTTGCTTTACTTTACTGTTAGGTCTTTGTTAACGAACTAGAACTGCTTTAGTTCGGGATCTCGCCTTGATGTTTCAAGCCAGTGGTCCATCATGTAATAGCCGATGACTTAACTGCAGAACCTGTCTGCATTTTAGTTCAGTCTGATTTCCTCCACGTATTTGTCGCTTACTGAGATATTTCCTATGACTGCCCGGATAAACGAGTCTGTCTCCATCTCTTGCTGAATATCTAAACTTATTTATAAATGGAACTTTGTCTGTGTGTGTCTGTTACCTATAAACTCCGAAACGGCTGAACCGATTTTCTTGAAAATTTACACGGTTGTACTATAAGCGTCTGCGAGTGTTCGTAACTAGGTTTTGTGTCGAGGTACCCCCGATAAATATCGAAAATCGATAATTGAAAAAATCGGTTTATAGAAGGAGTGGGCCGATTTTAATCAAATTTGATACACTCATAGACAAAGACATAAGACACGATATTCAGAAGTTTCAAGATTGCAGTTCTATCCTTGGATTACTTATTTGACTCTGATATTTTTCAGCCCTTTTATTTTAGTTTTTGCTTCGAGTTTGGCTCTAAGTAGGTATAATTCTTAGTCTCTGCCATGATACCAATTACTCAGAGGACTTATTTAGCCTTCAAAATTCAGTTTACGACGAAAAGAACTTATTTGATATCGATATCAGGAAATCAAAATTTGACTTACATCCATTCATTTTTCTTTCAGTCTACGGTTTCGCTTTAACTGGAAACAACTATTGCTTTTTAGTCTTTCGTGCCAATGTCGAAAGAGTCTGAGCTCCAGGACCATGGATTAGTTTTAAGCTTTCATTACACCCGAGCAACGCCGGGCTATACTGCTAGTCCTATATAAATGGACTACTCCCGGGTGCACAGGACAAAGTGTTTGCTTTGGTGAGGTCTTTTCCTGCTGTGTATTTTATATCGTAGAAGAATCTCATTAGCCTAATGTGGAAACATTCTTAAAGTTAATTCATCCAGTCGCTTTGTCTTTAATGTTGCAAATAGTAGTTTCTGGTCGGTTTCAACTATGATTTTGCAATCTGATTTAAGAAATTAGCAAATTTCTCACAACACCATGTAACAGCTAATTCTTCTTTCTAAACTTGTGCATATCTCTGCTCTGCATCAATCAAAGGTCTCGACGCATGAAATACAGGTCTTCAGTCATTTCCTTGCTTCTGGAGAAGTACTCCTCCTAGGCCGTAGCTAGATAAATCTGCTGATACCTTTGTCGGCTTGTTATGGTTCTAATGAGTTAGTACTAGTGCGAAACACAGTCGTTTCTTCAGGGTCTGGAAAGCTGATTTTTTTAGGCTCATCCTAGCTCTATACTGTATATATAGCTCTCGGAGTGGTTTGGTAGCATCGGCTAGGTTCTTAGCAAAATTTCTAACCTGATTTGGCATGCCAAGTAAGAGTCTTTGACCAAACAGATTCTCTGATATGGGCAGACCCATAATGGCTTTTACTTTTGCTGAATCTATTTAGATTCCTTCTTTTGAGATGATGTGTCCCAGAAACTTTATATTAGTAAGAAAAAATACACACTTATTGTTTAGTGTAGCTCCGGCTACCTTCATTCGCTGAAGTACCACTTTTAATCACTGGCCATGCTCTTGCTGGTTTCGTACGATTATGAGTATGTGCGTTGTGGTGTAGTGGTTATCGTCTCGGAACGAGAAATGGGGGTGCCGAATTCGAATTCTGGTTGAATTCTTTGCATTCACTTAGGCACAAATACCATTGAGAAAAGTATTAATCCGTTCCTTCCTTCTAATTATGGGTTAAATAACAGGACAGATTGGGTTCTATAGCCTTGGCTGGCAACCAGTCTACCGGAGAAAGTAATGGCAACTTACTGCGGGTCATGTCTCGAAATAGACATGATCGCCCAAGCGTGTATCACGCATCGCGTTTATATCAGAGATGACCCATGGTACCTCAGACAAAACGTGTGTTATCTCTCTATGAAAAATGTCGTGGCATAACTTATTCCAAACAAACACCATTTGAAGCAGTACCTCTCGAATGGTGTTATAAATGTTGTTAATTCCTGTTACTTTTTGGGGGGTGATTTGGTAGAAACCGCTCTTGCAATCGAGCTTACTGAATATTTTGGCTTCATCGAGTTGGGCCAGTAGCTTATCGGTGGTGGTTTGAGAAAATTTCTTCCTTTTCACACTTTCGTTTAACTTGGTAAAGTCGACACACAATCTGACTTTATCGTTGGTTTTTTGGACAATGACTATTGGAGCAGACTAATCCGTTGGCGATTTCACTTAATGGATTATGTCCACCTTCTCCAGAAGTTTCAGTTTTTCGTGAATTTTCTGTTTCATAGTTAGTAGCAGTCTTCTAGAGATGACAATGAAGAAGAGCTAAGCTCTCGCATCGAAACGTATCTGGTATACCTGTTTCAGATTTTCTAGGCTTGTGAACAGTTCTGGAAACTCTTCCTTATAATAGTGTCATATTAACTGCACTCAGCAAATTGAGGGCTTTCATTACTTGCCCTTCCAGAAGTGATTCTTCCAGGCTCTCTACAACATACAAGTCTTGTTGGAAGCTGTTTTTTTCCGTGGCCATTATGACCTTCACACATTCAATGACTTTTATTTCGTGATGACCAGGTCCATACAGTATTTTGTTTATTGATTACATCGGTGAGGATTTTTTTCTGAAATACCAGCCCAGAACTATGGTTACATCTGCACCCATATAAAGTCTAAAATTGATGGTTTTGGTACAAACTTTAGTGGTAACCTTGGTTTTAGCCCGCCAATTTGGGCTTGTGTCTTTGCTGATCGCATATATATTTTTCTTAGTGACTAAACCTAGAAAGTGTAAAGTCTCATCTTCTTCGTTTATTTTTCTCCCTTTCACCTTGTCGTTTCTGCGAACAAATGCATAATGTTCCTTCGGCGAACAAATTCTGCAGTGTGCTTCTTTCGCTAGGCAGTCATTCCTTTTATGAAACGGCAATTTCCCCGCAACGTGTACATTTGTTGTGCACCGTTTTCGTCTGTTCGCTGTTGGAAGAAATGATTGGGTTGATGTGAAAGTCTTCAGATCGGTACCGGAGAAAATGGTTTGTGTCTGGATGTTTCGTAAGCTCTGACTGTCAGTAGGAACTTGTCTAGAGTACATGTTTTATTTCTCTGGCGGTGTCGTCTCTAACCCCAACAACGACTTGGACCCGACCAAACCTCTCTTGTAGCTGTCCAAAATTGCAGTTGCTACAATTGTAGCAGGGCAGCTAACAATAGTTCTCGATACTTTCTGATACTTCATGCTTTCGAAGATGAAATTTTGTAAGACTCGTAGGTTTTGTGCGTTTGGAATATGCAAAATTCCTCAAACTTCTTAAACCTTATCCTTTGGTCCATTTCGGCTTCTTCGCACTCAAACTTCAACCTGTCATATACATTGTAGGCATTCTCCCCGATAGTGGCTAAGAACACAGATGTCTAGTATGAAGTGTCTGATTCCCTTGACAGCCTATTGACGGTGAAATAGTTGAGAAAATTTAAATTTTCACCATTTTTAACAACGTTTCCAACCAGACTCGTTCTTTCGTGGTGGTGGGGGATATTGGGAGAGAATGATTTTCTGTCTATATATCTGAGATAAGTTATTATTTACACTATTTACATTATTCGGACTATTGTCCTTATCTTTGTGGCTATTTGTACGACGTTTTGGCCGTTGTACGTTCATGGCTCAGTGGATATAGACGTTGGTTAGTTCATGTGACTTGACTCAAAGAGTTGTGAGTCCAGTACAGCAGTGGTGAGCAAGTAACATAGAAGGTTAGAGGGAGATAACTCATGAATACCAAAAGAGGTTCTACGCAAGAGATGAGAATTATATACCCCATTGATTGTAATAAAGGGTTCGGTTTGAAATTCCTGGCACCTGAAGAATGTACAACAACCGAAACGTCGTACAAATGGCAACAAAGATGGGGACAATAGTCCGAATAATGTAAATAGTGTGAATTATGTTCTTTCTGTGAAGGCCATTTGGGAAATTATATACAATATGGAAGAAGAAAAAATATTGTACTTACTGTTTTTGGTGAGTTAGGAGAGAAATATCAATTCCCTTTTTTTTTTAAATAGTTCTATCCGCTTCTGACACCATGTGATGTTCCCAACTGGGTTTCACTGAGAAAAAGGAAGAGTGCAATATGCCACGGCAGTAGCTTGTGCGTTGCGGTGCAATGGATATCGGCCATGTTGGGAGATGAGATAACGATTGTTGTTTCATATTTTGTTTGTTATGGTGTCGGTCAAGACGCCTGAGCAAATTTTGGCAACTACTTAATTAGATTAATCCGCTCGTAAAAAATAGTAAAAAAAAAAATTAATGTAATAATTTTGGCGATTAAAATTCATGAGAATTTTCTCTACCCACGATATTTATCCAAATCGAAATATACAGATTTTTATCAATTTTGAAGGAGATTCCTTTCCTAATATCGGTACAGAATGTAAAATCGATCTCTGACTATTTATTTAAAAAGTTACTGGATTTAGTTGATATTTACAAATATCAAGTTTCAAACCGTTGTCGTGATCTCTAAGGGATGATACTTCATCACAACTAAAAATAGAACCTCCCTCCTTTTTTTTGCTGCCAAAATTCTGTGATACTAACTAGAATTAGTATTCCCTTATCTAAATGAAAAGGTAGCCGATCATTATGTTCTTTATATATATTTATATCTATTCAATCAGTTAAGAGCCATACGTAATACACGCGTGAACGATCATGTCTCAAAAGAGACATGATTGACTGGGCAGAAGATTATCCCGCAGTAGGTTGCCATTACTTTCTGCGGTAGACTGGCTGCCAGCCAAGGCTATAGAACCCAATCTGTTCTATTATTTAACCCATAACTGGAGGGAGGAGACAGATTAATACCTTTCCCAAGGATATTTGTGCGTAAGTGACAACAGACGTGAGAATTTGACTGGAACTAAGAAAAACCACTCTCCGATTTTCATTACCTGTAACGCTTTTTAATTCTCAAAATAATTCGGTGCTTTTACATTTCAAGCAAGTTAAGCAAAAAATACACAATACAAACAAGTTCTTCTTTTATGTAACGTGTCCTTTCAGGACGTAGGCGATCATGAACTTCCACTTGCCTCTTTCCCTTGTCGCTTTTAACACTTTTTCTCCCGGTATCTCTCCAAAACCCCGCTTCGCCATCCACTTATTCAAGCCCATCAGGTATGTCTCGCGCTGCTTTATCGAAATACACAGATTTTATCAATTTTGAAGAGAATTCCTTTCTTAATATCGATACAGAGTGAAAAATCGATCTCTGACTTTATTTACAGATATTTATCCAAATCGAAATATACAGATTTTTATCAATTGTGAAGAGGATTCCTTTCTTAATATCGATACAGAGTGAAAAATCGATCTCTCATTTTATTTACAGATATTTATCCAAATCGAAATATACATATTTTATCAATTTTGAAGAAAATTCCTTTCTTAATATCGATACAGAGTGAAAAATCGATCTCTAACTTTATTTACAGATATTTATCCAAATCGAAATATACAGACTTTTATCAATTTTGAAGAGGATCCCTTTCTTAATATCGATACAGAGTGAAAAATCTATCTCTGGCTTTATTTACAGATATTTATCCAAATCGAAATATACAGATTTTTATCAATTGTGAAGAGGATTCCTTTCTTAATATCGATACAGAGTGAAAAATCGATCTCTGACTTTATTTACAGATATTTATCCAAATCGAAATATACAGATTTTTATCAATTTTGAAGGGGATTCTTTTCTTAATATCGATACAGAATGTAAAATCGATCTCTGACTATTTATTTACAAAGTTACTGGATTTAGTTGATATTTACAAATATCGTTTCATTCCGTTGTGGTGGTCTCTAAGGGATGATACTTTATCACAGCTGTTATCTTTTTGACTCGCATCCTTTCCATGAAAAAACCCTTGTATCATGTTCTTCTTCCCTTCCACGCCACTCTCATGCAGCTCTCTTCACACCTGTATTGTCATCCTTTTCTTACTCATTTTCTGACTCCCCTGTAACCTGTTTCTCTTTCATATCGCTTAACTCTTCTCTAACCCCCTACGCACCAGTAGCAGTTCTGCCTTGCCTTTTTTACTGAAAAAATTCTGTGATACTAACTAAAATTAGTAATCCTTATCTGCGAGACAAAGTAGTAGGACATTTAATTCCCAAAGACAACAGACATGAGAATTTGACTTTGTGATTCGTTTGATATCGATCCGAAATTAGAAATCTGAGAGCCGAGTTCGAATTCCAGTTGAATGCATTGTATAAACTTTAGCGCAAATACCCTTTTCCAGTTGAATTTCCTGCATTCACTTACGCACAAATGCCCTTGGGAAAGGTATTAATCCGTCTCTTCCCTTCAGTTATGGGTTAAGCAATAAGATAGATTGGGTTCTATAGCCTTGGCTGGCAACCAGTCTACCGCAGAAATTAGTGGCAACCTACTGCTGGATAATCTTCTGTCTAGTCGGTCATGTCTCTTTCGAGACGTGATCGCCCAAAGCGTGTATCACTTATGGCACTTAACTGACCCTTGGGAAAAGATATGAATCCATATCTTCTCCATCCAGATATCTGGCTGAAAAGCAGAACAGACTGGGTTCTGTAGAATTAGTTGGCAACCAGTCTACCTCAAAAAGAAATGACAACTTAATACGGAAAAATCTTCTGCCTTTTGCTTAGTCTTAAATGGATCAAAAGAGACATGATCGTCGAATCATCTATCACCTATGACACTTAATTGACTGAATAATTTGTTGCTGATCATACATAAAAACTACTGTCAAGGGCTGTAACCCTAACCCTAACCGATGATCCTTAAGGGACATGTCAACCAGATAATAAATGATACTTGTGTTGGATTTAATCTAAAATTATCTAACCATAATCTCTAGAACCAAATTGATACGAGAACCAAGCAGTGAATGCTTATATTTGAATCAACCAATCAATTCATTTTGTTATTTTTACCGCCTTTTTGTTTTTTATTTTACATGGATTATAACAACTTGCTTTGTTGTTTCTACGTCTTGTTGTTTCTCATTCTCTGCAAGTACATTTGTACGTATAAATCTCAAGGGTTTTATAATTAATTAATCAGAGTCATAACTTCCCCTACACTATTAAAACATTGTTCATACTCTAAAAGTAAACTGAAACTTAATTATTTTGGTAATAAAAGTGTATACGTAAAAGATGCAGAACTCACCTTCGTTGATGTTCAGGGTAAAAATTACTAGAACAAGCAATCCAAGTGATGTAGACATTTTCTTTAAAGAGAAAGTAAAAATATTGAATATCAGAATTATGCTGTAATATTTGTGACTTCGAAACAAATATTTAATTATCTCTTTCTGTTTGGAATTTGTAAATGCATAATATACTTTTTTGTGGGATGCATAATGTGTTTGTTTACTTATATATATATAGGTTACGGTCATATCACGTTTAATACACCGGTTCTCGCTCGATCACCGAAGTTGAGCCTGGTCAGTACTAGATGGGTGACTGTTTGGGAATACCAGATGCTGTAAGCGATTATTGACTGATGTACGTTGTGGTGCAGTGGATATCGGCTCGGAAAGGGGAATCGGTGAGCCGAGTTCGGTTTCCAGTCAAACATCATGCATTCACTTACGCACTGGTACCCTTGGGAAAGGTATTAATCCGCCCCTTCCCTCCAGTTATGGGTTAAATATCTGAGGTCTGCTGTTCATGCGATCCGTGGCAAACTTCTGCACCGATTGTTTGTTATCAGCAGTTCCAAAAAGTGTGGATGGTGCTACACAAGCCTTCACCACTCTAAACAATTCTTTGTGTGGTAGTCTAACTGAGGTTAGACACTCATATGTCGAAATCGACGGGAGAGTCCATTATTATTATTATATATATATATATACTACCGGCCATAATTATTAGGCCACCCCAGTTTTTTTTAAAGAAATGATGTATTTCATACTATTTTTAGTATTTATTACCAAATGAAATAGAATGGTTCTTTTGTTATTATTATTTTACAAACTTTTACAAGGTAAGGAAGCAAAAATCAACTCGTCCAAATCGCCCTAAATTTTCTTCATTCTTTCATTGATGAAACTGCAATATAGGTAATTATTAAATATTTATACATTTATTTGATGCATATGTTATTGTGCAATATTAACAAAAGAACCATTCTGTTTTTATTTACAATTATTCACTTGGCAATAAATACTAAAAAATAATATGAAATACATCATTTTTTAAAACACTGAGGTCGCCTAATAATTATATATATACTACAGGCCATAATTATTAGGCCACCCCAGTTTTTTTTTAAAAAGATTATGTATTTCATACTAGTTTTAGTATTTATTGCTAAATGGATAATTCTAAATGAAAATAGAATGGTTCTTTGGAGGAGTGGCAGCCAGGAAGCCTTTGCTTCGGCCAGCCAATAAGAAGAGACTACCATGGGGAAGAGAGCACAAAAATGGACACCAGAACAGTGGTCAAAAGAGTTGTGAACTAATGAGTCTAAGTCCGAACTGTTTGGGAGTAAAAGGAGGGTGTACGTGCGGAGGAGGATTGGTGTTATCATTTTTTTAAAACACTAGGGTTGCCTAATAATTATGGCCAGTAGTGAATATGAATATATATATATATATATATATATATATATATATATAATTATTATTATTATTATTATTATTATTATTATTATTATTATTATTCAATGCCTTCGTACACATAAAATAAATGCACACAAGTGATCACCCTTTAAATAATCTACCTATTTTATTTTATTTTATTTTATTTTTCATTTTATTTTTATTTTAAATTCTATGATATTACTTTCAAATTTCATGCTTAAGTTTCAGTTTAAACCAAATTAAATTATACATTCAACAAATTAAAAAATGACACCCATACTTTTAAACAAACCTTAAACAACAAAAAAGTAAAAAATAAAAATTCAAATTTAGAAACGCTCAGTTCATAATATGCACCTGAGAAATGCATTGTGCTATAGACGTAGAATATAATATATCTTTATTAATATATACATATATAGGGTGTGTGTGTGTGTGTGTGTGTGTGTGTGTGTGTGTGTGTGTGTGTGTGTGTGTGTGTGTGGATTCTCTCATCGTGAACAATAAATGAGGGTCAGCAGTGGATGGTACTCTACGTTTTACACTTATGCATGCTTGATTTGTGTAATTGTGAAGAAAATCTGGTAAGAAGAAGACATTTCATTTGCGCTTTCTTGAGTGCGATACTAGCCAAGCCTTTCTGTGAGCGACACAACCAGACTGTCAGATGAAATTTGTTGAAGCAGGATTTTGATGGCCTCTCTGCTTCAGAGATTGACGAAGCTGATCACGGTGCTCCAGTCTACTGTCTTCAAAACCCTTCAACTCAACGAGACATGTCTTACGCCACTTCTTTCGGTCTGATGCTTGGACTTCCTAGATTTTCAAATCAAAGTTGAGGCGTGATTAAATTCCTTAAAAATAACAATTCTTTTAAATAAACTTAATAAAATTAAAGTCATATGTAAACATTGCAAAATGTTAACCTTGGAATATGATCAATAATTCTTCATAAAATAATATCGATTAAGTTACATATATCCAGTACAGTACTATTCTCATACCAGACCTCAAGTGGAATAACTATATAGAATCCATAGCTAAATCCGCTGCTAAGAAAGTTGGTTCTCTGTGTAGGGCCAGGAAGTTTTTCCCGTCCGAAACAATCCTGCCCATATACAAATCTACCATCCGCCCGTGCATTGAGTATTGCTGCCATATCTGGTCGGGTCCTCCTGCTATCCACTTAGGTGTCCTCGACCAAATCCAACGGAGAATCTGTAATGTGATCGATCCCAACTTGGCAGCTAGGTTACAGTCGCTTTCACACCGACGCAGTGTGGCTTCCCTGTGTGTCTTTACAAATATTTTCTAGCTCACTGGTACCCCCTATACACGAATTTCCTCGAGCTACAAAATTAGCAACTTTACTGTGAAACCAATAAATTGTAAACGCAAATTCTACACCAGTAGCTTCTTTTCTCGCACTTTCCGCCTGTGGAATTCTCTTCCGCATACTTGCTTTCCTGTCAGTTACAATTTCCAAGAATTTAAATGTAAAGTCCATAGTCATCTCCTGTCACACTAACTTACATCCTCTCTTTCATGCTTTTCTACATCCACCCCACTCTCATCAGTACTCTCTTCCCTCTCCTACTCTCTTCCTGACACCCCTTGCAACCTCTCGCTCCTCATAACATTCCTCTTCGTCCACCCCACTCTCATTAGTATTCTCTTCCCTCTCCTACTCTCTTCTTGACACCCTCTGCAACCTCTCACTCTTCATAACATTCCCCCTAGTGGTAGTAAAATGCCTTGCTTGGGGCGAAACGATTAAAAACAAAATTAATTTAATAGATATTAAATAAAAAACAGTTTGATCATGCCAAACGTTCCTTTAAGTTAGATCAAAAATAAAAAATGTTTTCGTTCTTTTTTTTTTTTTTTTGCTTGTTTTTGTTTTTGTTTTTTTGTTTTAATTTCAAAATGGCTGGAATGTATAGAAACCCAAGACAATAACCTTGTAACTATAGCGTATACATCTCTCCGGAAAGAAGCAGTCTAGACTCCAGCTGAATGAAATGAGACTTTCCCGTTAAGCTTCCCTTAACATATTAACTATATTTTCCAATTTCAAAGTCAACCTTCGTTTTAATTAGTTAAATTAAACACACACATAAAATCTATTTTTTTTTCTGTCTTGCCCTTCAATATTAATCTGCAAATAGCAAACGCGATTGTTTTCTACATCCAAATGTAAATCATTTTCACAATAGTTATTGACTATTGCCTGATGACGAGATAAATCTCGAAACATAGATATTTCCGCGTCGCAATGTAAATTAAATTAATTTTAAATAAAAAACCAAATTTAATTATATTATGCTCTACGATATATGTTGTATTGAGCACTTCTTAAAAAAGTAAATGGCAGATACCTCTGGATTATAAACTTCTAGGCTCTCTTCACACACATACACGCACACACACATTTATATATATGCTAGCAGTATAGCCCGGCGTTGCTCGGGTGTAATGTAAGCTTTAACACTAATCCATGGTCCTGGAGCTCAGACTCTTTGGACGTTGGCACGAAAGACTAAAAAGCAGTAGTTGTTTCCAGTTAAAGCGAAACCGTAGACTGAAAGAAAAATGAATGGATGTAAGTCAAATTTTGATTTCCTGGTATCGATATTAAATAATATTCGTAAACTGAATTTTGAATGCTAAATAAGTTCACTGAGTAAATGGTAACACGGCTGAGACTAAGAACTACAGTTATACCTACTTAGATCCAAACTCGAAGCAAAAACTAAAATAAAAGGACTGAAAAAAATACAGACATACAGGCAGATAAACAGACACACACACAAACATCTTGCCTTATTTATATATATATATATATATATATATATATATATATATATATATATATAATATTATCTATTTTCTGCACTACTGTAAGAACTGCAACCTTGAAACTTCTGAATATCGTTTCTTATGTCTTTGTCTATGAGTGTATCAAATTTGATTCAAATCGGACCACTCCTTCTATAACCCGATTTTTTCGATTATCGATTTTTGCTATTTATTGGGGGTACCTCGACACAAAACCTAGCTAAGAACACTCACAGACGCTTATAGTATAACTGTGTAAATTTTCATGAAAATCGGTTCAGCCGTTTCGGAGTCTATAGTTAACGGACACAAACTCACACACACACACACACAGAAAGTTCGATTTATAAATAAGTTTAGATTTAGATATATATAACGAAATATTATCTGCATACAGGCCTTTTTCGCTGTATCACAGCTCATCAGTGCATCTAGATTAAATGCCAGTCTGAAGCCGGGACCTAAACCCAACCGAAGATTCACCCACTAAGCCATTTACACCAATGTAAATGCGCCATTTAAAGTGTTCAATCTCGAAAGAGAGCATCACATAAAACCATAAATAACTGCTGTTTAGGAAATTTTCCCCTCTCTAAAGTTCTCGATCACTAGGGAAAGCATAGTATGGGTCCTTCTCTCTCTCTCTCTCTCTCTCTATATATATATATATATATATATATATATATAACTGTAAATTTGTCGTTGAACACGTCTCGAAAAACCCACCGAGTATAAACGCAAAGGGGAAAAATGGTAACAAAAAAAAGAAACGAACTAAGCACTTAAACATTAGTCAAAGTACTAGTCGAAAGAAAAAAAAACCTAGACGAGTAACCTAACACGTAAAGTGCTCAATACACAAGTAGACTAAACAAGTACCTATATATATAAACACCTTATATATATATATATATATATATATATATCCATTAAAAATATATATGTACATACATATATGTATATACATATATATATATATATCCATTAAAAATATATATATATATATATATATATATATATCCATTAAAAATATATATGTACACATATATATATATATATATATGTGTGTGTGTGTGTGTGTGTGTGTGTGTGTGTGTGTGTATACATATATACAAATATATGTGTATAATTTATTTGTTCAAACGTTAATTTTAATGGATACTTACATTTGAGTAGATTCTCCGTTTTTTTTTATTATTATTATTATTTAATTAAACACTATATTTATTTATTTCCATATACCGACCTGAATATTCGAGAAATTTTGTTAGAAAACTATGCGCCTTCTGAATTGATAATGTAGAGTGGTCCGATGGGTCACAATTTCAGTTATTTCGGGCGTTATCTGGACCTCCCTGAGGCCATGCACACCATTTATTACTCAAACACCTTACAGGTTTTTGGTGGTTCCATAATAGTGAGCTTGATTTTAAGTTTGAGTTTTGTTTGGTAAATTTTTTATTTGTTCCCCGAAGGCCTTTGCCCCTTCAAATCTTTCCAAAACATCTTTATTTCCGTGCTAATATATATGCTGAACTCAAATCGATAATTGTTTATCGAAGAAACCTACCTTTTTTGTTGTTAACGACCAGAAAAATAATCGGACTATATCTCACCCCTAACCACCGTTGTCATATCTGATTCACCGCTGAATGACTTTAGGCGTAGGATGTTTATTTCGGCCTTTTTACTTCCTTTGTGCAATTACTACGCGATTTGTTTTGTTTCGGAACTCAATTTCCGTGTATTTGCGTTTTATTTTTTCCTTTTTTTGGCGGAGAGGGGCTGTAACATTTTTTTTTTAGAAAGTTAACTTTCAAATAGAAATTTAGGGTTAGGGTTATTGCGTGTTTTTTTTTCCCCCCTTTTTTTTTCTTGATAATGAAATTTAAAAAGTTGCGTGTACTAAATTGGAGAAGAAAGTTAACTTTCAAATATATGAAAATAAGTGATAATTGGGTTAGGGTCAGGGTTATTGCGAGTATTTTTTTTCCTTTTCTTTTTTTTTTTTTTTTTTTTTTTTTTTTTTGCTTGGTAATGAATTTAAGAAAGTTGCGTGTACTTAATTTGAGAAGAAAATTAACTTTCAAATATATGAAAATAAGTGATAATTGGGTTAGGGTTACTGCGTGTATTTTTTTTTTTTCCTTTTCTTTGTGTTACTTATATATTTGAAGGTTAATTAAACTACACTCGCCACTTATTTTCATGTCTTTGAAAGTTTACTTTTGTCATAAAAAATTAAGTAAAACTACAATTATCACTTATTTTCATAAAAAAAGGACAAAAACACGCAAATATATTTTCATAAATTTGAAAGTTAACTTTCTTCTGAAAAAAAAGAAAAATACACGCAATGCATTTGAAAGTTAATTAAACTACACTTATTTTCATAAATTTGAAAGTTAACTTTCTTAAAGAAATATCTATTTGAAAGTTAACTATCTTAAAAAAAATTCTACAGCCCACGCAACTTTCAGCGGAAATTGAGTTCCGAAACAAAACAAATCGCGTAGGAATTTTTGCCTATTTACTTCCTTTGTGCAAAAGGAAGTAAATAGGCAAAAATTAGCTTAATCTGCATAAAGTCATTCAGCAGTATATGAGTGATTTCAATGACGGTTAGGGGTGAGATAAACAGCTAGAAGAAGTTCGATTGTTTCTGGTCGTTAACATCAATAAAGGTAGGTCTCTTCAATAAACAATTATCGATTTGAGTTCAGCATATACATTTGCACAGAAATAAGGATGTCTTGGAAAGATTTGAAGGGGTAAAGGTCTTCGGGGAATAAATAAAAAATTGTGGTTATTTAATGCCAAAAGGGTAGGGTTTAAAGGTATTTTTTTAATGTTCAGTTATAATGAAAAGATTTAGTCAGATTTTGATGAGAATTTTTTTTTAGAAACCTAGATTTCTTCTAGTTTTGTATTAAAAATGTATATTTTCTTATGAAAGTCTATTTTTATGTATATATTTCTCTAAAAGTCTATTTTTATACTGTCATAGTGTTTTGACCCCAGTTTGGGGATTAACTATTTGCACATGGCTGGGACCCTAACTGGTGCTACCACTCCGGGTCAGGGTGGCCCTGGGGAAAACAGCAATTAAGAGGTGGTTCCATTCTCCTCACAACCTCTCAGAGGCCTTGCTGCTGGATGCAGTTTACCGTCATACCTAGGACCATCCATAATAGTGATAAATGTGTTCACTTGATATAGGTTTGGTCTGATGATCCGTCTAAACATACCATTGAGCGGTGGTGTGTTGTTGCCATTTTCATCCATTTACGGCGTCCGTGTATCCCAACAAACCAATTCTGGTAGAATTAGGCACCGTGTCATCAAGACCAAATAATTCCAGAAAAGTTTTAAGGTGGCTCCAGCTTTGCACCGAATGATATCAATCGAACATTTAGACGACGTGAGGAAATCTATTCGCAGTCCGATCCTGCCAATCAGGAAGCTATGGACAGAATGTCGAAAGAGTAAACTATAACGAAACATTGGCGCAACATATCTCTAAAGATATTCAGACCTTTTCTGGAATCGAATCTTCGTCGAGTTACTACATTTCGCTGGTTTAGATAAAATCCAATAGTTCGATGTTTCATAGCTGTGGCGTGACTTTTTCCACTTCTGTGTAAATAGTTACGAAGATCACATTGCAGTATAAACAATTTAAGTATCCATTAATTTTACATCTCTAACAGATCGTATCAATGCTTATCTGATGTAATCTTTGCGTAAGTACAAGGAGTTTTGAAATGTTCTTCGATCCGATCCACTTCCCACAACTTGACGGGACAATCAGAAGTCAACATTTTTTTTCTTTTATTTTAGGAGGATGAGGTGGCTGAGAACTTTTCAGCAAACCCCGTATTTTTCTCTTACTGCTCATATTTTTTAAGGGTGTTAAAAAGAGATTATAACAATTATTCAAATAGTAATATATATATATATATATATATATATATATATATATGCTCTCATTACGATTGAGCTCTCTGGAGAAGAAAATTTTAAAAACAGTTTTCGCTTCAGCTATATGCGTGACTCTTCAGAAATGAATTGAGTTCTCTCGGGAACTGGCGTGTGTAAACACTGCTGATATACAACACTTTAAAATTTCGATTCTTTGATACCATGCGTCGATGGCTTAGGAAGTAGAGACCCCGACTAACACCAAATTGGTTGAGTTTCGATCCTGGCCAGAGACGAGTGGATGCGTCTAGTCACACTGATGAACTGTGATACAGCGAAACAGGCTTGTATGTGGATGACTAATATATATATATATATATATATTCATTTGAAAACAGGTTATTTCGCGACCTAAGTTTCTACCTATCGGTGTCTACAGGCGACTTACAATTACCGATTTTACCATTTTTTAAGCGCTCACGTAAACGTAATCTTTCATGGACGCGCAATTATCAAAATTAGAATTTACTTTAAGGTCTTAGAACACTTTCATTCATTATTTTATGATCCTAGTAGTTATTTAATGGACATAATTATGTCAAAGTGTAACCCTACCAATAAATAATTATGTCCAAGTGTAACCATACCGATAAGTACTTATTAGGATTATACAATCATGGATGCAAGTGTCTTAAAACGTTTAAGTAACTTCTCCTAATTTCTCCTAGGTTGCGAAATAACTCGTTTATAAAAGGAAAATATTCAAAGCTTCTATAATATAATTGTATTGAACAGTACAACAGTGTACTGGTCTAATTTAATTATGATCAAAAACTAACTAAATAACTATATTTATGTACGTCGTGGTGCAGTGGATATCGGCTCGGAACGACAAATCGGGAAGCCGAGTTCGAATTCCAGTCGAATTCCTTGCATTCACTCACGCGCAAATACCCTTGGGAAAGGTATTAATCTGTCTATTCCTTCCAGTTATGGGTTAAACAATAGGACAGATTCGGTTCTGTAGCCTTGGTCAGCAACCATTCTACCGCAGAAAGCAATGGCAACCTACTGCGGGATAATCTTCTGCCCAGTCAGTCATGTCTCTTTCAAGACATGATCGCTAAAACGTGTATCACGTATGGCACTTAACTGACTGATATATATATATATATTCTAAACATATACTGTTAAACATAAGAGACAGTGAATGTCTATTATGTTTAATCATGAGCCGTTCTAAACGTCGTATTTTGGCTTTAATTTCAGTTGAAAATAAAGACAAACATTCTCCAACATTTGGATATTTTTTTATTAAGTTATTACTTTAGAACATGTACATACTACAAACTACTACAAAATTGTACATTTTGTTTCGACGTTGAAACAACACTGTCTCATCGGATAGTTTATAATGATGGTATACCATTTATTATTTTTATTATTATGTTTTATTAATAGTAACACAATAACATCCACCATCGTCGCTGATGGTAGATGTTATTGTGTTACCATCCTTATAACCTCTCTGAAGATGGCTCTGAAGATGTGAGCAGAAAGCTTAGAACCAACTTAATAAACAATTGATTGAGAGACCGATAAAATATTTGTGTAACACCAAAGGTGAACTGAAGAAAAGGATTACGGCAGCATTCACCAACATGAACAAGGAGAGCGTCCAGAAGAGCCGCAAGAGATTCCGAAAACGTCTTGAGGTCTTGGTTGAAGACAACGATGATTATATTGAATGAACTTACTCTTGAGTATTTCAAGATATTTTTATGTAATTTTGTAAATATATGTTAAAATAAGATGTCAGTGTTGTTTTCATTTTTGTGGAAATTTGGTGACAATTCTATCCATCGTACGCTATATATATATATATATATATATATATATATATATGTGTGTGTGTGTGTGTGTGTGTGTGTGTGTGTGTGTGTGTGTGTGTGTCTGAATTTATATACCAGAATAAGGTAGTGTAGTTGAATAACAAGATGAAAAAAGAAAAACTGTGATGCATTTCTTCCTTCCTAGACTGCTTCAAACTAAATTTAAAAAAAATTATCGATCGAATCCTTCGTATGTTTAGTGAGAAAACGAAATGCGACAAACGTCGGTTGCAATTGTAGACCAAGGGAAACGCTGAAGATTCAGGAACACTTTATATTAAATTGAAATTTTAAAATTCTGTCACCCGATGTATTTGGTTGCACATCGTTCTCCTTTTAACATATTTGCTAATATATATATATATATATATATATATATATATATTTCAGTCCTGGGTAAAAAAGCAATCGGAGTCTAACCGTACTGATGAGCTGTGATACGGCGAAACAGATCTGTCTACGGATGACAAGATAGATAGATAGATAGATAGATAGATAGATAGATAGATAGATAGATAGATAGGCACACACACACACACACACACACACACACACACACATATATATATATATATATATATATATATATATATATATATATACTAGCAGTATAGCCCGGCGTTTCTCGGGTGCATTGAAAGCTTTAAAACTAATCCATGGTCCTGGAGATCAGACTTGGCCTAAAGAATATTTGTGTGACGTTTGGTGAGAATCCGATAAAAATTGTGGATAAAGGACATACAGACAAACAGACACACAAACAAACGTCTTTGCCTTTTATATACATATGTGCGTGTGTGTGTGTGTCTGTTACCTATAGACTCCGAAACGGCTGAACCGATTTTCTTGAAAATTTACACAGTTGTACTATAAGCATCTGCGACTGTTCTTAGCTAGGTTTTGTGTCGAGCTACCCCCGATAAATATCGAAAATCGATAATCGAAAAAATCAGGTTATAGAAGGAGTGGTCCGAATTTAATCAAATTTGATACACTCATAGACAAAGACATAAGAAACGATATTCAGAAGTTTCAAGGTTGCAGTTCTTAGAATAGTGCAGAAAATCGACAATATATATATATATATAAAAGGCAAGATGTGTGTGTGTGTGTGTGTGTGTGTGTGTGTGTGTGTGTGTGTGTGTGTGTGTGTGTGTGTTTATCTGCCTGTATGTCTGTATTTTTTTCAGCCCTTTTATTTTAGTTTTTGCTTCGGGTTTGGCTCTAAGTAGGTATAATTGTAGTTCTTAGTCTCAGCCATGATACCATTTACTCAGAGGACTTATTTAGCCTTCAAAATTCAGTTTACGACGAAAAAAACTTATTTGATATCGATCCGAGGAAGCTTGACTTACACCATTCATTTTTCTTTCAGTCTACGGTTTCGCTTTAACTGGAAACAACTATTGCTTTTTAGTCTTTCGTGCCAACGTCCAAAGAGTCTGAGCTCCAGGACCATGGATTAGTTTTTAAGCTTTCATTACACCCGAGCAACACCGGGCTATAATGCTAGTATATATATATAAACAATTAAAAGTAAAATAAAATTCATTCTTGATAATGGCTAAAAGTTTAGCCAAAAGCTCTTTGATAGATAAATAAACCATTCGGACAATTTTTATATCATTTACGTACTGAAAAGAAACCAATTATAGGATCACACGAAAAATTATATAAAATCTTAACCACAGTACCTTGGTTGTCATTTTTAATGAAACTTGCATAAAAAAGTGATTATTAACTATATATATATATATATATATATATAACGTAGAATATTTGGTACTTAAGTCAGGTAAATTCCGATAGAGACGAACTCAAAAGAACTCAATGTTAAATTGATTTGTTTAATTTAACAGAGTAATATATATATATATATATATACATATTTAATTTAACAGAGTAATATATATATATATTTGGGTTAGCAGAGCAATATATATATATATATATATATATAAAACGTAGAATATTTGGTATTTAACAGAGTAGTATATATATATATTTAATTTAATAGAGTAATATATATATTTAATTTAACAGAGAGTAATATATATATATATATATATATATATATTTATATCGGTCGAGTTTCGATCCCGGCCAGAAGCAAGTGGATATGTCTAGCCACACTGATTAGCTGTGATACAGCGAAACGGGCTTGTATGTGGATGACGAATATATATATATATATATTACCCTGATTTTAAAATTTCTCAGCCTTGTCGTCTTAGCCAAACATGGAAAAAACTGATTTGCTTATCTTACCTGTTACAAGTGAGTCACTGTCGCGTCTAGCTACGATACTAGATACTGGAGTTGCTGTCTGTGCTTTAAACTGAACTCGTAAAAACTGAATAAGACGTATTGACGAAAACGCAAACAAAACCTGTCTGCGCTTTCTTCTTTTATTTCTTTCTGGCCAGAAGGTGGTATGCAGGCGGTGTAGTCAGGACAGGTTTGTGGATTTACTTCACATGACGTTAGAAAAGTTGTTTTTTTGTTTTAGCCGCTCTTTCAAAGAACACCTATAATTGTCTGTGTAGACAAAGCCGTTAAACCCCGGATGTGTAAAGAGGGTTGCCCATCAAGATTCTGAAATATTATTTGAGCTGAGATTTGGTCAGGAAAGGTGAAATAAACCAAATAGGATTTTCGCACGAGTCTCTGGTCGTCTGCAAATTACATTGTTCTGTTAAATCAAATAACCAACTTGGTAACACCCCACCAAACACCCTACGCATACACATTCATATACACATATGCGGGCATACACACATACATCCGCACACACGTTTATGCACAATTATTTTCTTCCGTTGTCTCCATAATTCAGCTTAATGCTGACTGAGAGGGAGAATGCGTTCCCCATTTGAATTTGGGACAGCGGGCCATTGCTTATAAGTAACTAATGTATGATGTCTATGTTAGACAAATTTTGGAAGACCCACCGGGAGTCACTGAATGAGGTGTGGGTACTCAACGTTAAGAAAGACTTCGTGTCGTCTTCATTTTCAGAAGGTGATAAATATAAGTTTTAAGATCTAATGATAATGATTTTCTAAGCGCAGCTTAGATGTGGCACAAGACCAAAAGTATGGTACACTCGGTGAGGATCGAACTCACTACTCAGTTGTAATGATTCTAGCGATATAAGCTTACTAAACGTTACACCAAATCGAGATTTAAGATATCCATGAGTTGGAACACAGACAAGGCAAAAAATAAAATATCATGTTTTTTAATTATTTCAATTTTTTTAATTCAAGAAAGTTTATATTTATCATTTAATTCCTACAAGGCAATAAAAACACTAAGACGCAAAGAGTTACTGAGTGGTAGAGAGTATGAGAAAAACACTATTAAAGCGAGAAAATAATTGAAAAGGAAACAAGAATTAAGAAGTCAGAAGATTACGATTGACATTGCATTTAAATTTTTTAATATCAAAATTGACCAGGAAACAAGAAGCCGGAAGAGTGTTTTACAAACGAGAAGTGTGGGTGAAGAAACCGTTAGCATAGAACTAGCGGTTTAAAGTAATGCCATATTTCAATAGTCTTACACGTAGTTTGCCTGTTTTGAGAATCAACGTTCGAAATCCAGCCTTTTGTTTTAGAATTCCAACTACAGAGAAAAACACTTTTACAATGCGGAATCTTACTTGCCAGTTTCATGCTAGCAATATCACCAAAAGACAGTCTCTTCCCACCAGTGGATCTCCCTTGCGTTTATTTGCTTCCCCGATAACTACGATCTTCACAAATTTAAATGCAACACTAATCGCGATCTTGTCGTCTTGAACCCCCTTCAACTTTTGCTCTTTCCTAAATCCTTCCTATTCTCAGTCTTTTCTTTCACTTTCACACCCTGGAAGTCTCTGCATAGTAGTGGCATTTCCACTTTGCTTAGAGTGAAATTATTTTTCTAATAAATAAAAAAAAGCATCACGCAGAATTTTAAAAAAAAGTATCTGAATATGGGCAAAATGAGACGTCTGCATAACAGTAGATCGTTAAGATCGTGAAATTACTTGATTGCGAACATCTATAGTTACTGGTTCGAAACATTTCCTTTTTTTTTTGCATGTAATGGAAAGTTAACTAACAAATTACGGCTTTACGCAATGTTCTTTGGCTGTCAAGTTGCACGCTTTCGACTCGGCTAAAGAACTGAAAGCTCTCGGCTGCTGGCGATTGTTTACATTCTGTAAAAAACACGCTGTGACGCCTGCCTTTCTGTGGCGTGCGCCGATAGCGTAGGTGTTGGGATCTTCGGATAATGGTAAATCAGTCGAGCAACAATCTCGAAGCAAACGGTTTACCTACTCGCACTGCTGAGCTGTGATACAGCGAAACAGGCCCGTATGCGGATGATATTATATATATATATATATATATATATATATTATTTTGCATATATATATATATATATATATATATCTGTGTTTATTGGAGAAGATTCTGATTTTGAAGTATCCTCATCAGGACTTACTTTTGAACCTTAGGAGGGAATTTATAAACAAGTGCCGCCATAGGGCGGATTTTAAAATTTAACTTCAAATTTTAATTTTTAAATTCTAAATTTTTCTATAATTTTTTTAATTTTTTTTAATTTTTTAAATTTTATTTTTTTAATTTTTAATTTGTTAATTTTTTAATTTTTCTTTTTATTATTTTTCTTCTTTTTCTTTTTTTTCTTTTTTAATTTTTTATGTATATGTGTAAGTTTGTGTGTGGATGTGCATATTTGTATATATATGTATATATATGTATATATGTATTTATGTATGTGGGCTATATGTAATTTTGGAATTTTTTTTTTTTTTTTAGCTATTTAAATGCTCCTTTTCATAATATTCATTAATTTTTTATATTTTTATATGTATGTGTGTGAGTGCATATGGAATATGTATATATATGTGTGTGTGTGTGTGTGTGTGTGTGTGTGTGTGTGTGTGTGTGTGTGTGTGTGCATGTATGTGTACACATGTATATTGTGTGTATATGAATTTTTTGTATATAGGTGTGTACACACATATATATGTGTGTATGCGCATGTATATGTATATAAGTGTGTAATAAATTGAATGTATGTGTGTGTATGTGTATGTATATATGTATCCTTAATCGTAGAATTGTGTGTGTATATATATGTATGTATGTGTGTACTTCTATAGGTATGTATAATTGTAATAAAGTTTGTTTTGTTTTTTTTTTACCTAGTGTTGTCTTTATTTAGTTTAATTTCAAATGACCTAATTTTTTTAAAAATTAGGTTTTCGAATTTGTCCAGCGTCTGTAATATTTAAAAAAAATTTTTTCTTTCGTTTTTTCTTTTTCTCTCCCTTCCTTCTTTTCTCTCTCTTACCACCTTTTTTCCGTGTTGCTTAAACTTACGTCGATTTAACACGGCTGTCTGTTAATTTTTAGTTACATTCTCTTTTTTTTGCGAACCCAGACGATGTCAATTTTTTCTTTTCTTATTTATTTGATTTTATTCTATCTTTTTCTTTTTCTTTTTCTTTTTCTTTTTCTTTTTCGTTTTCTTTTTCTTTTTCTTTTTCTTTCCCTTTATTTTTATTTTTATTTTATTTTATTTTTTAATTTCTTTGCAATCTATTTAAAAAGGAAAAGTAGACTGATTTTTCTCCAGTTTCTGAAAGGATTTTTCTGTTGCTGAGGTGATGTGTTGTCCCCCGTGGGGATCTTCATATAGAAATGGCCATTCAACATCTTTGAATTAATCCTTTTTTAATATATATATATATATATATATATATATATATATATATATATATATATATAAAGCTTCAAACGATGTTATTGTGGATACTACATATTTGAAATAGATGCCCCATTCTACTTATATATATATATATATATATATATATATATATATATATATATATATATAGTGTTTAATTGTGATAACATTTAGTGCCAAGGTTGTTGTTTTTTCAGTGGTTTTACTGATAAAATGTGTTTTGCCAAGCAAGTTTTTTATCGCAAAGTGCTCGACATCAGGGTGGAGATAGAGTGTTGATAAGTAAGCCCTAACGAGTAAGAATATCATTATGATGTCCTCACGAAACTCCGAAGTCGATATGAATCTGCTCAGCGAAAGAGACAAACTCTTTTTACTTTTATATATATATATATATATATATATATATATATATATCCAACAAGATCAACTTAATATAAAATATTAAGTGTTATATCTGTATAGAGAGCTCAATGGATGTTACCCAGAGCAATATGATATTTATAAAGGAAAACTCAGCACATTGTTTAGGTTGGTTATAAATTATAATTCATTTCTGTTAGCTAAATTGGCTCATTTCATCAGACCACACTATATTCGTTCCATTCGGTATAAATATTTTCCCGGAATAAACATTATGTTTAACCAATCTAAATAACGTGTTGAGTTTTACTTTATATATACCCACTACACATTGTACATTTTGTTTCGACATTGGACTTCTAATGTCTCATCAGATGGTGTGGAAAGGAATGGAAGACCTCTTTTCTTATATTTAGAAGTTGTGTGTGGGACGTTGGCGGATGTTAGCGATAAGGGGTTAGTGATAAGGGAATAAATTGTAAATTGTTCGTCAGAATTTTGAAGAAAGTGGAGTAGGTAGAGGATATAGTTGATTCATGAAAGTGTGTTTAATGACCACCTGACTAGCCTTTATTCTTTGGTTTTATTAGAGGGGGAGAATCAGGAGGTGTAAATGGTGGGAAGGGATGGGATTGGACCTATCTTTAATGTTTATTTGTACAACTACAGAATATTTTTGTATTTAAGTACAGTTTTATAATTAATCTAATTTTGTATATTTAACCTTAATTTTGAATTTAAAAAATTACTTTTTTCTATAAAACTTTAAATTAGATTTGATTATAGTTCGTGGTGTGTAATCGGTAATATTTGATATAAAGGGTTGTTATAAAGGCTTATCATCTCTGGGGGGATCATAGTTTTGGCTTGTGCAGTATTTTTCAGCATGATTGCAAGGTTAGTTCTTTAATGTGTTTGCAGTTTACTGTGCTTTCATGCCTCTGGTTTAAAAGCTTGTCGCTATTTATGTATTTAATGATTTCAATTTTTTCTTGAAGACAAAGGAAACATGGTTCCTTTATTGATTTAGCTGTTCTTGCTTGTTTGAGGATTTTCCATTTAACTTCAGGTGTTTTATTTTCGTTTTTTAACTTCCAAAAGTGTTTGGAAAGAGACGTCATGTGTTGTTTTTCTTTGTTATTGAAGGATGAGAGATGATTGTAAAAGCGCCTTTTAAATACGTTCATGGTATCTCATATATATATATATATATCAAAAACAATACTGAGGAAATAATGTATGAGTAAAAAGTATTCGTGTTTCATTGATACGACTACAGATGCGCATGAACGAGAAATGCTGGGAATTTGAAATTTAAATTGTCCTTTTTTAAATCAGCTAAAATATACAAAAAAATTAAATTTAAAATTTCGAGCATCAGTCTTTTGTACGCATGTGTAATCGCACCAATAACAAATTTAGTCCCAAAACATCCTAAAGGACGAAATACATCATACGAAAATTTTGTCATGGGATGAATTTTTAGGCTCTTGAGAGTGTGCGGTATTGTGGTAAATGGTGGTTTAATTGATGATGGATAGGTTCTTTTGGTGAATGTGCAAATTGTAGAGTGATCGGGTCTTGAATCTGATTAGCTAGGTATAAGATAGTAAATAATGACCAGCCTCAGCTTTCCCCCTTCCTGCTCTTTCGGCCTTGTGGCAAAATTGTATTTTATATGGACTAAATCTACATCTCTTTGCCTTGATAAAATTCATCACAGGACGAAACGCGTAGGCGAGAAAGATATAGTTTTCCTCTTGTCTTCTTTATTTTACCATACTGTTCTTTTTCTCAGGTTATAACTGAGTATACGTTTGCATATATATATATATATATATATATATATATAAACTTCAAACGTTGTTATTGTGGATAGTACATATTTGAAATAGACGCCTCATCAGGGATCGAACATGCGTCTCCCTTTTTGGTCTAGTGTGCTTCTAGTTGCTTTTCTTCGTGGTCGAGCAGTAAAGCGCACTGGTTGAGACTGGTTTCCCCAAGAAAGAGAGACGCATGGAGGTGGCTGTGTTTATGAGGTATTGACATATTTATCGATAGCATAATATGTTTGGCCTTTTTAAGTAAGAGGCACATAATTGTAAAAATTACTTGACGTGAACGCCTATTTTTTATATATACTTTTTTAACTACCCAGTAATCTTTTAAAAATCGAAATATATTAAGCATTCTTATATTTAGTTAATTTGGCTGTATAGTCTTACGAAGACGTTTGTTGAGTAAATGTTAAAAAATTAAGAATAAATTTAACTTTACTATTACCGCTCTTATTTTCTGATAATTCCGTATATTGACGGCAGTATTTACAAAAATCACACGTTTATACACACAAAAAATTCAAAATTCTTTTTTAAATACTAGGGGCAGGTCGCTGAATTTTAGTAAGCTTTGCCATTTATGGTTAATAAATACAGTTTTTACTTAATAACAATATCACTTGAACAATACAAATTAATACAGAATTTGAATAATGTAAAACTTTATCATTTCTTAAAATTTAAATAAAATGAAAACAACTCTTGACAGTTAATTCTCAGACAATTGTCAGATTTTAATGACATTTCATTATTTACCGATTATTATTTTTTAGACAATAGTGTCCATAATGTCTTATTCATAAACTTAATTAAAAGCTTTTCTAATGCCTTAATTTTTATTTTATTGCATTTTTTTAATTTTCTGATGCGGATTTTCTAAGCAGATCTTTTTTTAACTGAAGATCCTGTTTGACAAAATAAATCTGATTTAAATTCTCCATGGACTAGTTCTTATAACTAATACAAACATTAAACGCCACAAAAATGAATCTAAATTTTGTAAAATTAAATACGTTGGGTGGAGGGTAAAAGATTAAAAATAAAAACATTTAATTTGTGAATAAGTCCGGAAAATTTCATTAAAAATCCGACAATTGTCTGATTTTTACAAGAATATCCAAATCAATGTTTTTCGCCGTAAAACGATGCACACACACCCTATGCTATTTTATGCTTATTCGTTTGCGCATGAAAAACAAAATTTTTAGCAAAAATTCTGTAGGTTCTAAAAAGTATTAAAAAATATAATTTAATGATCAAAAAGTTATTTTAGACTTAATAATAACAAGGATTTTTACGATAAAACTTTGTTTTTATTAGGTTTTGGTATTTTTCATCATGTATGCTCGTTTTTAACAAATCTGTGGAGGTACCAACATTTCTAGTAGTAATATTTTACATATACCTTTCAGGTAATACATATTTTACTAGTAGTATATTTATAGTGACAATAGAAGGCTGACAAGGAGAATTCAATCCTTAAATTGTGGGTGCATTGGCCGGGAGAAATGTCTTTGAAGTAGCCGCTCCTTTGGTCAGTAAGTAGTTTTGAGACAGGGAAGAAAGAAAGGAGAGGTGAAGGCGACGAACATAGTAAGCCACTTGACTTGGGCAAGGGAGATACTAATTACATTCGTCTCTCTTGAGTCTGTCTGTCTTTCTGCGTCTGCCTATGCTTTCCGTGTCGGGTTTTTATATCTTCTTTTTGGGTCGCAGCAGAAGATTCTGGGCTTCCCATTGGCCGATAAATAAAATTCGCGTCAGCTCGCGAACTGGAAATTTAATATTTAATTAATTTTTATTTTTCAACCGGAACATCTGCGCGAATCCGGCTGCGCACCGACGACTTTTGGTCATTTTCTTTTTTGTCTTGAGAGTGCAAACATCCGGTCCCTTGCTACATTGCGGTCATACGCAAACACGGAAAAGGTTAAGGAAAGTATGAATTTACTTACCCTTTTCCGAAGTAGGTTGACTGTCAACACTGACACTATGCCCTGAAGAGATAACTTCATTCTCACTACTAGCACCAGAGTTCCACGCGAACACATATTTACCTGATGCAGGTCTCCTGCCGGGTAGTCATGACGAATTAAGACAAGCTTAGACATACTGTGACCAGTCCTTACATGCTAAGACAGGTTTTGTACCCAGTTACCACGTAAGCAACGACTGAGTATTCTTTAACAAGTGGCCCGAGCATCCGCGCCCGGGTTCCCCACTTTAAAAACTAACCTTGTGTCAGAAATCGCTCCAGTGGAGGGAGTAGAGTAAATAAACTCAGATTCTCTGTTTTTCAGGCGGATAAGAATCGAGATGAGGCTATACCAAAGGGTAGAGTCTCGTCTGGGAAAAAATAGACAAGACCCGACCCCGTTTGTGCGGGGTATACCGAGAATTTCTGCCCGAGCGTATGCGACCGGAATGCTCCACGTAACAAGAAACGGCCTTGTGTCACGTTTTGAGGGGAAAAACTTGAGCCAATATTAGTTCACGTTTACTGTTTAGCATTTATTTTATTCCATACTGACAAATCAAAAGATGAGTCGATCAATTCATCTAATTTTTTTTTTTTTTATGAATATCTTGAGTACAAGTGACAAGGAAAAACTTGAGCCAATATTAGTTCACGTTTACTGTTTAGCATTTATTTTATTCCAAACTGACAAATCAAAAGATGAGTCGATCAATTCATCTAATTTTTTTTTTTTTTTATGAATATCTTGAGTACAAGTGACAAGGAAAAACTTGAGCCAATATTAGTTCACGTTTACTGTTTAGCATTTATTTTTTTCCAAACTGACAAATCAAAAGATGAGTCGATCTATCGATCTATATATATATATATTTTTTTATGAATATCTTGAGTACAAGTGACAGGGAAAAACATAAGCCAATTTTAGTTCAGGTCTACTGTTTAGCAACAATTTTTTCCAAACTGACAAATCCCAGTCATTCCTCTCTAACCGCACATTGAAGGTAGTATTAAACGGTCATGCCTCCCAAAAATACTATACGAACGCTGGCGTCACTCAAAGCTCTATCCTGGGTCCCACGCTCTTTATGATCTACATTAATGATCTCCCAGATGCCATTAGATCCCGAGTAGGCATGTACGCCGATGACACCACAATCTACTCTCGTCTCGATCAATAACACGGTGTGGGAGACAAAGCGAACCTCACTGCCGAGCTTGAAAAGGACTTCCAATCCGTAGTGGACTGGGGTAAGAAGTGGCTCGTGAATTTCAATGCCTCCAAAACGAAGCTGCTATCAACTAACCACCATAGACAATCGCACCTACCTCCCATTAGCATGGAACAGGCTTGCCTCTCTGAGAGTAAAACACTACGCCTCCTTGGCTTTACACTCTCGACGGACCTTAAATGGAATGACTATATCGAATCCATTGCTAAGTCCGCTGCTATGAAGAGCGGTTCTCTGTGCAGGGCCCGGAAATTTTTCCCGTCTGAATCTATCCTGCACATATATAAATCTACCATCCGCCCGTGTATTGAATACTGCTGCCACATCTGGTCGGGTGCCCCTGCTACTCTCCTCGGGCTTCTTGACAAAATACAATGGAGAATCTGTAACATGATCGATCCTGTCTTGGCGGACCGGCTGCAACCACTCTCTCACCGACGTGCCGTGGCTTCCCTGTGCCTCTTCTACAAGTACTTTCATGGCCTCTGCTCCGATGAACTTAAGTCATTGGTGTCGCCTAGGTACGAATTTACACGAGATACTAGATTGGCAACTAGGTCCCACCCTTTCACAGTGAAACCGATAAAATGTAACCGTAATTTCTACTCCAACAGCTTCTTTCCTCGCACTTCCCGTCTGTGGAATTCCCTCCCCCTTGCCTGCTTTCCCGACGGCTACAATCTCCAGGAGTTTAAGTGTAAGGTCAATAGAGACCTCCTAACACGCTAACTTGCACCTATTCTTTCAAACACTCTCACCATCTAACCAACCCTCATTCTCGGTACCCTTACCCGTCTATCACCCTCCTTCTGACAGTTCCTGTATCTAACCATCCTTTCCCACCACTCCCTATGTAACCCCTGCGCTACAGTGGCAGTGGACTGCCTTGCTCGTCATGAGTCAATCTATCCATCTAATTTTTTTAATGAATATCTTCAGTACAAGTACTGACAAATCAAAAAATGAGTCGATCTATCCATCTAATTTTTTTTAAAAGAATATCTTGAGTACAAGTAACAAGGAACAACTTAAGCCAATTTTAGTTTAGTACTACTGTTTAGCATCTATTTTTTTCCAAACTAACAAATCAAAAGATGAATCGATCTATCCATCTATTTTTCTTTATTTTATGAATATCTTGAGTACAAGTGACAGGGAAAATTTGAGCCAGTTTCAGTTCAGGTTTACTGTTTAGCATCTATTTTTTCCGAAATCAAAAGATGAATCGATCTATCCAATAAATCATACCTCATGCATGAAAGGATAATATATTAGTTGAATTATGTCAAATAACTGCAGGTTGTGACAAGGCCAATTTAATGACTATATATTTTTTCATACGTTTTTTTAGGTGGTAGCGAACAGTTTTTTCCTTTTTAGTAACACTGATTTTTCCTTTTTACCGATACACTGTATCAATCATGTCATAAAGAAAATAATTATTTAGCCATCACATCTTATTTCAGAGTTCGGTAAACTTTAGTGAAATGTCCCAAAGTTGCAATGTTTCTGGACTTGCGAGACAAGGTAAATACAAAAAGAAAAAAGAAACGAACGCGAGATTAGCAAGCTTGTTTTTCTGGAAGCGTTGCAATTGTGTAGTGAGTTAGATCCTCACTGCGTGTCCCATACTTTCGAAACATGTAAGAATAGCGGAAAAAATTAAATTAAAAATTAATAAAATCTTCCTTGTCGGTCGTTTTTAACGAAACATGCTTTAAAGGAAGATTGCTGCCCATATATATATATATATATATATATATATATATATATATATATATATATATATAAATTAGATAAAATTTTCAAAATTCAAAGGTGTCAGATGTACATTTCGACATAGAATCTCTATTAGAGATCCTACGTCACGTCAGCGACATTGTTTTTTCCAAATGGCGAAGGCCCTGAGTTAGAGTGTGGAGGGGTTTTTAGGTTAACAACAGTCACAAAGTGGAAAAGGACAGAGCTGATAAATGGGATCCTTTAAATTACATAAGTGTCCTTAAAAATAACCTAACTAGTAATTACAAAGTAGACAGAAGGAACCTAGCATTATCTGAAATTAATACAGACACAGCCAAATTCGCCAAAGAATTAAATATGAGTGACAAAATTGGCAAAATTGCCACTAAAGAAGCTTACGTTTTATTTAAGGACCACAAACCAAATTTCCAAAACAAATTACAAACCAGGCTAATTAATCCTACAAAAAGTGACTTAGACATAATTTTCAGGGAAATTCTAAAAAATCTATTAGAGAAGCTACTATTGAATCTACAATCAAACCTTTGGAAAAGTTCTTCAGATACGATAGACTGGTTTAACAACATCAAAAACAAATCTAAATCCACCTTCCTTAAATTCGATATTGTCGATTTCTATTCCTCTATATCAAGGGACCTTCTTGAGAGTTGTTTAAGATTTGCTAAAAATTACGTGAACATTTTGGATAGGGACTACGAAATTATCTTTGCGGCCAGAAAATCCATTCTCACCTTTGATGATTCCACATGGACAAAGGGACTGGGGGAGGTTTTTGACGTCCCTATGGGAGCATATGATTCAGCCCAGTTTGCAGATCTTGTGGGAATTTACATTTTAGATATTCTAACCAGATTTTTAGACCAAAAACAATTAGGCCTATATCGGGACGATGGATTAATAATTATCCCTAATTCCAATGGACCCTACACAAACAGGATAAACAAAAAATAATTAGAGCCCTGAAGTACCTCGGTTTTAAAGTCGAAGTCACCTCTAATCTTAAAATTGTAAACTATCTAGACATCACCCTTAACTTAAATGATGGATCCTACCAACCATTTCTTAAAGAAAATAGTTCCCCCACTTATATTAATATTTCATCCAACCACCCCAAAAATATTATAAAACTGATACCCAATATAGTGAATAATAGAATCAACCAATTATCATCCAACATTAAAACTTTCAACGCAAGTAAAAATATTTACAATAAGGCCCTTCAAAAAAGCGGATAGAAGAACAAGTTAACATATAATAAACCTACAATAGACTCCGAATCATCCAAAAATAAAAATAAAGGAAACTGTAGAAAAAGAAAGATAATTTGGTTTAACCCCCCTTATTGTAAACTAACTAACATCAATATTGGTAAATATTTTCTCAAGTTAATAGACAAACATTTTCATAACAGTAACCCTCTACGGAAGATTTTTAATAGGTACACCCTTAAAATCAGTTATTCTTGCACCCCGAATATGGACAGCCTTATTAGTTCCCATAATAGGAGTATTCTGGTGAACTTGCGCAATGCTGAATCTAGGTCCGGAATTCTAAACGAATGCAACTGTAATTCTGTGGACGCCTACCCGGTGGAGGGAAAATACAAATCCACCCAGGTGATTTATGAATCCCGCATTTCTCCATCTAACAAAAAAAACGACTTCCGGACCTATATCGGTATGTCCGCCGGTCCTTTCAAACAAAAACTGTATAACCACAGGTACTCCTTTTCGAACCCCGGTCAGAGGTACCAGACAGCCCTTTCGCGGGCATTCTGGAAAATGAAAGAAGGGCTGGATCCTGAAATTAGCTGGAAACTGATAGGTTCAGCCCGTATTCCGAGGAATTTTCGTAATAGGTACTGTCTATGTTTACTGGAAAAAATTTCAATATTAAAATACCCCCACCAACACCGGCTATTGAATCTTAGAAGGGAATTCATCAGTAAGTACTGCCACAAGGCAAATTATTCGAATACTTAAATTTAGAATTTAAATCCCCCTTAACTAGATGTTAGAATATAAATTAAAAGGATTCAATTTAAGTTTTAATCTTAATTTTACCCTAACGTTAACCTTAAAAAGTATTTTAACCACCTTACCGTCCTATCCCAAGCTCCTTTAATTGCCTATCTTTAGAAAATATGGATTCTTTTACTAAACCCCTTTTTCCTTGGTTAACACATATATGTAATAAACTTAAATAAAAAAATTTTAAAATCTTATATTGAAACCTATTCCTTCTCGCCTAAATACACCTCTTCAAACAGCCCAAAATCTTAACTTTAAAAAGTAATTTAACTCATTTGGTTGTCTATCTTTATAAAATATGAACTCCTATTCCTCCCCTTCCTAAATATACCATTTCAACACCCTGTAACTCCGCGACTACCAGCTCTGTCCTTTTCCACTTTGTGACCGTTGTTAACCTAAAAAACCCTCTACACTTTAACTCAGGGCCTTCGCCATTTGGAAAAACAATGTCGCTGACGTGACGTAAAGTCTCTATTAGAGATCCTATATCGAAATGTAGATCCGACATCTTTGAATTTTGAAAATTTTCTCTAATTTATATTGGCTCTGTATTCTTAATACATTGAGCTCTCTACCTGCATCACTTTTTAATATTAAAAATGTTTAATATTGATTAGGATCAGGTTCTTGGAATTTACCTTCCTACTCTTCCACTTCGGATTAAAGAAAAACAATATATATATATATATATATCAAGGTAAAGAGAACCCAAACTTTTACGATTCTGAGTTCCCTGAGTTTTTTTTATAAAAAGCGCCCAATGCAATAAATATCGCAGAGCATAATATAATCATATAATTATAAATTAAAAGTATATTGCAACATGAAAATTTGTATGTTTCGAGATTTCTATCTCGTCATTAGGCAATGTAGTTCATTTTCATATCCAATATTGCCTGATGACGAGATAGACATTTCAAAACATAGAAATTTCCGTGTCGCAATGTACTTTTAATTCATAATTATATATATATATATATATATATATATATATATATATATATATATAAAGAAGAGCAGTCTAACAAGACCGAAAGATTGAAACCATGATAATCTCTAGTGTATTTTAAATTTTCTATTGTGCTTTCAAAAATAAAGAGTTATTCTATAACGCCTGATGATATCAGAAGTTTGAAACCATGGTATTGTAGTAGTCAGCTGATCTTCCTAATCTTGATATTTAAAAGCTCTGCATGTTAAACTTTTATCTTTTATGTTTTTATTTTAAATGTGTGTTGAGCACTTCTTAATACAGCTGTTTAATTACCTAATTTAGCCAATAACTGTTTAATAATTATATATATATATATATATATATATATATATATATATATATATTTAATTAATTAATTAATAAATACTTCCCAAAAAACTCGGAATTAAATAAAATATTCAGTAGTAATTCAATTAAGCTATAGGTGTTGTAGTAATTTAGAAAATTACATAAAAAGAAACGCTAGAAACTTAAAAAATATCCTTCAACATAATATCACTAATAAAGAATGTAACTGTTGGGACAAAAAATGCTCACTTGACGGACTTTGTAAAACAGAAGAAGTTATTTACAAAGCTAAGTACATGATACAGATGGACGAAGGAAAACATATTTGAGATCTACAATAGGTATTTTTAAAAAATGATGGAATAATCACAAATCTACATTCAAGATGGAAAGCCTAAAATATTATACCAAACTACCTAACAGTGTGTGAAAATTAAAGCAAAAAAAAAAATGAAAAGACCCTGATATAATCTGGAGTATAATAAAAAAAGAAGCCAAACCTTACAACGGTGGTGATGTCAGCAAATTGTGCCAAGAAGAATAGTTAGCCATAATATTGTTTCCAGAACAAAAGAAAAAATACTAAATGAAAGAAATAACGTCCAGATGTAATCACACCAAAAATACATATTAAGATCACACAAACCTGAATGAAAGTGTTTAAGATCCTTCAGTAACTCCCTTAAGATCCTTAAGTGACTTTTAGGATATGCGTTGTGGTGTAGTGGATATCGACTCGGAACGAAAAATCGGTGAGCAGAGTTCGAATTTCTGTTGAATTCCTTGCATTCATTTACGCACAAAACCCTTAAGAAAAGTATTAATCCGTCTCTTCTTTCCAGTTATGGGATAAATAATAAAACAGATTAGATTCTATAGCCTTGGCCGTCAAACAGTCTACCGCAGAAAGCAATGGCAACCTACTGCGGGATAATCTTCTACTCAGTAAGTCATGTCTCTTTCGAGACATGATCACCCGAAGTGTGTATCACGTATGGGACTCAACTGAAGTAACTCCTCTCTAATTTTAAAAGTTCGGTTGTTTAAAACTTCTAGTCGCGCGTTCGTAAAAACCCTTGTTGTACGTTTGAAAAACGTTGGCAAATCAGTTATTATAAATCGCCTGAAGATACCGAAAGGTTAAAATGACTTGTTTTCAAATGAAAATTATTCAAAAGCTCTACAATATAGAAGTATTGAGTACTTTTTAATACAACTGTGTGCTGTTATAATTTATGACCAAAAACTGATTAACAATTATTATTATTATTATTATTATTATTATTATATATTTGTGAATTTAGCGAATTTTCTTTTAGGTATGTCCGATTAAATAAATTGCAAACATTATGAAAAAAGTTTAATTACTGTAATTTTTTCTTCTTGATTTGAATGTAACGGTTGACAGTTATGCTTAGCGTTCATTAGAACGTGAAAATGTCTGACCATTTGTCCATTTCTAGACATCTACAACAACATTCGTGTCTACATTCGCAATATAAAAAATAATGATCGATAACACAACTATCCTACACCAAGAAAAACAACAAAAGCAAACTACAGATCCTCGAGGCAATATTCATTAAAAACCTTAAGCCGTCAATTAATAGAATCAGCTATGAATACTGTAGTAATGTTCTAAAATGTTTATAAAAAGAACAGTTTTTTCATGCTTTAACACGTGCATGACCATGACATTGACAACAGAAAAAAATTCGATGGTGGATAATTATCACGGTCTAATGAACACTAAGCATAACTGTCAACAGTTACATTCGAAGCAAGAAGAAAAATTTAGATAAATAGTTAGTAACACGGTTTTGCTTTTGCGGTTATTTTTTGTTACCATAATCGACACCTCTGAAGATGATTTCGGAAAGATGTTGAAAGTAATTGGCAACATCAAGAAATGGATAATAAAATCAACTGTAAATGTTACAGCGCATTCCTTACATTTTTTGATAAAATACACCAAGGATTATCCGTGAGTACGAACGGATTTTTTTTTAATCATCTCACCCCAAGCAAGGCATTCCACTGCCACTATTGCGCATGGGACTACATAGGGGAAGGTAAAGAGAAGGAGTGGTTAGACATAGGGAATGTCAGGAGGAAGGTGACAGATGAGTAAAGATAGCGAGGATGAGGGTTGGGCAGATGGGAAGAGTGCTTGATAGAATGGGAGCAGGTTAGTGTGTTAGGAGGTGTCTATTGACCTTACATTTAAACTCCTGGAGATTGTAGCCGTCGGGGAAGCAGTCATGTGGAAGAGAATTCCACAGTCGGGAAGTGCGAGGAAAGAAACTGTTGGAGTAGAAGTTACGGCTGCATTTTATCGGTTTCACTGTAAAAGGGTGGGATCTAGTTGCTAATCTAGTATCTCGTGCAAATTCGTATTTAGGGGGCACCAGTGATCTAAGTTCATCGGAGCAGAAGCCGTGAAAGTATTTATAGAAGAGACACAGGGAAGCCACGTCGCGCCGGTGGGAGAGAGACTGCAACCGGTCTGCCAAGTCGGTATCTATCACATTACAGACCCTCCTCTGAACCTTATCGAGAAGCCCGAGGAGAACAGCAGGGGCACCCGACCAGATATGTCAGCAGTATTCAATGCACGGGCGGATGGTAGATTTGTAAATGTGCAGGATAGTTTTAGACGGAAAAAACTTCCGGGCCCTACACAGAGAACCGACTTTCATAGCAGCGGATTTAACAATGGATTCGATATAGTCATTCCATTTGAGGTCCGCTGAAAGTGTGAGACCAAGGAGGCGTAGTATTTTACTCTCTGGGAGGCAAGCCTGGTCCATGCTAATGGGAGGTAGGTGAGATTGTCGATGATGGTTAATTGAGAGTACAAACCTATTTGGGCTTCTTATGGAATCAGGGAGATCATTAATATATATCAGTGTAGGACCTAAGATGGAGCCTTGGGGGACACATGCGTTTGTATGGTAGTTCTGAGAGGCATGTCCGTTTAATACCACCTTCATTGTGCGGTTAGAGAGGAATGACTGGATTAGTTCAAACAAATGTCCAGTTATACCATAGCTCAGCAGTTTACATAGAAGGCCAGCATGCCAAACTCTGTTGAACGCCTTAGATATATCCAATGCAACGGTTCGGGCTTCGCCATTCCTGTCGAGTGCCTGGTATATGAACTCGGTGATGGTCGTTAGCATATCAGCAGTAGACCTGGTGAAGCGGAAACCATATTGCTTGTCCGAGAGGAGCCTGTGTGCTGTGAGATGCTGAACCACCTCGGCGTTGATAATGGCTTCGAACACTTTGCCAAAGATCGGAAGAAGGCTGATAGGGCGGTAATTTGCAGGGTCAGAGGGTTCTCCAGTGTTTTTAAATATAGGAACTACAGAGGAAGATTTCCAACAGGCAGGAAAGCAGGAAGCAGATAGGCAGAGGTTGTAGAGCTTAGAAAGGACAGAGGAGAGTTCAGGGGCACATTTCTTTAAGACTATGGTTGGGATTCCGTCACCACCGCTCGCTTTGTGAGGGTCAAGTTTTAAGATTATCTTAGAGACAAGCGAAGGTGTAATGTGGACATCATTCAGTTGTGCCTCAGTTCTAGGTAAGAAGTCGGGTGTAAAAACTCCAGATGAGTCCAGACTCGAATTGTTCGAGAATCTGCGGGCAAAACATTCAGCCTTATCTGCTGGGGAGGTGCGGACCTCAAATTTGTTGATTAGCGGGGGTATTGTGGACTTGCTCTTGTTAAGTACTCTTTTACAGAGTCGCCAGTAGTCTTTAGAGCCAAATTTAGAGCATGCTATGCGTTGCTTCATTCTGGCAGCAAACAACATCTTAGCTTCGTTAAGTATCCTTTTACACTTATTACGAGCTGAAGTGAAAAGGCGCCTGTTTTGGTCCGACGCGTAGTTACGATAGAGTCGGAAGAAATGATTCCGGTGGGCAATGGCAGCCGAGCAAGCTGGTGAGAACCATGGAGACGAATGAGATTTAAGCTGGAATTTCCTAGCAGGGATGAAGGCATCGATCCCAGCCTTAACCCAGGAGGAGACCTCGGATGCACATTCTTCGATGGGAAGACTAAAGACGTTGTTCCAAGGAATGTCACAGAGGAAGTCTCGAAAGAATGTCAGTCTGCTCTTTGATAGCAGTAGGATATTCTACTTGTCTGGGTTTCATGGGTCGGGCGGGAGTGGAGTGAAATATTGACGGACACTACAGTGTGGTCAGAGTTTCCAAGTGGGCAGAGTTGTCTGGTAGTGCAAGAGTCTGGGATGGAAGTGAAGCAGAGGTCTAGAAGTGAGTCCCTTCCGTTAGGGTTGTCGGAGAAACGCGTGAAGAAGTCCACTACTTGCGTAAGGGATTGGGTGATTGAAAAGTTCATGGTGTGGACACCAGCAGGATCAGTGACAGCGTTCTTCAGCCACTTGGTGTGGTGGGCGTTAAAGTCACCAAATACGAATACATGGACAGAGGGATGGGAGGAAATGGCTTTGTCAATATTGTCAGAAATGATGTCAAGTAACGAACAGTCAGGGGAGGAAGGAGAGCGGTAGAGAAAGAAGAGATAGCTAATCGAGCTGAGAAGTGAGAGGCGGAAGCACATGAAAGAATGATCTGGGCATTCAAAAGATGACACCCTAGCTAAGGGAAGGTGTTCGCTGACATAGACACCAAGCCCATGCATATGAACATTGGAGTCCTTCCTGAAGAGGGGAAGGTAGCCAGGAACGAAGAACTCAGATGAGGGGATAAAAGAGTTAAGATTAGTTTTACATAGGGCTAATATATCAGGTGAGTTATTATGGAGGAAAGAATCTACGCTGGGGAAGTTGGTGCGGAAAGAGATGCAGACAGGTTTGGGCGTTTTCAAATGAGCTGGTTTAGTTTTGTTATTATGTTTGCTTTTTTTCCATAGTAATTCAGTTAAGGAGTGGTCTTAGAATAGAATCAGTCGGTCAATCATTTGCAATTTGTGAAGGATGGAGACTGGCGCGGCCTACAACATAATGTGGTCTCGGGGTTGCCCACCGAACGTTCATGCAGGGACGCCCGTCCATGCGCGATATGGCACTACAAGAACCCCGGTATTATTCGACTGTTGATCAGAGCAGCCTCTCAAGACGCTACGCAAGAGTTCGGGCTCCTAACTACCAGTCGGAAGTAGCAACCAGGAAACTGCCAACACGGTACCCTCAGAATGTAAAGACGTTGCCACCATACTCCGTAACTGCAAAGAGCTTCCAGCTGAACTAACACCAAGACCGGAGAAAGGGGATGAACCGGGAACCCCTTCCTAAACAAGAAACAAGGTGATCACCTCTAAACTCATTCAAAAGAAGTGGGTGGAGTGTGAGACCGGGCGATAGTAGGAACTATCTACTCCAATTAAAAAAAAAAAAAAAAAAGTGACTGAGGTTTACAAAGTTTTAACTCAGTAAAAGTCAAAAATACCCTTGAATTGCAAAATAATTTCCACAAATTAAGTGACGAAAATAAAAAAAATAAAATAATTTCCAAAAAATTACACAAAAACAGACTGAAAAATGGACTGAATCCCGGTTGACTTACCACAAACAGCTAACACTGTAAAGTTGATTTAATTCAATTTCTCAAGACAAAAATAGAAATTAAACCGTTTTTTACAGAATATAGTCGAGTTATGTTGCTTGCGTTCGCTGGCCAAACCGTTACGAATTCAATCTCTCGAAGACAGAAATTTAAATCTTCTACAAGACAAAACTAATGGAAATAATTGAACCGTGATACTATTTATCTTAAGTCAAAAATACCCTTGAATTGCAAAATAATTTACAATTTATTTTTTATAAAAAATAAGCAGATATAATGTTTGCCGTTTATTTAATCTGACACACACATATATATATGTTACGGAAAATCCCGATGATTAAGGAAATGATTTTAACAAGCGACATATTTAATTCATTTGTTTAAACATTATTTTAATATATATATATATATATATTCGGATGTCTAACCGTACTGATGAGCTGAAAAACAGCGAAATAGATCTGTCTGCGGATGACTATTGACTGAGCACTCTGGAAGAATGTTAGACTTTGAAAAACAGTAGCTACTCTGGCATGTACGCATCGCTCATTCCGTAATGAATTAGAGCACTCTCGCTATTGGGCGTGTATAATGATACTGTATACGCTAAAAAGTCTGCCTTCTTCTACCCGAGCGCCCATAGCCCAGAGGTAGAATCGCCGACTGACGCCAATTCGGTCGGGTTTCAATCTTGGGTTAAAAGAAATCGGAGTCTAACCGTACTAATGAGCTGTGATACAGCGAAATAGGCTTGTATGTGGATGACATATATATATATATTTGTCATCTACATACAAGCCTGTTTCGCTGTATATATAAATATATATCGTTGTCATCCACATACAAGCCTGTTTCGCTGTATCACAGCACATCAGTGTGAAATGTATATTTGGGCAGGAAACTTTCTTTTAAAAATCTCTCATTGAATACAGGCGGCAAGGAGGGTTTAATCATTTTTTTAATTTTCTTCAGCACTCTAACATTGTCCGTTTTGGGGGAGTTAAAAATATAACAATTTCCATACTTTTTATTGCTTTGAGTGTTTTAGGCTAGCTCTTTATCCATTCTCAAGGGTATTGTATTAGGTATATTCGCTCTCCGTAAGTTGTACTACTTAGTAGGTTTTACTGCGTGACAATTCTTGTGGAAGAATGATCGTTTGAAGCTGCCACAACTCATGCGCGGCTGGGTTGACGATAACTTTTTTTAGAAAACACATAGCACGCCATCTCCGCTACTGAACAGTGTCAGATTGATACCGGGAGAAGGGTTTCTCTAATAATAAGATCTAGACAGTTATGTGATTTGAAAATGATTTTTGTGTCATAAACTGAAATCTTCCGTAGGGGTTCTGTTAAATTATAGGTTAATAAATGCTATTTTATAACACTTTGATTAAACAGGTAACATGTAAGGCGTCTACTTCGTGAAGTGGTTGTATATCCGATATATGTAATTGATTTGTGATAACAAACACAGTCTTGTACTTGATATTGAAATTGGTACACTATATTGGTCATCGCTAGTTTTGAATTAATGGGGTTATTTTTATGTTATTATATTTTATGTTAGCGGTCACATATTTTCTGAAATATATTAGAAAATTTACACGTTTTAACCGTGAAATATCTTCAGGCAGAAATATATTAATACATGTTTCATTAAATAATATATATTATTAAAAAAATATGTATCAATATTGTAATTTTCTTTTTCATTTAATGATAATGCTATTAAGCTTATCACAGAATACGAAATATTTACATAAAATAGACAAAACTTGCCTATATTATTTAATGAAACAGGCATTAATAAAAAAAAAAAGCTGCCTAAATACACACACACACACACATTATATATATATATATATATATATATATATATATATATATATATATATATAATGAGCTGTGATACAGCAAAACAGATCTGTCTGCGGATGACTATTTACGCTCTTACTCCCTGATTGAGCACTCTGGAAGAATGGTAGAATTTGTAAAAACAGTTGCTACTCTAGCATCTATGCATCGTTCATTCAGTAATGAATTAGAACACTCTCGGCTATTGGCGTGTGTATACATGATATATCACACGCTAAAAGTCTGCCTCCGTCTACCGAGAGCCCATAGCTCAGAGGTAGAATCGCCGACTGACACCAATTCGGTCGGGTTTCAATTCAATCGGATGTCTAACCGTTCTGATGAGCTGTGATACGGCGAAACAGATCTGCCTGCAGATGACTATATATATATATATATATAGTGTATCGAGACAGCAAATAATTTTCTAAACATTTAGTGTTAAATATAAGAGACAATGAATGTCAATTATGTTTAATCATGTGTCGTTCTAAATGTCGTATTTTGGCTTTAATTTCAGTTGAAAATAAAGGCAAAAATTCTTGGAAAATTATTGTCTTTATTTTCAACTGAAATTAAAGCCAAAATACGACGTTTAAAACGGCTCATGATTAAACATTATAGACATTGATTGTCTCTTATATATATATATATAAATCGTTATCTAGTGCCTTCTTGACTACACTTTTGTTGTTCTCGCACTCCTTTTTTCTCATCTTAGTGGCTTTACTGCCTTGCTTGGGATGAAATGATTGAAAAATATACACAGGATGTACATAAATGATCTGGACAAATTAAAAGAATGAAGATAACTCTACAAGGTTTATTTGAAAATAGTTTTAAAAAAATAAAGTTTTATTTAAGCACATCAAAAGACTTCCACGTAAACTCCATTGGTTACACGAAACACGTCTAGATGATACTCTTTTCTGTTTCCTGCAAGACATTTAGTGTTTACATAAAACCCTGATGCTAACACGATTTGTCATGTAATTCCAGTGGACATGTGCGTCCGATTTGGTTTTTACAAACCACATTTCACTTTCTCTTGTGGTTTTGTCACTTTCATTAGAACTATAATAATCCCTTTTAACATCTACTTGAAAAGACAAACAAAAGTGGATGAAAAAAAAGAACAAACTATATATAAATGAAAACTTTAATAACATATCTTTAACAAGCAGAGAAGTGTATTGATTGATCTTTAATGAATGCAGAAAACTAAGTTGTACAGGAAATTTGGACACGATAGATAGATAGATAGATAGATAGATAGATAGATAGATAGATAGATAGATAGATAGATAGATAGAATACAATCTAAAAATGAGCCAACACCGACCGCAGTTTCACACAACGGATTGTCAGGGCCATAGCTCAGAGGTAGAATCGCCGACTCACACCAATTCGGTCGGGTTTGCAATTCTGGGTAAAAGGCAATCGGATGTCTAACATGCTGATGAGCTGTGATACGGCGAAACAGATCTGTCTGCAGATATATATATATATATATATATATATATAGTGTATCGAGACAGCAAATAATTTTCTAAACATTTACTGTTAATTACGTATTTTAATATATATATATATATATAGTGTATCGAGGCAGCAAATAATTTTATAAACATATACTGTTAAATATAAGAGACAATGAATGTTTATTATCTTTAATCATGAGCCGTTCTAAACTGAAATTAAATTATTTTCAACTGAAATTAAAGCCAAAATACGACGTTTAGAACGGCTCATGATTAAACATAATAGACATTCATTGTCTCTTATATTTAACAGTATATGTTAAGAAAATATATAACGTTGTGCATTTATATATATATATATATATATATATATATATATATATATATATAAGACTAAAATATACTTCTAAACAAACGAAGGGAAATCATAAGTATGTGTCACCATAGAAATGCATAAATTACAATAATTATCCTATTCCCCCAATAAGTCCCAATAAAAATTTTAAGGATTTTTTTAAAAATTTGGCCAAGCAGTTAATTACCCACCACCTACCACTATTAAGTCAAGATTCAGGCCACATACCTCCCACACTACCAAGGAGAAATTACTACTAAATTCTTTCCTTCAGCCCAACCCAATGAAAACCAATAAATCCTAACCTTTACCTAAGCTAACCTCTGGGCTTAAAATTTTTGCTCATTCTCTGTTTATAAGAGGTCGAAGAATGCATGTTTTAAAATGACATGTTGAAAATGGCTATTTCTCCACTAAGTTTTATCTGAATATATATATATATATATATATATATATATATATATATATATATATATATATATATATCCCTCCGGTCATGATCATGGAGAGAGAGACAATAGCGAGGCAGCGTCGGCTCAATTCATTCTCTTAACTACCAGTTATTAAACTTTCCAACCAGTTATATAGACTCTTGCCACTTTTTTGCTCTTCAACAATGTCTTCTATTTTATTTTATTATTATATATTTTTTTCAATACTCATGCCGTCTAGTATATATATATATATATATATATAGGGGAAGCTACCATATGTGGATAGGGGTCGCATATATATATATATATATATATATATATATATATATATATATACTCTTTACTATAACAAAGAAAGTTTTACATTTATTTGTATATATATATATATATAAGAATATATCTCTCTATTAGAAGGGTTTGGATTTTTTTTCTTATGTCTTAATGTAAGATACTAAATAGTAGATACATCAATATATATGTTGCTATCATTTTAGACAGCTTATCGATAAAAATATTTTGACGGCACGAACCCACTACTAAATACATATGTATACATTACGCTCCTTGGAGGGACTGTGAGTGTCTTTTTTCCTTTTTATACTCTTGTGGAACTTGTTATATTTTTCATCCCCCCACCCCTTTGAATTTTATTTATTTGTAATTTAAATTTTTCTCTTTTAATCGCATTCCAACTTTCCCTTCTCAATCGTTATATTGATTTTGTCTCTGAATGTTTTCCATTTTGCCAACTTACCTTTGAAAAAGTGTCGGCCGAAAGGTATCTAAGGTATAACATGACGTCCAGTTTGTTTAAGTCTATGTTTTGTTTCTGTGGATAAAAATCTCTTTTTGTATATTTTCGTCGAAGATATCCAAGAGATGTAATTTTCCAAATCAAATAGTCCGTTCGGTTTTGGCACAAGGTTAATTCCTTAAGATTAAAAGTTCTTTTCTTAAGTCGTGTTTGTCGTGTAATGTTCCTTTGTTTATAAGATGGAGGCTATTGAAAATCAAAAGTCAAAACTAGTTCCTTCTCTATTGAGCAAGCCTTTATTAAACATGAGTTGGACAAATTGTTTGATTTTTCTCTTGCATGTTTACGCCCGTTTCGTTGTATTTTAAATGTAATACGAGGTAAACTGACTTTCTTTGACGTTACTTGGTCAGTATTAAATTACGTTTGGAAAAATTAGTGGGAGAGAATCATAAGAAGTATTTAAATAGCCTCATTTTTAGAAGGTTTGGAGCTGTTGATGAGAATTCGAACAAACATATTTTCAATTTTTCCAATATCACTTTGACTGGGATTGAACTGTCAGTTCTTTCTTATGGTTTGGAATTTTGCATTCCATCTTCTAAAAAATCAGTAAGGAGCACATTTTTACTGAGTTTGAGATGTTGTACTCCTAAGTAATTGAACATGTTCCTAATTCTTTTGAAAAGTGTTCTGCAACTTAGGCCAGACTACTTGAATTGTCCAATGAATAGTCTTCACTTAGTGTTGAGCAAGATTTCCAAGGTATTCATTTTTGGATTATTAAAGCATCAAAGTCGAGGGGCGAATTATATATCACTAAGCCTGATAAAAAGGTTGTGGCGTTATTATCTAAAATAAAGAAGATTAATTGGATAAAATGACTAATATTTTGAATGATCCTACAAAGTTTAAGATAATCAGTCCTGTTGATATATATTATAACACTAGCAAAGTTGAAGCCAGAACACAGAGATGGTTGATCTCTGTATATAAGAGTAACCTTATTTCGAAGGATGTCTATAACAGGGTTAGACCTGTAGGTTCGCAACGTCCACAAATGTATGGACTTCCCAATAATTCTGAATAGAAAATCTCACTACGTCGGATAACGGTTTTTATGGTTGTTTTACTACGTATTATACTGACTTTTAGGATGTCCGTTGTGGTGCATTGGATATCGGCTCGGAACAAGAAATCGGGGAGCCGAGTTCGAATTCCAGTTGAATTCATTGCATTCACTTACGCGCAAATCCCCTTGGGAAAGGTATTAATCCGTCTATTCCTTCCAGTTAATAGTTGAAAACATGATTAAGGATTTTACTTGGCATAAAGTGGGGGATTAGTTTTCTACTGCTATGAAGTAATAAACTGATCCCCCACTAATTACTACATAGTAATATAATACATCTTTTCTCCCTCCAGGTATGAGTCAAATAATAAGACAGATTGGGTTCTATAGCCTTGGCTGGCAACCAGTCTACCGCAGAAAGCAAAGGCAACCTACTGCGGGATAATCTTCTGCCCAGTCAGTCTTTTTCGAGTCATGATCGCCCAAGTGTGTATCACGTATGGCACTTAACTGACTTTTAAAAAATGTTTTAAGAAACAATATCAATTTTTATAAGAAATATATATATAAATAACAAGGTAAGTGCGTTATTAAAATAGAAAAATTCTGCAATAAATGCTCGTATATTGAATTTACTCTTTCCATGACAGCAGTAACAGAACAAATAAATATGGTGGAGGGGTACTTTGTCATGGTGCAATGATTAGCAAGCTGTGGGCACTTCGGGCATTTTTCATTGCGTCCAAGTCGCTACAGAGTGCGACATAAGCACAGTTTATCGTGAGTTTAACGGTAATCAGTCAGATTTAACGGCAATTCGTCGGTCAACTGGTCGGTGAATGGAAATTTGGATATGTCTGTACGCGCATACGATCTCCGATTTTCCTGATATTTATACTCTTTCACACACCATGCAAGCAGTCAGTTAGTTAAGTGCCGTACGTGATACACGCTTGGGCAATCATGTCTCCGAAAAGACATGAATGACTGGGCAGAAGATTATCCAGCAGTAGGTTGCCATTACTTTCTGCGGTAGACTGGTTACCAGCCAAGGCTATAGAACCCAATTTGTCCTGTTATTTAACCCATGTCTGGAGAGAAGAGACGGATTAATACCTTTTCCAAGGGTATTTGCGCGCAAGTGAATGCAAGGAATTCAACTGGAATTCGAACTCGGCTCGCACATGTTTGCCGCGTTCGTGAAATTTCTTCACCAATAAATCAGCCAACATATCTGACATTTGAAGTCACAAAGGAATATGGCAGGTAGCTCGGAAATTCACCTTATTTCAGTCCTGTTATAAATTCTTCAGTCAGACAGTTAAGTGCCATACGTGATACTCGCTTGGGCGATCATGTCTCGAAAAAAACATGACTGACTGGGCAGAAGATTTTCCTGCAGTAAGATGCCATTTATATTTGCGGTAGACTGATTGCCAACCAAGGCTACAGATTTCAATCTGTCCTGGTATTCAACCCATAGCTGGAGGGAGAAGAGATGGATTAATATCTTTCCTAAAAATATTTGTGCGTAAGTGAATGAAACGAGTAAATTCAATATACAAACATTTATTGCAGAATTTATCTATTTTAATAACGTAATTACCTTATTATTTTTTTTATATTTCTTATAAAAATTTGATATTGTTTCTTAAAATATATTTTTTAAAAGTCAGTATAATACGTAGCATAACAACCACAAAAACCGTTATCAGACGTAGTGAGATTTTCTATTCAGAATTATGGGTATACTGAACCCAATATGTCCTGCTATTCAACCCATAGCTGGAGAGAGAAGAGATGGATTAATACCTTTCCTAAAAGTATTTGTGCGTAAGTGAATGAAATTAATGTCGACTGGAATTCGAACTCGGCTCTCGGATTTTTCATTCCGAGCCGATATCCAGTGCACCACTACGCACATATTGCTCAAGCCTACTCAGTAATTACCGTTTTAAGGACGCCGGGCAACAAATAAACTCTGAATGAAAGGTACTGCCACGGTGAGGGGTTCTCTGAGTCTTGGGCTTAATACTTTTTAACCTCTCCCCACATAGGCTTTCGCTTACACCGGGTAACAACTCTTCAGATTTTGGTTGTTTTTTGACTTACCCCCTCAAAAAAAATATTGCAACTTATTATGGGATGAAAATAATTATAGTAAATTATCTATCTAAACTTATTTATAACTGGAACTTTGTGTGTGTGTGTGTGTGTGTGTGTGTGTGTGTGTGTGTGTGTGTGTGTGTGTGTGTGTCCGTTACCTATAGACTCCGAAACGGCTGAACCGTTTGATTTTCTTCGGGGCAGTGTTGTTCGCTGATATCACAATCGCTTCCTTTAATGAGTCCCATTTTGAGTGTCCTTTTCCAATTTGTTCTTCATATTTCTTTCTCACGCTGTTAGGGCATTCTTTCTGCAGGTTGAGGTCATTCACGAGCGTGTTGTATTTCAGCCTTGGTGCTGAGTTGGGCTTCTTCATTCTCCGGAGTTTTATCCTTAGTTTGCAGATGACTGAGACATGGTCACTTCCGCAGTCGGCACTTGGATATGTTTTGCATTGAACCACTGTGTTACTGAATCTCTTGTTTATAGTTATGTAGTCTATTTGGTTCTTCGTGTCGCCTCCTAGGCTTCTCCATGTCCATAGACGTCGTGGGTGTTCTTGAAACCAGGTGTTAGTAATTACCTAGTCATTTGCTGTGCACCATTGGACCCATTTTTCTCCTCGTTCGTTGCGATCTCCTAGTCCAAAGTTGCCGGTCGTGCCACTTTCTCTCTCTTTACCTACCTTGGCATTCAAGTCACCCATTATGATCCTAATTTCTTGGATTTTACACTGAGTCTTGGCACTGTCCGGTATGGAACAGAATGATTCTATTTCGTCCTCAGTGCTTTGAGTTGTCGGTGCATAAACTACTATGATAGCTATGTTGAAGGGGCTTCCTCGCAGTTTAACCAAGAGGGCTCTATATGAAAGCTGGCAGTATCTAAGAATGCATTTCTTCATTTCTTTGTCTAGTATCAAGCCGATACCTTTTTCGTTGTTTTTGCCTCCTGCATAAATTATCCTGTGGGTGTCACTGCTGAGATTTCCATTGTTAGACCATCTGGTTTCACATATGCCTAGAATATTGATATTTAATCTGTTCATCTCCTGCTTGGCATTCTCTAGTTGTCCACAATTGTTAAGTTTCCTGACATTCCATGTGCCAAAGGTAATTCTTTCTTTGTTGCGCATAGTTGCAGGGTAACGGTCCAGAGACACCTGCTGCTCATGACGTTCTTTCCCGGGAGAGGGACAAGTTTTAGAGTAAAATGTCCCCTTTACGCCATTGGTGCTAACAGTCGCCGGATGACGGTCAGGTGGCACCTGTTGCCCATGCCAATCATTACCGAGCGAGGAGTTGCTTTCTTGGAAATCAACCCCCTTCACGCTGTTGGGTTTCATATATTTGTCGTGAAAAACCATGATTGAGCGGGGGTAGATAGTGGAGTGGTATCCCGTTGCCTTCTCCACGGTGATTTATTGATACTCCACCTCTAGTTAGCTAGCCGTTGGCTCCTTGAGAGTTCTTCCGCCCTTCGTAGGTTAATTTCGTTTAGCCTATAGGGTTGCTAACATCCCAGTAAAAAAAGAGAAAAATAAATATTAAGTATGTAATTAGTATAAGTACAATTGACTAGGCCTGCAGAGGAAGATAAATTTACCTCCGCCTGAGTGGTTGATATACTTTTTTTTTCTTAGAAAATGTTGAGAGATAACAACAACTCATTAAATCTGAAAGGAAAATATTAAAATAAAGCATGGAATATGGCCAAGCAAGGAATTTTTTTCCTAGTCTAAGAGGGCAAGGAAACGTGTTTTCAAAGCATTAAATTAACATTACCGGTAAACAAAAGATTGAAATTTTCTTTGACTTTTTCGTTCTTCTCAAAGACTGAAATTCTGTTTTCATTTGGATAATTCCAGTTTGTCTACGCTTAAAAAAGCACCGGTCAGAGATAAAGGAAATACAACTCTGAAATATTTCATATTTCGAAACTCAGTTAAATTTTTATTTTCCTTTCAGATTTAGTGAGTTATTATTATTATATGTCATTTTTTCATCATATTTCGATTTCTGCTTTGGTCTCACTACCAACCAAGTCTGCGGGGAGACCTAAGGCAGGTAGTGGCGTGTTGTTATGGCCCCATTTCATGTTTTTCTATCTTCCCTATCATCCTCAGCATTACATAGATAAAGTTTTCCTTAGTGTGTGGGCTGTACTTAATAAGACAATTTTTTGTATTTCTCTTAAGCTGGGGTTTCCAGGGATTCTTTCAATGTGTTGTTTTGTTCCATTTTTTATCATTCCAAGTGCACCTACTATCACTGGCACAACTCTTGTTTTCAATTTCCACATTTTTTCTATTTCAATTTCCAGGTCTTTATATTTTGACAGTTTTTCAAATTCCTTGATTGCTATGTTACAATCCGCTGGACAAGCCATATCAATTAATAGACAAGTTTTCTCCTTCTGGTTTTTAACAATAATGTCTGGCCTGTTTGCTTCAATTTTTCTGTCTGTGTAGATGGTGTAATCCCATAGAATGGTTACATCTTCTATTTCTGTAACCGGTGCTGGATGATGTTGATACCAGTGTTTGTTTACAGCTTTTCCATAATGTTTGCACATTGTCCAATGTAAATATTTCCCAACTCTATCGTGGCGATTTTTATATTCGTTTGGGGCAAGCACAGAACAGCCTGAGATTAGGTGGTCTATTGTTTCTTGGTGTTTATCACAAAACCTGCATTTTGGATTCATATTATTATGCATAATATTTGCCTGAAAGTTTCTCGTGAAAAGACTTTGGTCTTGTGCTGCAAGTATAAATCCTTCAGTTTCAGACTTTAATCCAGATGCACGTAACCATCGATGAGTATTAACTTTGTCAACATTGGATTTTTTGGCACGTACTGGATATTGGCCATGCAGAGGTTTGTCTTGCCAGCGCTGTTTCATCTGTTCAAGAGCTTTATCTTTGGCTTTCATTTTCATATTTTTTGCCGCAATAGTTGGTTCTTGGCTTCTGTTTTACTTTTCTACAGAATCTACTAACTGTAAATCTTGTTTGTATTTACTGCCTTCTTTTATTATTGAATATTTTTTCTTTCTTTCTTCATGTTGCCTTACTAATTGTATCATCCAATCCTTTCTTGTTTCTATGTATGTTAGTAAGCCAATAGTTGTTGTCTTGTATGACAATTCCAGCTGAATAAGACCCCTTCCACCTTCTTTACGGGGTATGTATAGACGGTCTACATCAGCCTTTGGATGATGCATCTTATGCTTAGAAAGAAGCTTTCTTGCTTTAGCATCCATTCGTCTGATGTCGTTTAGAGTCCAGTTTAAGATGTTGAAGCTATATTGGACAACTGGGATTGCAGGGCTATTAATGGCCATAACTCTGTTCTGTGAATTTAATTCAGTTTTTAATATCATTCGTAGCCTTCTATAGTACTCTTTACGCACTATTTCTTTCATTTTTTTATGGTGAATGTTTTCGCTCTCATTTACACCTAGGTATTTATAAGCTTCTTCTGGTTTCAATTCTTTTATTGTTACAGCAGGGTCTAGGCTAATTGAGGATGTTTCTTGTATTGATCCACGTAAAACTGTAGCTTTAGCACATTTATTCAAATTAAATTTCATTCCAATGTCTTCGCTGAAGCATTTTACAGTTTGCAGAAGACCTTCCAGCTCATTATCATTCTTAGCATATAACTTTAAGTCATCCATGTAAAATAGATGGCTTATTTTCTTTTGGCCTATTTTATAACCACATTCTGTCTTATTAAGTTGACTGGTTAGTGCTATTAATGATATGCAGAATAGTAAGGGAGATAAAGAATCACCTTGAAATATACCTCTTTTGATGTTTATTTCATCAGACTTATAGGTTCCATTTATATGATTGAGGTAAAGGGTTGTTTTCCATATAGACATGCACTGTTTGATGAAATTGATGATGACGGGCGATATCTTGTATATATTTAAAGTCTTTAAAATCCAGTAATGTGGCACACTATCGAATGCTTTTCGGTAGTCTATCCAGGCAGTACTAAGATTTTTCTTTGTACTGTAGCAGTTTTCCAGGATCATTTTGTTAATTAGCAATTGGTCTTTACAACCATAACAGCCACGTTTGCACCCTTTTTGTTCAAGCGGTATCATGTCATTTCTTTCTAAGAATAAATATGTTTGTTTTGTTAAAATAGATGTTAGTAGTTTATATGTTGTCGGAAGACATGTAATTGGTCTGTAGTTTTTCGGGTTGTTTGTGTCACCATTCTTGGGTAGAAGAAATGTAATTCCTTTTGTCATCCATGCAGGAATTTTAGTGGGATCGTCAACCATTTCTTGGAGTTCTTTGGCTATTTTTTTATGTGCTGCATTTAAATAATATAGCCAAAAGTTAGGAATTTTATCTATACCTGGAGTTTTCCAATTGTGTGCTTTTTTTAGTGCAAATTTAACATCATCTTCTGTAATTCCAGACCATGTCTGTTCGGGTTTATTTTTCATTCGTTCTATCTCCTGTGTAATCCAATGTACTTCCTTGCTAGGTTCTTTAGGGCAAGCCCATATCTTTTCCCAGAAATGTGTGACTTCTTCCATTCTGGGGGGTACTGTCACTTCAATTCTTTTTTTACCTATTTCCCTGTAAAATTTCTTTGTATCAGTCTGAAAGATCTTGTTTTGTCTGTAAAATCTTGCTCTTTTTTCATAGCGTCTTATTCTTTGAGCCTTCAGTTGGATTTTTTGCTTTATTTTTTCTTTATTTGATAAGACGTCATTTTCATTCTTGATGTTATATTTTTTTTCGGCTCTTCTTCTTTTCCTAGTTCTTACATTTATTCCTCTACTCAGTTCATCCAGTACTGACAGTTCACTTCTTAGTTGTTCGATTTCTTTTTCGATTTTTCTTTTCCAAGGTGGATCTTCACGTCTGCGTGACTGCCTTGTTTTTATTTTGAAGTTTAATTTTCTTGTTGCTGCTGTTGCTGATGCATATATTACTTCGTTAAGATTTGTATTCGGGTCTTCATCCAGTATTGATTTCAGTGCTGCATTGTACAATTTAATAGTTCGGAGGTTTTGTTTTGTTGGTTGGAATTTTGGGAGCTGTTCACGTTCCTCCATTGTAATACTTTGTATTTGACTTAGCTGGTTTTTTATTTCTATCTTGGCTTCCTGTATATTGTTCTTATTTTCCGTCAAATAATTATCTTCGATGTGTTCTGAACTCATTTTATTTTTGCCTTTTGACTCAGACTCAGATCGCACCTTTCCAGCACTTTTAGACTTACATCATTATCTTAGCAGTGATTTGCGTGTTTCACGGTTTCTACATTATGACCTGTGATTTGTTTGATGTTATTACTTTTTATTTCTGGTTCCGGTTCCTTTTCATATTTTGTTGATTCGACTCTTCTTGTTACAATTCTTTTAATTTCGTGAATCTCAGCCTCTGACAGTCGGTTATTACGAATAATGTACTTACGTACATTGGCCAATTTATTTTCGTCAATATACTTTCTATTTGCTTGACCAACTTTTTCACGCCAAATGTCATATGTTTGGCGAGTCATGTTTTTTTGAGGTTTGAGTAACGCTTCATGAAATGCAGTCATAACGACTTTGTACTCCTCACGAGACCATTTTATTTTTTCTTTCTTTAAATATACGGTTGTAGATCTAGCTGGTGAATTTTCAGGACCATCATTAGGATTATCCTGGTTGTGGGGACCTGAAGATACATTCTTTGTGTAGGAGTTTGTTCCTATGGCAGATTTTTCGACCTCAGGTAGGTTCCCTCCTGAAGGACGGGCTCCCTGTTTATGTTTATTATTATTATTATTATTTCTCACAGTTTATAAAATATAATGTCTAATTTAAAATTTACAGTAGATAACTTCATTTATTCGCTAAAAAACAGCAAAGTATGAAGAAAAAAGGTCCCAAACTTAATAAAAACAAAGTTTTATCATCAAAATAGTTGTTATTAATAAGAGAAAAGGTCAAGTTATTTTTTAATTTATTTTTTCAATTTTTAATCCTTTCTAACACGATCAAAATTTTGGTAAAAATCCTTTCTTTTTTTTTTTTCGTCAGCGGGTGACCAAATTTTTCCCAGAATTTACTATGGATAATGTAATATTACGAAACTTTGTTTTTTCGGTGAAAAACACATTGCTCTTTATATATATATATATATATATATATATATATATATATATATATATATATATAAAACATTACAGTGTGAAGAAAATATTTTTCGATTAACAATTAATTTTTACAAGAATTGTTTCCATTTTTTCTTTTTTTATTGTAATCATTTATAAAGCTTCAATTTTTTTCAATTCTTCAAAGCCTTGTGGCGGTTAGGTTATTTAGGTATTAAGTGAAGACTATATTTACAAATCGAAAATTGAAAAGTTTAATACAAATCATCGAGCCAATATATTTTTAATATTGTGTGGGGGGGGGAGGTGTTTTTTAAAGTATGATATTTCGCGTGTGACAGTAAAAAAGTGTTTCAAGATTTTGGACAATTTTGTCAGTTCTGACCAACCATACTTAACTTATCAACGCATCAGACTGTCATCACTCAATTCACAAGTCAGAAAGTTAAGACCTCCGTGATTAAGAAATATTTCTTTGGTAAATTCCATGTTATAAACAAGTAATCGTTTGAAATTAGATTAAATTTGCTAATTTTTCCAAAAACAAAGTGTCACAGATGACGCACCAAATCCAACAAGAAAGAAAAATAATTCTCTTCACAGGATATAATCACAATAATCAACAGGTAATCTATATCAGCCAATCAATAGACACCTGATGATGACCAGAGGGTACTTGGTCAAAACGTAGTGTCTGTGATAATATCTATATCAACCAAGACGAGAATAGTTCGAAATAATACCAAGATATTGAAAATTATTCATCTCAGAAATAAATACTAAAAAAAAGAATCAAATTTGTTTACAAACTTGTCAATCAGTTAAAATGAACGAAAAAATGAAAACCCTAAAAAAGTCAAGATTCCAATCAATATAATTTCTATTTGAAATACACGAGAATATTTTGCTTACTAGAAATAATCAATTTTATCATTTAGCTTTAAATAAATCTAAAATGAAAACTTTAAGATAGTTTTTTTTATTTTTTAAATTCACTTTAAATGTTAGGTATCGAAAGTGAGTGGAGGTCAGTATTCATTGCCATGTAGGAAGTCAGATGTCACATCATAGTTCAATCCTCTTTTTTTGTTTCTAATAATGTTTTTCTATTTCCTAATACTTTGTTAAGCTTTTGGAAGGCATTATTCACTATTACCAAATACTGCACTTATTTATTATTATCTCGAACACGGTTTTAAAAATGTAGTAACTATCTTTATGTTTTAAAGACGGAAAATTAAACAAGAACATATTTTTACAAACGTATATGATTGGAACAACGAGTTTCAACAGCTAATAGAAATTGGCATCAGAACATCGTATTTTTCAGCCAATCAAAACACCCCAAAAGCCATTTGAAAATAGACTGGGCGTTTTTTCCCCATAAACATAAAGAAACATCTAGTTCATATAGTCGTGACAACCAATCAAATGGCAATACTTTTTGTGGTTAACAGACTTACACCATACATCTCCCGCAGGCACGCAACACTTGTAACCAGCGACGAACAACATAGCAGCGATACAATAGTCCCCACATCAAGCAGCGAAATCCTTGGTAATACTTACCAAATACACGCCCAAAGTAAAGTGAATTGCTAGTGCTATCCAAAGTTCAAAAATAGCTAAGCAGTTAAGCAAATTTGAGTTTGTCACTTATTATTTAACTAATGAGATAAAGTGGAAAACCTTGTTCAGAAAATGTGTTTTACCTCTTAGTGGCGGACATCGTCAGATTAGAATGAGAGACAAACCCACATGTATCGAAAGTACAATTTTTAAGGAAGAGTTAATATATAACTTCATCAAATGTAACGGCCATAAACTTTTTTTGTTTTTTTTACTTTTTTTACATTGAAACCATAACGTATACTAGATTTGAAATGAGCTCATTCTGAGGGACCAGTTTTTTATTCTTTCTGTTAATTTGTGTACCGTATTTTGCTACTATTGCTATGATCGGTAATATTAGATATGAGTCCGGCCTGAAGATGACCGTAAAATTTTGAGATCAATACGTTTTATTCCTACTGAATTATTTTCTCTTTTAATCAAACTGTCATTTATTAAGTCTAGCACTTCTAATCACAATTTAGCGTTGTTTGAAGAAGCTTATCTACTTTCTTTTATTATCTCCAATTTTTGTCTATATTTCTGAGATGAGGTAGTATTTACAGTATTTACATTATTTGGACTATTGTCCTCATCTTTGTTGCTATTTGTACGACTAGGCCATGTGTCCTTAAGGATACATAGCCCAGTGGATATAGACGTTGGTTAGTTCCTGACTTGACTCTTAGAGTTGTGATTTCAATACCAAGCTATAGCAGTGGTGAACTAGTAACTTGCAGGGTTAGAGGGAGATAACTCATGACTTCCAATTGAGTCTTTACGCAAGAAATCAGGATGATATACCCCAGTAATTGTAATAAAGGGTTCGGTTCGAAATTCCTAGCACCTGAAAAAGGCCAGAGCGTACAACGGCCGAAACGTCGTACAAATGGCAACAAAGATGAGGATAATAGTACGAATAATGTAAATACTGTATCTCCAATTTTTTCGGTTACTATTCGAAATCCTACTAACACTCATTCTTCATGTGCCGTGTTCCTTCAGGGCGTAGGCGACCATGGACTTCCACTTGGCTCTGTCTCTTGTCGCTCTCAAAATTCTTCCTCGTGGTATCTCTTCCAAACCCCACTTCGCCATCCGTTTGCTCAGGCCTACCAAGTAGGTCTCGCGCTGCTTTCTTACCTTCTATCCGTTCTGTGAGTATTAAATTATCCGGGATCTCCTTCCTCATTACGTGTCCCCGAAACCTCATCTTTCTCTTCCTTATGTTAAGTATTAGTTTTCTTCTCGTTTCCATCCTCTTCAACACCTTATCGTTGCTCACGTGCTCAGTCAAATGGTATCCTCAGCATCCTATCGTAGAACCACATTTCTGCTACCTCAAGCCTCTCCTTCATCCTTGATGAGATCATCCAGAATTCACTGCCATACGGAAGGACAGATATCACATAGCAATCCAGCTCCCTTTTCTTTGTTTCTAATGAGACTTTCCTGGTTAGTACTCTGGTTAGTTTTTGAAATGTGTCCTTGTCCATGACAATGCGTCTTTGAATCTCAACATCGTACTTTCCTTCCTCTATCAGAACACTTCTCATGTATTTTTAAGAGTAAATAGTTTCAATATCCGCATGGGTTTCCTTCAAATGTTGGGGCTTCTAATCACATAAATTGCCAAGTTTTTACTTTAATTCTTCGTTAGTCACCAGAAATTTTCGAAAATTTATAGTCCCCTAAGGTGTTTACACAAACCAATTGAAAAGTTCTTATAGTGTTACATTTATGCAAAATAATATCGTACTGCTGAAGAAAAATAACATAACAGGATATCTCCATTATGTAACCTCCTCTTCTACTATAATAGCTTCTTTTCTCGCACTTCTATTTGTGGAACTCACTTCCGTATACTTGCGTTCCTGATGTCTTAAATCTCCGAAAATTTAGAGGCAACGTCATTCACCACCTCTTATCTCCTTGACTTCCATCATTTCGTATCCATTCCCCTACACCCACTGAATCTTACACATCTCACTTTACTCTCTTCACACCAGTATTCTCATCCTACTCTTGTTGTTTTTGACAGAGCATGGTCGCCGTAAGACTCAAAAAGAATTATGTGTGCTTCAATTGCAGATTTCTTTTGAATAAAGCAGTGCAGTAAAACTCTCTGCAAATACACTTTCTTTGGCATGAAATACGACATGTTTAACGCTATAAAAAACAATATTGTTTATACACTTCGGCGAAATGACATACACTGAATTTCAAGTTTTCTTATAGTACTTCCTGACAGATGTGTTACCATTTGAAACTACACGCACGCAGTTCTTGGAACGTCATTTGTTGGAAAACAGCGAGAACTCATTCAAGATCATAATATATTATGTATGTGTGTATGTATGTAAGTATATATATATATATATATATATATATATATATATATATATATTGGTTATTTAATACTTAGTTTTTGGCCCTAATAGGGTTAGACCAGTACACATTTGTATTAAAAAGTGTTCTATACAATTATATTGTAGAACTTTTGAATATTTTTCATTTTTAAACGATTTATTTCGCTACCTTGGTTTCATGGTGGAAACCAAGGTAGCGAAATATCTCGTTTAAAAATGAATATATATATAGCAGCATATATATATATATATATATATATATATATATATATATATATATATATATATATATATAGTCTGTTGTCGTAGTGTCAGCGACTAAACTGGCTACCCAACTCCAAGTTATTGCGAGTAAGTTGGGTTGTTAACAACCCATTAGGATGAAAAATAATATCTATCAAAGGCCGAAGAAACTCCCGACAATTCAACAGCCACGTAAGAGGTGTGACGTCTCAATAAATCACCCTGGAAAAGTCAACAGGAAACCACTTCACTAAAAGTTAATTTCTAAAATTAATTATAACAGAGCATGTACATAGTACATAAAATAGTTATTTCATCTTAGCCATTCACTCATGAAAATGATCTCGGGTGAGATTGAAAGTACTTGGGAAAATAAAAGAAAACTACCGCCTACCTTAATGAATTTAACATCAACATTAACATATATATATATATATGTCACTTACACTACTTTATAAAAAAGATCTCTATATAAACATTCATACTTCTCAATGCAATGGCCATTGGTTTTGTAGTCATTTAATTCGATATTCTTCTCATGAGTCTATAGTCTATATTGCAACTGTTACATATATTATCATATTTCACCATCATTTGTGACATTTACAGTTTGAACCAAAAGTTTAAAACCACAAGGCAAGAATTAAGTATTCTTTTTCATCGCAGGATATAGCATAATCTACTATTAGTCAATGTAAGTAAACTGCAATTATAAGCAATATTGCATCATTCTAAAATTTCAATCACTATAACACAGTTTTGGTCTGTTTAAATGTTGTGAAGTTGTTCTAAATGGTAGTTTTCATTACGTTTTTACACGTTGAAATGGACAAAAGTCATCACTTTTAAAGATGTCAAATATTAACATTACATAGAGATGACAACTCAGAGTATCACATTTCAGACTATATATGGTGGCATGCAAAAGTGTACATCCCCTTTGAAAATTTATATAATTGACTCTAATAATATAAAAATAATAATAATATAAAAATAATAATAAATAGTAAATACAAAAAAGAATGAAAGGTTGGCATTACTGTTTAACAAAATATGAAAAACAATGATTCTAATAATATGAAAATAATAATAATAATAATAAAATGTGAAAGTTTGGCATTACTGGTTAGAAAATATAAAATTAACTCTATTAATATGAAAATAATAATAATATAAAAACAACCAGTAATGCCAACATTTCAGTTTAAAAGAAATATGAAAAAATTAATGGTTATATGATAATAAAAAATTTTTGAAAGTTTGGCATTAGTGTTTAAACAAAATATGAAAAATTGAATCTAATATGAAAATAATAATATGAAAAAATTTAAAAGGTTGGCATTACTGGTTAAAAAATATGAAAAATTGACTAAAATGAAAATAATAATAATAAAAAATAATAATGTGAAAGGTAGGGTATACTAGTTAAAAAAGTTAAGAAAATTGACTCTAATAATATGAAAATAATAAAAATAATGGTAATATGAAAAAATGTCAAAGGTTAGCATTACTGGTTAAAGGAAATATGAAAAAAATTGACTAATAATATAAAAATAGTAAATACAAAAATATGAAAGACAAAATATGAAAAACAATGATTCTAATAATATGAAAAAAATGTTAAAAGTTGACATCACTGGTTAAAAGAAATACGAAAAATTGACTTTAAAAATATAATAATATGAAAAAATGTGAAAGGCTTGCATTTCTAGTGGAAAAAATTATGAAAAAAATTTAATTATTATATGAAAATACTAATGGTAATATAACAAAAGGTGAAAGGTTAACATTACTGGTTAAAAGAAATATAAAAACAATTGACTCTAATAATATAAAAATTAAGTAATAATTTGAAAAAATGCAAAACTCTACACCCACTTTGAAAATTAATACATTTTGTATAATTTAACAGGGAACAACACATTTTTTCAGTTCTAATGATTGTCAAATAATAAGCAAATCCATCACACTTTCCTTTGATATAAAAATTACATTTTAAAAAATTCACACTGATTCTTAAAATCATATAACTGAGAAAAATGTCATTAGTCAATTTTTTCATATTTCTTAACCCATAATGGCAACATTTTGCATTTTTATTATTGTTTTCATTATTTTAATTTTATCATATTGTTAGAGTCAATGTTTTCATATTTGTCTAACCAGTAATGCCAAACTTTCACATATTTTTCATATTATAAGTTTATTTTTTTATAATTTTTTCAACCAGTAATGCCAACCTTTCCTATTTTTCAATTATTATTCTATTATTATTTACATATTATTAAGTCAAGTTTTTCATTTTTTTTGTAACCAGTAATGCCAAACTTTTATTTTTTTTCATATTATCATAATTTTAATATTATTAGTCAATTTTCCTAGTTTTTTTAACCAGTAATGCCAATCTTTCACATTTTTCAATTATTATTATTTAAGTAACATTTTTCATATTTTCAACCAGCAATGTCAACTTTTCACATTATTTTATGTTATTATTATTTTCATATTATTAAAGCCAATTTTTCATGTCCTTAACTAGTAATGCCAATCTTTCACATTTTTCATAGTATTATTAAAATTTCATTGTTATCATATTGTGAGAGTCAATTCTCATATTTTTTTAACCAGTAATACCATCCTTTCCCATTTTTTCATATTATTATCATTATATTATTTTTATATTTTTAAAGACAATTTTTTTCATATTTTTAACTAGTAATACCAAACTTCCACATTTTTCATATTATCATTATTATTTTCATATTATTAGAGTTAATTCATTCATAATTCTTTCAACCAGTAATGCCAACCTTTCACATTTTCTCATATTATTATTTACATTATTAAAGGCAACTTTTCATATCTTTTAATCATTAATGCCAAACTTTCACATTTGTTCATAATATTATTTTATTATTATTTTTTATATTAATACAGTCAATTTTTTCATATTTTTAGCCAGTAATGCCAACATTTTACATCTTTTATATTATCATTAGTAATTTATTTTCATATTAGAATCAGTTTTATTCATAATTTATAACCAGCAATACCAACCTTTCACATTTTTTCATATAATTATTTTATAACTATTTTCATATTATTAGTCAATATTTTAATATTTCTTTTAACCAGTAATGTCAACCTTTCACATTTTTTCATATAATTATTTTATAACTATTTTCATATTATTAGTCAATATTTTAATATTTCTTTTAACCAGTAATGTCAACCTTTCACATTTTTTCATATAATTATTTTATAACTATTTTCATATTATTAGTCAATATTTTAATATTTCTTTTAACCAGTAATGTCAACCTTTCACATTTTTTCATATAATTATTTTATAACTATTTTCATATTATTAGTCAATATTTTAATATTTCTTTTAACCAGTAATGTCAACCTTTCACATTTTTTCATATAATTATTTTATAACTATTTTCATATTATTAGTCAATATTTTAATATTTCTTTTAACCAGTAATGTCAACCTTTCACATTTTTTCATATTATTATAATTTTGTAAAAATATACTGCTATGATTTGAGATTAAGGACAGGATGGTTAAATAAAATAAAGACAAGAGGAAAACTATTTTAAATCGCCTACACGTTTCGTCCTGTGGTGGACTTTATCAAGGCAAAAAGACGAAATGAGCTTTATTCTAAATTACGTATCTATAAACAGTGTTGGCAACCACAAAGACTCTCACAAATCATTTCAAAAGATTAACAGAATATTTTAGTTTTTAGAATTCCTTCATGTATAGTGCAAAGTCACGAGATATTAAAATAAAGAGAATTAAACCGTTTTCTTTGAAACTTTTTATTATGTATGTTAGTCTGTTTTAGTATAATTTCCATAAGTAAAGGTGAAATTGGGAAAAATCCGGGGCGCTAATTGATGTTTTGGTAATACTGGATGGTGACACTCTCAAGAACTTTTCTTCTGAATAAATTGTTTACTCTTTTTATTGGTGTGGCATTTTTAAAATCGAAATTGTGGTTGAATTTATTTCTGTGAATCACTAATGCATTTGTTAGATTATTATTAGTGATGTCCCTTTTGTGTTCATATATATGGTTTTTTTATATGAAAACACATATATATGAACACAAAAGAGACAATTATTTTTTATTATAATTTTGTTATTATTACTTTCATATTAGTAGTCAATCTTTTTATATTTTTTAACCAGTAATGCAAACTTTCGGTTTTTCATATTAAATTTTTAGTTTTATTTACAAATTATTTCAGTCAATTTTCTCATACTTTTGTAACCAGTAAGTCCAACATTTCAAACGTTTTAATATTATTTTATCATATTGACAGCATTAATTTTTTATATTACTTCTAACCCATAATACAAACCTTTTACATTTTTTTCTATCATTATTTTAGTATTTTCATATTTTTAACATATTATACCAATCTTTCACATTTTTTCTTCTTATTATTTTATTATTATTGGTGTAACAGTTTTCGTATTTATTATCATTATTATTATTATTATTATAATTTTCATATTATTAAAATCAATTTTTCATATTTTTAACCAGTAATGTTAACCTTCCACATTTTTTCTTCTTATTATTTTATTATTATTAGTGTAACAGTTTACATATTTATTATCATTATTATTATTATTATTATAATTTTCATATTATTAAAATCAATTTTTCATATTTTTAACCAGTAATGTTAACCTTTACATTTTTTCTTATTATTTTATTATTATTGGTGTAACAGTTTTCATATTTATTATCATTATTATTATTATTATTATAATTTTCATATTATTAAAATCAATTTTTCATATTTTTAACCAGTAATGTTAACCTTTCACATTTTTTCTTCTTATTATTTTATTATTATTGGTGTAACAGTTTTCATATTTATTATCATTATTATTATTATTATTATAATTTTCATATTATTAAAATCAATTTTTCATATTTTTAACCAGTAATGTTAACCTTTCACATTTTTTCTTCTTATTATTTTATTATTATTGGTGTAACAGTTTTCATATTTATTATCATTATTATTATTATTATTATAATTTTCATATTATTAAAATCAATTTTTCATATTTTTAACCAGTAATGTTAACCTTTCACTTTTTTTCAGGTTATTATTTTTATATTATTAGAGTCAATATTTTTCATATTTCTTTTAACCAGTAATGTTAACCTTTCACATTTTTTCAGGTTATTATTTTCATATTATTAGAGTAAATTTTTTCTTATTTTTTTAACATGTACAGTGGCATGCAAAATTGAAAATTGTGACTCAATCATGCTTTGTGGTTATTTTTCAGCTGCAGGGCCTGGAGAGCTGGTAACCATCCAAGGTGTCATGGACAGTGTCAAGTACAAAGAAATATTAGAGGCAAACCTACTTAAGTCTGCTAGAGCTCTGGGCTTAGGTCGCAGTTTCAAGTTTCAACACGATAATAACCCTAAGCATGTGTCAAAAAGCACTAAAGCTTGGTTTGATAGCAAGAAAATCAGTTTTGGAGTGGCCTGGCCAGTCTCCAGACCTCGATCCTATAGAAAATCTATGTCGAGATCTAAAGCTGGCTGTGCACCAACATTTGACATCCAATCTGACACAGCTCTGCCATGAAGAATGACAAAAACTATGAACAGACTACAGCAGTAAGCCCGTAGAAGGCTACCCGATATATCTGCAGGCTGTAATTGACAGAGCAGGATCATCCACAAAGTATTAGCTGAAAATATTCCAAAAGAGATGTAAACTTTTGTAAAAACATTTTTCTAAGTTATACGATTTTAAGAATCAGTATGAAATTTTTTAAATATAATTTTTATATCAAAGGAAAGTGTGATGGATCTGCTTATTATTTAACAATCATTGGAATTGAAAAAATGTGTTGTTCCCTGTTAAATTATACAAAATATATTATTTTTCAAATGGGGTGTAGACTTTTGTAAGCCACTGTAATACCAAGCTTTCACATTTTTTCAAATTATTACTTAATTTTTATATTATTAGAGTCAAATTTTTTATATTTCTTTTAACCAGTAATGTTAACCTTTCACCTTTTGTTATATTACCATTAGTATTTTCATATTATTAATCAATTTTTTTCATAATTTTTTCAACCAGTAATGCAAGCCTTTCATATTTTTTCATATTATATTTTTAGAGTCAATCTTTTGTATTTCTTTTAACCAGTTACACCAACTTTTAATATTTCTTTTCATATTAGAATCATTGTTTTTCATATTTTGTTAATGTCAGCCTTTAATATTTTTTGTATTTACTATTTTTATATTATTAGTCAATTTTTTTCATATTTCCTTTAACCAGTAATGCTAACCTTTGACATTTTTTCATATTACCATTATTTTTATTATTTTCATATTATTAGAGTCAATTTTCTTAACTTTTTTAACTAGTATACCCAATCTTTCACATTATTATTTTTTTATTATTTTCATTTTAGTCAATTTTTCATATTTTTTAACCAGTAATGCTAACCTTTTAAATTTTTTCATATTATTTTCATATTAGATTCAATTTTTCATATTTTGTTTAACCACTAATGCCAAACTTTCAAAAATTTTTTATTATCATATAACCATTAATTTTTTCATATTTCTTTTAAACTGAAATGTTGGCATTACTGGTTGTTTTTATATTATTATTATTTTCATATTAATAGAGTCAATTTTATATTTTCTAACCAGTAATGCCAAACTTTCACACTTTATTATTATTATTATTTTCATATTATTAGAATCAGTTTTTTCATATCTTTCAACCAGTATTGCCAACCTTTCACATTTCTTTTTCATTAAATTGCTACGCATGATGATAAATGGAAAAGGAAAATTTGAGTGGTTGTTATAAACTGAGAGATGAATGCCAACACCAAAGCTAGGATTCCATCTATATAAACTCTTACTTTGTATTCAGTCGAATATTAAAGCTGTCATCCATCATAATCTAGTAAAACTAGAAAGAAACATTAGTGATGGATTATCATCGGTCTCTTTATTGGGTATCTTAGTCCGGTAACCAGATATTATCCTCCAGTATGAGAATGTAATGACACACACACATAAAAAAATAAGATCATTAGGATAGGTGATATTCCATAATCCCCAGATTTAACATCCACAGATTTTCATTTCTTTTGATCACTTAAATATTTCATAAATGTCAGAACATCTATAAACAAAGAATTTGAAAATAGTGTTTTAAATATTTCCAATACTTTTCTTTTTATTAGAAAAACAGTTTTTTTTTAATTGAATAATCAAAAATTTACCTTCTCATTAAGGTGTACTTTTTTGAAAACGAAGATGATACATTTTATATCTAAAACTTTTATGAGGTCTGATCAGAAAGTATTGTGACTGTTGCTATGGTAAATGAGCTAAGGTATGCAGAGGGAAGCCACTTGGTAGACACTGATCTTAAACTGTCATGCATACATACTAAGATATAACAGCCCATTGTTTATAGGAGTGCTTGAAAGAAAAATGTGTACAGTTTGGTCATTTCACTATACCACTGTGGTTCCACCAGAAAACAGTGCAGCAGTTTTTGGCCATGCACAATATTCCAAGTTTGACAACTACCATATTCTCCAGCACTCAACCCTTGTGAATTTTTTATTTCAAACATCAAATTTTTCAATTCAAAGATTTCAAGAAATTGAGGAAGTCCAAGAGAACGCAATGAGGTAGCTGTTTGCTATCACAAAAAAAAGAATTCCAGGAACGCTTCCATCAATGGAAATGATGCTAGATAAAGTATGCAGCTTCAGAAAGAGACTACTTCAAAGGAGATTAAGTGATGAATTGATATTTGTTGTTTTTTTTGTTGTTTTTTTTTCCATAGCACCATACTTTTTGGTCAGTCAGTTTAAATGCCATACGTAATACATGCTTTGGGCGATCATGTCTTGAAAGAGACATGACTGACTGTGCAGAAGATTATCCCACAGTAGGTTGTCATTGCTTTCTACAATAGACTGGTTGCCAGCCAAGGCTATAGAACCCAATCTGTCCAATTATCTATCCCATAACTGGAGAAAAGAGATGGATTAATACCTTTTCCCAATATATTTATGTGTAATGAATGCAAGGAATTCAACTGGAATTTGAACTAGGCTCCCCAATTTGTCATTCAAAGCTGATATCCACTGCACAACAATGCGGAGACCTCATATTTAAATAAATTTGTTTTTATACCCTTTCTGATAAAACATATATTATAGAAAGTAACTATTTATATGCAAGGTGGCAGTGACACAAAATTTCTTCCTTAAAGAAAAAAAAAAAACTATAGGCAAAGAGCTATTTCATCATGGACAGATTTTAAAAGATGTGTAAAATATCCAGCATCACAGGACTTTATATTGTATGGAACATTGGAACTCAAGTGGAACCCTAAAGACACTGTGAAAATGGTTGGGTTCCCTATCCCAAATCAAAAAGTACCAAATTCTTCTGGCTTTGTTCTATTTCTACAAGAACCAGATCAGACCCAAAATCTGAACCAGAGAAGCCCATTCCTTAATGGAGTTCAAAAGTGTCTGGGCAGCCTTGTGGGTGATTATTTTCCATCTTCTGCCACAAAGATGAAACTTTGCTAGACTCTCACTACTGCTATTTTCATGGCAGACATCCTGGCAAACAACATTCTACGGTTCCACTAGTTCAAACCAACACAGCAAGGACTAACCATGCCACTTCAATGGAGTTGAATCATCCTTGTTCCTTTCATACTCCATTGGAAAGCATTAAGTTCCCTAAACTGATTCTTAAAAACTGGATGCAAGAGACAGATTAATACCTTTCCCAAGGGTATATGTGCATAAGTGAATGCAAGGAATTCAACTGGAATTCATACTCGGCTCCCCAATCTCTTGTTCTGCACCAAGCTTATTCAGAAATATCAAAAATATCAGCTGTATCCAACCACTTTCTAAGATGAAAGATTTAAATATGATTCTGGACAAGTCAGGCTTACAGGTCTTGATAAAAACCATCCATTTTCAAACCTTTTAAACTGGTGCTATAGAAACATAAATGAATAACTGCACCAAATAAAAGAGACCAAATCACTTGAAGATTTTCAACAGCAGCAACACCTAAAACAAATACCATATGTAACTTAAAGAGAAAAGTAATATAATCAAGCTGTTGACATTCCATATGACTTCAAATAAAAAGTTAGGAAGAAAACCCCATCAATACTGGAAAGAGCAGTACGGCCAACAGACTTGACTATTTTTCTGAAAAGCTGCTTTAAGATAAATATTCTATAAATGTCATCCAACAGTTGTATAAGCTGTTCTGTCATTGAATGCCAACTGTTTCCCTTATAAGAAAACAGTTATTACCATATGTAAGTTTCTAAAAGATTAAATGTGTGTTAAAATAAAACATGACTAATTTATTTGATTTGCTCATGAACTTTTTTTATTTGAATTTTTTTTTTTGAATTTTTTTATTTTTTATTTTTTTTTTAAATAGAATAAAATTTTCAGAGATAGGAAGAACAGGTTCTCATAATTCCCACCCGACTAGAAAAAGTATATTCTCTTTTTCTTTCCTTTCATTGTATTACTTATTTGTTGTTTTTTTTGTTTCTTTTTAACCATGTGCATGATGAATCTAAAACAAAACCATGTTTTTTCTTATTTTTCCTCTGACATGTTTTAAATTTTTATTAGAAAAAAAAACAGATAAAAAAAAAACAATAAAATAACCATTCCAGCCTTTCTCGGCATCATCTTTGCTTCTTCAAACATTTCATAGCCATAGCTCTGTTAAATGAGCGCTGTGTTTTGCCAATTTCTTTATGACCAGAATGCATAACTCCAAACAAAACAGCAAATATCAAAAGCAGAATTATGACAAAAGTGCTATTTGTAATGGTGTTGCTGGGATGTGTTTCAACTTCTTGAAGAAGTGTCTTTGCTGGCTCAAAGCCAGGTTTTAGCTCCAGGGTCAGCTGGAAATGAAAGATAGCTTTTTGGTAATGTCCATAGCTTTTATGTATTTCCCCTAGAGTGAAGTGGTGTAACCAGGCATTCTGGTGATTTGGAAGTTTACCGAGTGAAGTCTGTGTTAAATAAAGTGCATCGTCTAAGTAATGGAGTTGAAAGAGTAATCGTGCTAAATTTAGGAGTGCATCAACATTTCCTGGTGAGTGAGATAAAACTTTACGAAAACATTCAATGGCATACAATGTGTTGCCTTTAATTCTCCAAAAATTTCCAATAGAGTTTAAAATGTGGATCGACTGCGGTTTCTGAAATTTAACAAAAAGAAACAAGATTAATAACTACACAAAATTAAACAAGCAAATATTAATTTTACTATTTACATTGTTTGAACTGTTGTCCTCATCTTTACTGTCACATTAACAAAGTTTCAGACATTGTATGCTCAGGCCCTCTTCCAGTGATATTTGTTTGAATTTTGAACCAAACACAGAATAGTCAAAATGTACGTTGCCATTTCTGAAGATTGGTTCCATGACACTTGTGTGGAAAAAAAAAAAAAAAAAAAAAAAAAGATTTTTTCTTTGAATGAGGCTGTTTTCTGTGAATTTTATTCTGACTGGAGTCCAGCTAATTCCTTTATCTGTTTTAGACAGGACGTCATAACTAGTCTTCAGAAAGAGCAACATATAGATCAACTATTCTGTTCAGTTTGAAATTCAAACAAATATCACCTGAAGAAGGCTTGAAAGTACAATGGATGAAACCTTATGAACGTGACAATAGTAAAGTTACAATATGTCATCTCAGAAATACACGGATTATTTTAAAATAGACAGATACATATTTCAATGTCTTTAATATCAACAACTTTTGCTGATATAAATACGAACAGTAAATCTACACAAGCAAATAACAATCACCAATATTGTGATTTGTGAAAAAAAAAAAAAAAAAAAAATGACCAGGATATTTCTGGCGGATAACATTTTTAAGACAAGCAGTTTTTGTAATTATCGTGTATGATATCAAGAAAGTGCATTAGTAATAATAAAAAAAATTGTATGTTCACTTATCTTGTTCCTTCTCAGAGTTTCACAGAGATTGCATCCTCTTATCAGGAAACTTGATATAAAGTTTTTAGAATATTACAATCAAGTCCCCTGACAAGTGAATGTAACCTCCAATAAACTGAGTAGCAACAAGATAAGTGAGCATTTAACTTTATTGTACATATGAAGATATTTAATTTGTTTGAAGATTTCATTTAATTGATACTCTTATTAAGTAGATATTGTTATTTTTGTTCTTTTTAATTATAAAAATTATATATATATACACACACACACACACAGCCTTTGAGATTTGAAAAAAAAAAAAAAAAAAAAACACTCGACCAGCAATCAAGAGCAAGAGAACATTTACTTGCCCCAAAATCATTTTATTTGACCAACTCCATTTTCTTAATAGTCACCTTAGGTAAACATAGCATGAATCGCTGACGGAAAACAAAAGATAAAATTTTAATTGAAATTTCGAACATGTTAGAAAGGATTTTAAAAATTTTTTTAAATTAGAATAACAAAATTTGATCCTTCCTCTTAAAATTAGCATAAACATTTTGATGATAAATCTTTACAATATACTGTTTTTTTGGGGTTTTTTTTTTTTTTGGCATTTGAGTGGAGGTACCTAAATGTGTAGTTTCTTTCTTCTGTTTGATTACAACCTCCATCTCATAGATGATAAAAAAAATTACAAATCTGATTTTCTCAACAATTTTCTATAAAAAAAATGACTTGTATAATTTGTTTTTTAGTGCGTGGTAAGTATGCGTATTTTTTTTTTCTTTCTTTCAAATGTTTGTTTTTACCTTTCATAAACGAAGAGAAAATCTAGATGTTCAGTTAAGGATAATATTTTTACAAATCAGTTTCTAAAAATCTGTGTCACAACAGAGACATTTTGGCTCCATTCTGGAAGTGTTAATTAAACAAATGCTTACACTGACCGGGATGATAAAAGATCATTGAGAGTCATTCTAAGTAACTTGTGAATCTACAATGGCATACTTCTGGGTTTTAAAAGCAATCAGATTTCCTTTTTCTATATTTGCGAGAGTTTTAAACAAACTTTAATCACCCAATTAAGTTTTTAATCGACTGAGTCAATCAGGTGAGAGAAATCTCAAAGTCTGTATATATTGTTTAATTAAAAATCAAAAACAAAAAAAAAAAAAATGAATATGTATTCAAATATGAGTATCGATTGAAAATAATGTTCAAACAAATTAAAGAAGATGTACAGTTTGTCTACAGAAGATTTTATACAAGTAAAATCTCCTGTATAATGTGCCTGTCTAATTTTTTTCTTAATATATATATATATATATATATATATATATATATATATTGATTGTTTAATTACTTAGTTTTTGGTTATAATAAAATTAGACCAGTACACATTTGTATTAAAATGTGTTCAATACAATGATATCATAGAACTTTTGAATATTTTCCATTTGTAAAGGAGTTATTACGTGAACTAGCTTTCTATCATGAGTGGTGTCTTCAGGCAATTTGCAATAACTGATTTTACTGTTTGCCTGTTTGGTTGAGAATTATTGTAAAATGTTTTCAATTCTCAACCAAACAAAAAACAATAATAGAAAACGAAACAATATCTGGTTCAACCCACCATTTATTTTAGAGGTAAAGACCAAAATAGTACAAATATTTTTTAAACTAATAGACACTTTCCAAAAGGCTCAGAACTAAACAAAATTTTCAATAGAAACACAATCAAGCTAAGTTATAGTTGTAGTAGTAATGTAGATAGTTTCATAAAAAAACAAAACACCAGAAATTTAGATAGCATTATACAAAACAAGACCACTAATAAAGAATGCAACTGCAAGGACAAAAAATAAATGTCCACTTCAAGGATTTTGAAATACAAAAGAAGTCATTTACAAGGCAAATATACATGACTTAAATGGCCAAAATAAAATATATTTGGGATCAACCAAAGACACCTTTAAGACCAGGTGGTTCAATCACAAGTCTACATTCAAAATAGAAAACTTAAAAACTGTACAAAATTGGCTAGCCATGTGTGGAAATGGAAATCAAAATATGGAAAAGACCCAGACATATTGTGGAGTATAGTGAAAACAGCCAAGCCTTACAACGGTGGCAAAATATGTAGACTGTGCCAGGAAGAAAAGTTAGAGATTATGCTATTCCCAAACAAAAATGAACTATTGAATGAAAGAACAGAAATTATGACTAAGTGTAACCATACTAAAAAATATCTATTAGGTTCATACAACCATCACAGGAGAGTAAAAAAAAAAAACACTATTACATGAGCATTCTGGAAAAAAAAAAAACAGTAAGCAGTAGAATCAGTTATTGCAAATCACCTGAAGATACCACTCATAGTAGAAACCTAGGTCGCATAATAACTAGTTTACAAATAATATATATATATATATATATTGTAATAGTTGTTACTATGAATTTATGAACCATTGTATATATTTTCGCGTTTCGAAGCTGACCATTGTTTTGGTAGCCTCTTCTTCAGGTGATCAAGTTGGTATGAAAATTATCTGGTGAAAAAGACCGTTTATTTTTGGTGGATTTTTTTTTTTTAGGTGAAAGTGTGGTTGGGATGTGATTTGGATTCTGTTGTTTTATATATAATTTTTCATGTGAGCTTATAATTTTCTTTTTTCAGAACAAATTACATGAAAATTTTCTAAATATTTTGTTTTTCCAAGAACTTTTGGCTATATTTTTAGCTATTATCAAGGTTGAATTTTATTTTAGGTGTAACTGAATATGCATAGTGTTTATGTGTGTGTTTTATATTCTGGACAACATAAGTACATTATTGCCATGTTTCTAGTTGATATTGATAGGTGTTGAATTTTTCTTTTTTATTAATAATGTATCCATTATTTTTAGCCTTTTTTTGCATGTGGATGATGCTATTATATTTGTATTATCAATTAGTATGTTATGGATAGAGTATGGTAGGCCTCCATGTGTGTTTAAATGAGATCAAATTGAACTATAGTCTGAGAGATGCAGCATCAGTCTTCTTGTCAAACAGGTGGTAGTGTGCCCAATGTAACTATTTATGAATTTGAATTGATCAAGAACTTAGTTATTCAAAAAACATAAGTTTATGAATAATATTGGTTCTCTGTTGTTTAAATCTTGCAGAAGATTTGTTATTTTTGACGATGAGGTTAGCAGTTTTAATATATTTTATTTCCTGTATCCTAAGACATTTTTTTTATTGAAAAATGCCCTCAAAAATCACCCTGCATCTTAACACTGAATGGTCAAGTTGTAGAGAAGAGTTTGCCAACACTCATGAACTCCAGTCAAGAGATAAAAGCAATCACAAACCCCAGAAAAATAATATAAAACTACAATTATCATTCATATTTAATAAATATGGTGTACCCTATTATGGTTAGCAAACCAGTCTACTGCAGAAAGTAATAGCGAACTACTGCGGAAAATCTTCTGCCCAGACAGTCATGTCTCTTTTAAGACATGATAGCCCAAATGCGCATCACGTATGGCACTTAACTGATTGAATACCCCAACCAGTGTAAGAGTATACTGTACATTGAACCTCTACCAAGAGCAGTGCCAAATTTAATTTAAATGATAATAGAGCTAGCATTGTCTTTTTCTTATTTTATAGAATTTTTAATAGGAAATTCAGTATCTGTTTTCAATACACACAATGTATTCAATCTTCATATATAAACAAATACTTGTAAATTGCATTTCACCTTTCAAGTGAAAAATAATAAACATGGATAATAAGAACATTACTAAATGAATCTGAATATAAATAGCCAAACATAGAATTCATTACACAACATTAGAATTTTTCCTAAACAAATATCTATACCTAAACTTATTTATAAATGGAACTTTGTGTGTGTGCCTGTCCATTACCTATAGACTCCGAAACAGCTGAACCGATTTTCTTGAAAATTTACACAGTTGTACTATAAGCGTCTGTGAGTGTTCTTAGTGAGGTTTTGTGTTGAGGTATGCCCAATAAATATCAAAAATCGATAATCGAAAAAAATCAGGTTATAGAAGGAGTGGTCCGATTTTAATCAAATTTGATACATTCACAGACAAAGACATAAGAAATGATATTCAGAAGTTTCAAGGTTGCAGTTCTTACAATAGTGCAGAAAATCGATAATATATGTATATAGATAAAAAGCAAGATGTTTGTTTGTGTGTTTATCTGCCTGTATGTATTTTTTTCAGCCCTTTTATTTTAGTTTTTGCTTCGGGTTTGGCTCCAAGTAGGTATAATTGTAGTTCTTAATCTCAGCCATGATACCATTTACTCAGAAGACTTAATTTGCCTTCAAAATTCAGTTTACGATGAAAAAAAACTTATTTGATATCGATACCAGGAAATCAAAATTTGACTTACATTCATTCATTTTTCTTTCAGTCTACAGTTTCGCTTTAACTGGAAACAACTATTGCTTTTTAGTCTTTCGTGCCAACGTCCAAAGAGTCTGAGCTCCAGGACCATGGATTAGTTTTAAAGCTTTCATAACACCCAAGCAACGGCAGGCTATACTGCTAGTCTTGAATATTTGGCAATTAGTATGTCTATATTTCTGAGATGAGGTAGTATTTACATTATTCAGACTATTGTCCAAATCTTAGTTGCCATTTGTATGACGTTTTGGCTTTTTTATACTCCATTTTGGACTCTATATGCAACTTTTTCCAGTGCTAAGAATTTTAAACCAAATCCTTTATTACAATCACTGGGGTATATGAACTGCATTCCTTGCATAGTAATGCCTCTTTTGGAAGTCATGAGTTATCTCCCTCTAATCCTATAAGTTATTGAACCCACAACTCTCTGGGTCAAGTCACAGGAACTAACCAACATCTATAGCCACTATATCCATGCGTCCTTACTTGATAGGTAAAGATGCTATGTGAGTGTAGTCTGTATGGCTGGAAAATTGTCACATGACTTGATGGTAAATAAATAGATGTGCACTTGTTTGCCAATATTACATATTTTGAAATAAATTTGAGGAAAAACAAGTATATATAATAAAAAAATATAATTATTATTTTTTAAAAATTACCTAGAAAAAATAAAACTAACTGCACAAAAAGGAGGCATCCATACTTTGGAAATTCAATAAATATGAATCTCCCTAAGCAAACAATTACTGTTTGTTTTTTTAATAATCTTCACTTTTAAAAATTATATAGTCGTAAGCACTAAAATTGATATAAATTGTCACATCACATTATTTGCAATAAAAGGATATTTCAAATTAAAGATAGGTTATAAGCTTGAAACAAAGATCAGTATATGTCATACTGTTATGTGACTCTTTTGGAAAGGTGTCAGTAAATTGAAAAAAAAAATAGAAGACAGAAAAACACTAATTTTTGATAGACTGAAGATATACTGAGACCATCTTGTTTTGGTCAGGACTGAGATTAAGTGACAGCATATTTTAAGGACCACCCAGAAATTGATCATTGAGTGATGGAGAGAAAGACAGACTTCTAGCTGCAAATTCAGTCGACTGATAAGAATTAACTTTTAAAAGCACACAGGTTTCCAAAAGAAAATAGAAAAAAATAGAAATTAAATTTTTCTGCTGAAACACGATAAAACGTCTCAAATTAAGGGATTATACCCCATTTTTTATCACTTGTTAGCCAAAGGGTTGACAAGAAGAAAGGAAAAGGAGATAAAAAAAACTGATAAATCTCAGGTGCGAAAAGGACCAGAAATGATTTTGAGTGGTAATTAAAATTTAGCCCCTGGGGGATAATTTTGATCAGTCAGTCAGTCAGTTAAGTGCCATGTGCGATACATGCTTTGGGCGATCATGTCTCGAAAGAGACATGACTGACTGGGCAGAAGATTATCCCACAGTAGGTTGCCATTGCTTTCTGCAGTAGACTGGTTGCCGACCAAGGCTATAAAACCCAATTTGTCCTATTATTTAACCCATAACTGGAGGGAAGAGACAGATTAATACCTTTCCCAAGGGTATTTGCATGTAAGTGAAAGGTGACTGAAAAGAAAAGTGCCCAGCTGGAATTTCAGGGAAAGCAGAGGATTTTCTCCACCACTCAGGCAGTGATGGTAAAAGGCACTCGCACAAAGCAGGAAAAAATGGGTTTGATCAGTTGAGCAAAAGAAGATGGTCTAGATAAAATTCTAAGGTGTGAGGAGGGGCTCCCCTATATTTGGAGATTTGCAAGGAGAGCCCTGATTAGTTGTTTAGGGAACATGAGCATTCCAAGAACACATCATGCCCCACCCCTGCCCCTTGTGCAAGGGTCCATAAAAAGAACAGAACACCGAGTGAAAGTGAGACACTGCAAGAGGAGAGTGAACAGAGATGAGAGCCACTGCTTTGCCTGATCTGATGTGATTGGCTGCCCTTAAGAAGAAAAAAAAAATGACAAAGTCTTGTTCCAGAAGTCTCATTCCAAACCATGACAACACTGTGCCATGATAATTAGGAAGGGCCAATAGTTATTGCATGAAGAATATAGGCCTTCTTAAGCCACCAATAACTGTACTATCAACTTTGTATCAAAGAATTGTATTGAAATATTCTTTTCTCTTTCTCCAATTCATTATTTTTTGTGGGACTTTACTCTAGCAGGACCAAACCATGTTATCGATTCCAGTCAACCATTTGAACCAAGCCACTCTTGTGATCAATTAACATAACGTGGGGGGAAAGACAAGACTTGGTTCGTAGTGATCAACTCCACGATCAGCCGAGGAAATAGAGCTTGAATATGGATTGGAAGGGGTAAACATCATAGTATTCTTAATTTATTGCTTATTTTAATTGATAAATTAACGTCAATCATTGAATTTCCAGCTGAATTTAAGAAAATAATTTAAGGCAGTGGAGACACCATTAATTACCATATACAGCTATTTGAATATGACAGTAAAGTTATGGACAACTTAAATGCAGAGTGAATACATGACTCGGTAATTTTGTCATGCTTTTGTTTTAGTAATGTTTGTAGTTGGCTCTTTCACTGATGTTAACCGTGCACAATAATGTTGGTAAAATTTTTAAAAACACAATTACATTATCAAGATATTATGCAGTTTTAGATACTGATAATAACTTGTTTTTAGAGGTGTCGGCTCTTATGATGCAACAAATTTTTATTTATAAATAAATCCAAAATATAGGACATTGTAATAGATTTGATTAACATGATACCCCAATTTTTTTGGATTTTATTCCATTCCATTACAGATTATATATATATATATATATATATATATATATATCCATAGACAGATCTGTTTTGCTGTATCACAGCTCATCAGTATGGTTAGACATCCAACTGCTTCTAGCCAGGATTGAAACATGACCAAATTGACATCAGTCAGCGATTTTACCTCTGAGCTATGAACACTCAGTAGAGCAAGGCAGACTTCAGCATGTTATATACAAAGTAAACACATGCCAGTAGCCGATAGTGTTCAAATCCATAAGCACAAAGAGTTTGTCACGTTAACTGAGCAGGTTCATGCCAACTTCAGTTTCATGAGGACACCAGTATGATGCTCTCACTCATCAGGTCAAGTTTACTATTAGGTCCTGGTTTTTACTGTTTATATAAAGCATGGTGGGATTTTGTGGGAGTAGTCTTGTTTGTGATCATTTGATTTTTCTTATTTTTCCTTTTTATTTTTAATGTACAGTGAAGCTTGCTTGAGGAGATCTTAGGATTGGAACCTGGGTAGCAAGGTTGGTTGACATTTTTGCCTTTTGTTAAGTACCTTTGCTCTACATATTCAATTTTGACTTTTGTATTGAGCACTTTTTCATTGTTCATACATTAGGAGCGACTTTTTTCTGCCTTCCTTTTGTGTGTGGATATATATTGATATCATAGTTTGTTTTTTTTAATTTAATTTTATGTATAATATTTTATCTTACAACATAATCTCCTTCTTATTCAATGCACCTGAGCTAAAGTTTCTCTATGTGTCACAGATCAAACATTAATTTTATTCTGAAATGTATACTGTATAAACTGATAACTGTGTCTGACTAAAGTTTTATTGATCCAACCTCATATTTAGGTTAAGTCATTTTTTTTTTTAATTGATTTCACCTCAAGCAAGGCAGTAAAGCTACTAAGACACAAGGGGATACTGATTGTGAAAGAATTAATAAAGAAACATTATTAAGAAGTGAGGACAGAGGAAGAGTAATCAGAAAGACAGTAAAATGCGATTGACATTGCATTTAAATTTTTGAAGATTTAAATTGGCTCAAAATCATAAAGCCAGAAGGTAGTTACACAAGTGAGAAGTGCAAGAAAAGAAACTTAGCATAGAACCTAGGGTGACATCTAGCCAATTTAACTGTATATTGGTAAGACCTCATCGTCAATCTAGTACTGCACTTAAATTCATAAAGTTTAGGTATCATAGGAAAAAGCTCATCAGAAAAATTACCATGAAAGTATTTATAGAAAAGTATTTATAGAAAGTCACAAGGAAACAACTTTATGGCTGTAGAAAAGTGAGTGAACCTGAGACACCAGATCAGGACCAATAATATTACTGATTCTTTTGATTTTTATTAAGAATCTCTATATATGAAATAGGATCACCAGACCACAAGTGACAGCGGTAAATTTTTGTTTGATTCTCCGAAGGCCTTTACCCTGTACAAAACTTTCTAAAACATCCTTCATTTCGTGCAAATGTACATGCTGTACGCAAATCGATAATTGTTTATTGAAGAAACCTACCTTTCTTTCATGATATCAACCATAAATACATGGAACTATATGTCACCCCTTACTACCGTTCTCATCTCTGATTCACTGCTGAATGAATTGAAGTGTATGTTTCTTTTTTCCAGTCAATTTTCTCCAATTGAGCAATTACTCCACGAATTGTTCGGTTTCGGAACTCATTTTGCACATAGAGATTGAAAAATGGACGAAAAAACATTAAACTATGCATGAATTCAATCAGCAGTTAACTGTTTTGAACAGTGGTTAGGGGGTGAGATAAACAGCGACATTAAGTTCCATATATTTCTGCTCAATAAAATGAAAAAAAGGTATGTATCTTCAATAAACAATTAAGAGTCGAGTTCAGCATACACATTTGCATCAAAATAGGGATGTTTTTGAAAGTTTTGAAGGAGTAAAGACCTTCGGGGAACAAAACCAAAATTTACCGTGTTCTAAGCATGAACGAATGGGAGACTTATTTTGCGAAAAAGACCAATATGCTAAACTCTGACAAGTACCTTTGAGATATCCAAACAGCCCGAGCTTCACCATTCTTATCTAAAGCTCTATCTTTAGACTCTTCCAGCAATAATCACTAATAAATTAGCATTGATTGATACATTCTTCTGGGTGCAGAATTTGTTTTCCAGGTTTGCGATTATTAAACCCAACCAACACTATGTTGAACATAATAACTGAAAAATTAAAAAGAAAATGAATAATTACTAAAATCTATAGTTTTTAACTCTAACCTTTAAGATCTCGGATCTTGATAATAGCTAAATGTACTGCTGAATGGATGACATCTAAAATGTTTGAATAGGTTAACTGTTCAAATACCCGAAGAAAGTGCATAACCTCTTGGTGTAGATTTAAACTGACACCTTCATTTTTTCCACATATTATAAACCATAATTTTATTATTAGGACCTTCAATATGTTATCACTTATATTTCATGAAAAGTAATGTTTTATTTACAAAAATTAGTGAGAAACATGTCACTGAATGTATTGTCCATCGCAAACCACTACTTTTTCCCATTTTCTGGCAGCACTTGAATTCCACGTTGGAAAAATGACATATTTTGAGGTTAACCACAAGTCAACCTATAAGAATGAAAGTTCTGCACAGCCAGGCCATGTGCAATCAATCGGAACAAGTGATTATTAGACAGGGCAATGTCTGGGGAATATGATAGATGGGGTAAGACGTCCCATTTAAGCATTTCCAAGTAGGTTTTCATCTATTTTACAATATGTGGTACACTGTTATCATGTTGCAAAATCAATTTGTCAGGTCTCTGCTTGTATAGCAGGCATTTTTTTTTTCAATGCTAGTCTCAAAAGCATCAATTGTAGTCAACAGCAATCTCCCATGATGGTTTTGATTGGTTTAAGCAGCTCATAAACTAAACCCAGCTGATCCCACCAAATGCAGTGCAGAAGCTTTAAACCATCAATATTCGGCTTTGCTGCCAATGTTGATGCATGGCCAGGTTTACTTCACGATCTTCTTCACTTAGGATTATCGCAGTGTATCCACTTTTTATCACCAGTCACAATACAATATAAAAAACATTCTTTTCCTGTCATTGAAGCAGCTATTCACACCTGCCAAGATGTCATTTGACGTCTGCTTCAACTCATACAGCAGACAATGTCCTTGCTTTTAAATTATTCCTAATGCTTCAAAACATTTTGAAACTTGGGTGACCAACTCCTAATGGTCCTGCAAGTTCAGCTTGTGCTCGACATAAGTCTTTAAGTATGCCTCCAATTGTTTGTCCTCAAACCTTTTTGGTGTGCATTCTTTATCTTCAACATCTAAATCATTATTTTTGAAGTCTCTAAACCAATCTCCGCATGTTGTTTCTGACTGAGCATGGACGCCATAAGTCTCAACAGGAATTCTGTGTACTTCAGCTGCAGATTTCTTTTGAATAAAGTAGTGCAGTAAAATTTCCCACAAACACACTTTCTTTAGCACAAAATCTGACATGTTTAACACTATGAAAAACAACAAAATGACATACACTGAATTTCAAGTTTGCTTATAGTATTTCTTTAAAGATGTGTTACCATCTGAAACTACACATACACAGTTCTAGGAACACCATCTTTTGGAAAACAGTGCGACCTTATTTAAGGTCCTAGTATGAATGATAATATTATAAAACTTAATTTTAGAAATTAAAAATTTTGCTGAAATACATTGGAAAATTTCCAAGATTTCATCTAAAACTGAGAAAAATACAAACTTTAAAATGAACACAATATTTGATAAAAAAATGTACCAACAGGATTATATTAGTTCAGGCGATATAATAATGGCAATATAACCATTTACAATATGAATAAAAACAACAGGAAAACTGATCTTAGTTGTCATGTTTTGTCCTCTGAGGGACTTTATCAAGGCAAATAATATTTATTTTTGTATAATATAAAAATAAAGTGGCACAAGGCCAAAAGTAGGGAGGAACAAGGCTAGTTTTCATATGTCTTACCTTAAGCTTAGCTAGCCACAATCACCGACCCAAACAAACTATACAATATTCCTTGAACCAAAATATCACATTTCTACAACTACCATAATACCTCAAAGTCTCTATGAAGTCCTAACTAGACCCCCCCCTTTTTTTAATGAAAAGCAGTAAAGCAACAAAAACACAAGGGGTTATAGGGTGCAGAAGGATTAGGAACAGAAACATTAGTAATAAGTGGAAAGAAAAGAATAATCAGGATGACAGTAGATAGTGATTGACATTGCACTTAAATTTTTGCAGTTAAAGTTTCCTGAAAAGCATGGGGCTAGAAGGTAGTTCCACAAGTGAGAAGTGTGGGAAAAGAAACTGTTAGCATAGAACTTACAGACATATCTAGCCAGCTCAACTGTAATTTGAGCTGACTTTGATGCCAGTCTAATACTGCACCTAAATTCAAAAAGTCTAAGTACCATAGCAAAGAGATCATCTGAACAATTACCATGAAACCATTTATAAAAAAAAACAGAGAGGTAACCTTACAGCAATGGGAAAGTAACTAAAGCTGAGCCACCATATCAGGACCAATAATATTACTGATTCTTCTTTGAATCTTATCAAAGAGCTCAAAGTAAAAAGCAGAGGCACTGGACCATATGTGACAGCAATATTCTAAGTATCTAGAAAGAAAAATTATCTTGCCCAACACAGTGAACAGACTTTCTCAGCAGCTGACCTAGAAATATGTATAATTTTCTTGAGGGAGAAAAACTCAAAGCAAATGCAAGGATTTTATTTTGTAATATGTTTTTAGACATGAACAGTTGTTTTTAACTTGATTCGTAGAGCTTATTTTTCCTTCAAATAAATTTTAAAAACACAAAGTACAAATGTATCAGAATCAAATCATGTATCAAAGTACAAATGTATCATGTTTTAAGAAGCAAAACAAAATCAATGCTGAGAATGCAAGTTAGCATTATTCTTTAAAGGTTAATAAATTAATTTTACAAAATTAAAGCATAATTATATTTATATAGCAATTTCTGATGGCAATACTAAAAAAAAATGTATGTAAGAAGCCAAATATCCGAATCAGTTTACATTGTACAAGGAAAACAGGCTGATCTCTAAAACTGCTGAACCTGCTCACAGAGTTCAGGAAGTGGAAGAAAAGGAAACAATATCTGACCATACTTCCCAAATATTGTAATTCTTCTAAAGAGAGGGACTTGTGCCTGATCTCAACTCTTGGTGTGACATTAAATTTCATTCAGAGTCAAATCCTGACTCTAGTTTCACTTCTGCGGATCCCACCTGAAGTCGTGCTTTCAGGTGTGTTCATTTCTGATGTAAAATACTCTGTGATTGGATGATTTAGAAAGCAATTTTTAGTTGGAACAATCAAGGAATTTTTTTTTTTAATAATTTTAGCATCCAAATAGTTACATTTAAGAGAGAACTAAGTTATTTTTCCAATGAAAAGTTTTGTAAACAAGCATGCCTTACGACAGTGAAAGTGACGAGACTTTTTTAATGATTCACTGAAATTGATAAAGTCAGATTACAAAAATGGTACGAGACATGCGTGGAAAATGAAGAGAATTTATCAGGCATTGATGTAGGGTTAGAATTTGACTGATAATGATGTAGTGCTGACAAATTTAAGCTCGAACCAAGACGACAGTGCTGATGATGATAAGTTGACATTGGAATGGTGTGACCAATTTTTGGGAGTCAATGTTGATACACTCAGAAGAAATCTCAGACTAGTAAATATTCTAGACACTAAGTAGACTTCCCTCTTTTTGTTTACATTGTTTGGACTGTTGTCCTCAGCTTTATTGTCATATTCATGAAGCTTCAGGCGTTGTATGCTCCAGCATTATTCAGGTAGTTAGAATTTTGATTTGAATCCTTTATTTTGATCACTGGAACAGATTGTTCTCATTCCACAAGTCATGCCACTTCTGGATGCTTTAGTTATCTTCATTTACCTCTAAGTTTTTTTGCCGCTGCTGCTGCTAGGTATTGAACTCACAATTCATTGGATCAAGTCATTGGATCCAACCAATCATCTAAAGAAGGTTGGAGCATACAACAGCTGAAATACTGTAAATCTAAACTTATTTATAAATGGAATTTTCTCTGTGTGTGTGTGTGTGCGTGTGTCCATTACCTATAGACTTTGAAATGGCTGAACCTATTTTCTTGAAAATTTACAGTTGTACTATAAGCATCTGCGATTGTTCTTAGCTAGCTTTTGTGTCGAGGTACCCCCAATAAATATTGAAAATCGATAATCAAAAAATCGGGTTATAGAAGGAGTGATCCGATTTTAATCAAATTTCATACACTCATAGACAAAGACAAAAGAAACGATATTCAGAAGTTTCAAGGTTGCAGTTTTTACAATAGTGCAGAAAATCAATATATATATATATATATATATATATATATATATATATATATATAAAAAAGGCAAGATGTTTGTGTGTATGTCTGTTTATCTGCCTGTATGTCTGTATTTTTTTCACCTCTTTTATTTTAGTTTTTGCTTCGGGTTTGGCTCTAAGTAAGTATAATTGTAGTTCTTAGTCTCAGCCATGATACCATTTACTCAGAGGACTTATTTAGCTTCAAAATTCATTTTACAACGATAAAACTTATTTGATATTGAAACCAGGAAATCAAAATTTGACTTACATCCATTCATTTATCTTTCAGTCTACGGTTTTGCTTTAACTGGAAACAACTATTGCTTTTTAGTCTTTCGTGCTAACGTCCAAAGAGTTAGAGTTCCAGGACCATGGATTAATTTTAAAGCTTTCATTACACTCGAGCAACACCAGGCTATACTGCTAGTATGACAATAAAGATGAGGACAACAGTCCAAAAAAATGTAAATATGTAAATACCTCTTCCCTCATTTTAACAGACTTCCTTATATATAGAAATGTGTGTCTGTGTGCGTGTTTTTTTTTTTTATAAGAAATAATTTGTTTTCATGTTTTGCTCATATTTCATTACATTAAATTGTTCATTAGATTTAATTAACTGTAAATATGATTACTTTCGGTGAGGGAATATAATTAATTTGGGAATTTTCACAGAAAATTTAATGCAGTAATCTTTAATAATTATAGAGGTAGAGCAATTTTATTATGGGCATATTAAATAACTGGAATATAGGTTGTAGTGCAGTGAATATTGCTATGTGATATCAGTTCTTCAATATGACAATGAATGCTGGACAATCTCATCAAAGATTAAGAAAAAACTTGAAGCAATTGAAATCTGGTTCTACAGAAGGATGCTGCAGATATTATGGATCGATCATGTGAGCAATGATGAGGTTTTGGAAAGGATGGAAATGAAAAGGAAATTAATACTGAGCATCAGTAAAAGATAGCTAAAGTTTTTGGGACATGTGATGTGGATGTGCGTTGTGGTACAGTGGATATCGGCTCGGAACGAGAAACCAGGGAGCCGAGTTCGAATTCCAGTTGAATTCATTGTATTCACTTATGCACAAATACCCTTGGGAAAGGTATTAATCCATCTCTTCCTTCCAGTTATGGGTTAAATAGCAGGACAGATTGGGTTCTATAGCCTTGGTCGGCAACCAGTCTACCGCAGAAAGCAATGGCAACCTACTGCGGGATAATCTTCTGCCCAGTCAGTCATGTCTCTTTCGAGACATGATCGCCCAAGCGTGTATCACGTATGGCACTTAACTGACTGACTGATGTGGACAGAGGGCTTGGAGAATCTGATACTAACAGGCCAGATAGAGGGAAGGAGAGACAGGGGAAAACAGCATGTAACATACTTGATGGGCCGGAGCAGGTGGATGGCAGAATGGTGGTTGTGTGGTGTAACAGGAGAAAGCATGCTAAGAGCAACCAGGGATAGGGAGACATGGAAGACCATGATCACCCTAACCCTGATACTGAAAGGACAAGGCACACGTAGAAGAAGATGTATACAGCCATTTCAAATCATTAGTCAAGCAAAAAATTTAAATGCAATTTCAAATGGTCATTTTCTATCTTTTTGAATCCCATTCATCTTTTATCCTTTCTTGAATACCCATTGTATCTAGTCTTTTCTCTCACTGTAACCCCCTGCATGATAGTGGCAGTCTTGCCTTGCTGAGGGTGAAATGATTAGATGAATAAAAAAAAAACAAAAAAAAAACACATACAACCTTAAGCTAAATGCATAAAACATTGCAGTAGCTACATGAATAAAAAGAATGTTAAATGTAAACTTCCTTTTTGTTACAATCTACTTATATAAATTTATTTGGAGTATCTTATGAATAGACGACTACTAGTTTAGAAATTCAGTTTTTACTATTGTAACTATCATTCTTGCTTTGTCTTTGAAGAACTAAAAATATTTACTTAAAGATTCAATCAACTTTTCAACTCCGCCATTGTTCTTTAGAATAATTCAAAGTTTCATCTGTTTAAAGTTGATAGTCACTTTAACTTTGAATAAATTTCAAAACCCAACTTTAAAAGAGAAAAGAGAAAATTAAAAAAAAAAAAAAACTAAAAAAACAGACATTTTACACTCCCCCAGAAAAAAAAAAAAAACAGGGGAATTCAGGATGCAAAATACTCATTATCCACAAGCGACCAGGGTTGCTAAATTGAGCTAACAGATAGTAAATCTAGATATAACTAAAAAACTATCTTCTATGTGTCATGTCCCTTCAGGACATAGGTGATCATGGTTCACCACAACTTCCTGTCCTTTGTAGCCCATCAACTCAAACCCATTCGAATAGTTCAAGATACAGAGAACTCATCATGCTTGGCAAATTGCAGGTTTACAAGGTTATTTAACACTTCTCCTAGACTGGTTGACTATAAGACTCTTCTGCTATTTACCTATAGCTGGTGGGGGATACTAAAGACATGTATTCTGACTTTTCTCAAAGCTATTTGCATGTAACAAACTAGATTAGAATTCGAACCCAGCTCGAAGATTACTCAGTTTGTGCCACTATCCCTCATTCCACATGATTTTAAATGTTTCACCCCAAGCAAGACAACAATGCTACTAGAATGCAAAAGGTTACAGGGAGTGAAAGCAAAAGTGAGGACTAAGAATGGAGAGGATTGAGAAATGAACAAAAAAAAAAAACAAGGAACAATGTTCAAGAAGACAGAATATTGTGATTGATGTTGCATTTCAAATTCTTGAAGAGTGTAGTTATCAAGGAAGCAGGAAATTGGAAGGTGAGAATTGCAAGAAAAGAAACTGTTGTAGTAAATGTGGCAGTGGCATTTAACTAGTTCAACAGTAAAACGGAGAAACCTAACTGCCAATCTAGTAGTATGTTTAAATTCACATAGTCGGAGCACCATGGAAAAAGCTCATCAGAGCAGTTACCATAAAAATATCTGTAGAAAAGACAGAGAAAAGACATGTCACATTGGTGAGAAAATGAGTGAAGTCAGGTTGTCAAGATCAATTATATTATAGACTTTCTATGGATTTTGTCAAGAATTGATGTACAGCAGGAGCACCAGACGAAATCTAAATCTAATATAAACTTATTTATAAATGGAACTTTGTCTGTGTGTCCATTACCTATAGACTCCGAAATGGCTGAACTGATTTTCTTGAAAATTTACACAGTTGTACTATAAGCGTCTGCGAGTGTTCTTAGCTAGCTTTTGTGTCGAGGTACTCCCGATAAATATCGAAAAGTGATAATCAAATAAATCGGGTTATAGAAGGAGTGATCCAATTTTAATCAAATTTTATACACTCACAGACAAAGACGAAAAACGATATTCAGAAGTTTCAAGGTTGCAGTTCTTACAATAGTGCAGAAAATCAATATATATATATATATATATATATATATATATATATATATATATATATATATATAAAAGGCAAGATGTTTGTGTGCGTGTGTTTATCTGCCTGTATGTCTATATTTTTTTCAGCTCTTTTATTTTGGTTTTTGCTTCAGGTTTGGCTCTAAGTAGGTATAATTGTAGTTCTTAGCTTCAGCCATGATGATACCATTTACTCAGAGGACTTATTTAGCCTTCAAAATTCAGTTTACGATGAAAAAAACTTATTTGATATCGATACCAGGAAATCAAAATTTGACTTACATCTATTCATTTTTCTTTCAGTCTATGGTTTCACTTTAACTGGAAACAACTATTGCTTTTTAGTCTTTCATGCCAACGTCCAAAGAGTTAGAGTTCCAGGACCATGGATTAGTTTTAAAGCTTTCATTACACCCAAGCAACGCCGGGCTATACTGGTAGTTATACATATTACTAGGTTAGCTGACTGGAAAGCAAGAGAGTTCCACAAGCAAGAAAGAGTAGAAAAGAAATTGCTAGTTTACGGTTACATTTAGCAAAAGTTCATCAGATGCCTGCTTTTTACCCAATGTATATATGAAGTTAAAATATTTGGTAGTGTAATATTTATTCTGACACCACAGAGCAGCAGTGAGAGCAACCACATTAATTCTTTAATACTGCACTATCAAATGCAAATGAGGTCTGCTATAGGCAACCAAATACAGTGTAAGATCACTGTCAGATTGAGTTTTCAAGGGAGATAACTCACATGTTTTATTCTTTTACATGAAGAATATAAATAAACAAAAACAGTGAAAGAAAAATATTAAGCCTTTCATGCAAAAATACACACAAAATAAAAAATACCAAAACAGTATCTTTGTCTATATTTCTGAGATCTAAACTTATTTATGAATGGAACTTTGTCTGTGTTTGTTTGTGTGTGTGTATATCCATTACCTACAGACTTCAAAACAGCTGAACCGATTTTCTTGAAAATTTACACAGTTGTACTATAGGCATCTGCGAGTGTTCTTAGCTAGGTTTTGTGCCGAGGCACCCCCAATAAATATTATAGGAGTGGTCCGATTTTAATCAAATTCGATACACTCATAGACAAAGACATAAGAAACGATATTCAGAAGTTTCAAGGCTGCAGTTCTATCCTTGAATGACTTATTTGACTGATATTGGAAATCGATACACTGATATCCTACCAGGTCTGATCAAAATCAGTTTTTCAGCCCTTTTATTTTAGTTTTTGCTTCAGGTTTGGCTCTAAGTAGGTATAATTGTAGTTCTTAGTCTCAGCCATGATACCATTTACTCAGAGGACTTATTTAGCTTTCAAAATTCAGTTTACGACAAAAAAAACTTATTTGATATCGATACCAGGAGATCAAAATTTGACTTACATCCATTCATTTTTCTTTCAGTCTACAGTTTTGCTTTAACTGGAAACAACTATTGCTTTTCAGTCTTTCGTGCCAACGTCCAAAGAGTCTGAGTTCCAGGACCATGGATTAGTTTTAAAGCTTTCATTACACCCGAGCAACGCCAGGCTATACTGCTAGTAAGGTAGTATTTACATTGTTCAGACTGTTCTCCTCAACTTTATTGCCCCCAATCACAATGTTTTGGCCATTGTATGCCCTGGCCTTCTTCAGGTGATTAGAATTTTGAACAGGGTCATTCCATGTCAATTCACCAGGGTATTACATCCACCGACACCGAATTACTTGAAATTTGGCACAAATATTCCCCTTCATGAGTTAGGAAAAAGTACCAAATTATTTTGTGCTAGACCTTACCATTCTGATTTTAGGCGGGGTGTAAAATTTTCATATTTTGCATCTAAATTAAGGCTGCAAAACATCACAGAATTTCAGTGTTTTTTAAAAATTAAAAAAAAAATACTTCCATATATTCAATATTTCTGAAATTTGGTAGGAAGGACAAATAAGGAATGCAGAATCCAAATATTTAATTATTTTAACCCTATACCTGATAGAAAATATAATTTTGCTCACCCAAAAGCATGCCCCCCACAAATCATCAATGTTTTACCTATGTAGCTTCAGGCCAGTCTATGGAAAATGTGTCCTCTTCAATTTTCATTTTTTTTTTTCCTAGCGTCTACTAGGACTGCTTAAGTTCTCCAAAGAATTTTGTGAGGGTTTCAAGTTTACTTTACAAGATATGACCCTGCCAAATTTATAGTTTTTTTTCTTCTATGTACGTATGGGAATTCAGTGAAAGATTGATAAAGACAATCATCCTAATGCTCCAGGACTTCTCAGATGTTCATATTGTGCTAAGTGAGTTCTCAATCTATTCAATAAGATTGTCTTTATTAATTTAAAAAGAAAATAATCTAAATATATTTTGCAGAGGGAAAAATAGAAATTGATTTCACTTTGTCACTCCATCTAAAACTGACTGTATAGTGAAAGAAAGGAAACCAAAGCAGTTGTTTCAATTAATTTCCACAAGAGTATAAGAACAAATTTTTATGAAGTTGGTTTGATTTAATAAAAAACAAAAATGTGGCGACAGGAAGTGAGGGTGGGGACAAAGTTTGGTCTTTGTGTTTTATCTTTTCTTTTTCTTATCACACATGGTGATGGAGGTGGGGGACAGTCTGCCATTTCAGAAAGATATATATTTTATAAATTAGACTTTTCTCAAAAATGTTATTCAATAATTTCAATAAAATCACCAAACGATAAAATCACTTTGTCTTGAGATGACTTTGTAGTTCTACTCTTCTGTGGGATCTGCCACTATCGCTTAATTCGTTAAGACTGGTGGCAAACCAAGGCTACAAAACCCAATCTGTCCTGCTATTTAACCTATAGCTGGAGAGAGAAAAGACAGATTCATACATTTCCCAAAGGGTATTTGCATGTAAGTGAATGCAACAAATTCAACTGGAATTTGAACTCAGATCTCCGATTTCTTGTTCCAAGACTATATCGACAGTACCACAACACACTACAGAGTTCTTTGCAAGGGTTGCCCATGAAACACGTCAAGTCAGATTTAAGGGCCAAAGTATATAGCACGAAACGAAACCCTATCAACTTATCGAACAATCAAGAGTGTGAGACTCACCTTCGCAAGGACGTTTCCAGCTAGCATCCAGTTGGCAGACAAAAATAAACAGGGTTGTAACTCAATACATGTCGCTCTCTTGAATAGTCATAGGGTGGCTACTGTGCTAATATTTATTGAGCACAATATCCACAATGGAATCATCAACCAATCAGAACCTACAGAATAGACTTGCCTGGATAGCAGAGTAGAATCTCCCAGGCTGTTATATAAACCACCTAGCAATTTGCTGGAGAATCAGGACTCAACTTCAACTACAGTCGAGTACTGACTGTTGCTAGTTACTAATTCTACACTTATCCACTGGCTGGATATTCCAGCTAGTAATTTTTTTTAATTTTCCTCTTATTTTCTTGTTTTAAAATTGTTACATTATCTCACTAAGTATTATAATGAAGCAAAAATGAATCTATACTGAAAACAGAGGAAAACAACAATTCCCTAAAACCTGAAAAAGAATCAAGCAAAATTTGAAACAGAAAAATGGTTCCTCTAAAGAGTAAATGAAAATGGTGAAATAAAATCAAAACTTAAGGAAGGTACAAAAAAAAAAAAAAAAAAAAAAAACTTTAAAAGAGGCTGAGGCAATAAAGAAAATGCAAAAAAAAAAAACATTAGAAAAGAAAATTAAAGAACTAAATCAAGGGTCTTCTCCCTCCTTGGAGAAACCTCTCCCTGATTTTGACATATTCAGGGGTGTAGCCATATTCACAACACCTGGTCAATTATAGTATGGTGAGACTATTTAACCTATAGTTGGGGACTTTGAATTCAGTTGTCCTTCTTCTAGACTGGTTGCCACTCAAAGCAATGGAACCCAGTCTGTTCTGCTATTTACCCATAGCTGGGGGGAAGGAGAGAGCTGGAATTATACCTTTACCAATTGAATGTAACAAACTTGACTGGAATTCGAACTCAGCTCTCCAATTTCTCAATCCAAGCCACTATACATTACTCCACCATGCATAGAAAAAGAGAGCACCAAAGAAAAACTGAAAAGAATCTGAAGGAAAAAGGCAAAAAGATAAAGAAAAGAAAGAAAAAAACATTTTTAATTCCGTACACGCCTACAGAATACATTCAATGAAAATAACTTTTCACTATTACTATTCAGCCAATTCTAAATAAGCTATTTATTTAATATTCTATTTCACAAACTTATCTATACCTAAAACACCATAAAAAGTTTGAAATCTTTACAGGAAAATACTTTTATTCACAAATTTTTTTTATGTTAAATAAATTATAGATGCTGGCCAATAAAGATCACTTTAATTCTCTCTGCAAATAGCAATGTGTCAGATATTGTGAAAAAACAAACAAAACAAAACAAAACAAAAAAAGAAAAACAAGTGTCATTCTAATAAAAGTATTGCAAAAGAAACATTGAGGGAATGGCTGACCTGAATTTTTAAGTTTGACAATATTGGCTGTGTTATGGGGAAAAAATATTAAAAAAAAAAAAAAATCAACATACTTCTCGTCTGGTTTTCATTAATTTTTTTTTCTAGCTCAGCCAAATCAAGTTGTGTGTTTTCAGGTCCTTTGTGAAAGAGTGACGCAACTTCTGGTTCAGCAATGTGTGGATGTCTGTGTCGATTCTGTATTCCTTTCAAATGATCATATATTGTGCTATTTGTAGTCTTTCCACAAGATACTGAGTTATCTTTCTTGGCTTTGCTCCCTGAAGCATTTGATTGGCTGTAAATAAGTAAGAATCAGCTTTTATGAGATGTTCATAAACAATATTTTAGGTTTTGATTCAAACCCTTTTCATAACAATAAAATTATTTAAACACTGTATTTCCTGCCATATAATCTACACTTCATTTTCAGCTAAAAATCCTTTAAAAAGTATTCAGCTTACATCTAGATTACAATTCCAAATAATGTTAGGAAAAAAAAAAAAAAAAAAAAAAAAAAAAAAGAATACTATCATCATCATTTAATATTCGTTTTCATGCTAACATGAGTTGGACAGAGTTTTTTTGATAGCTCTTTTCCAAGCTACCAAATTTTTTGTAAGGCCTGACTGTAATCTCAACTTTTTAAATCGTCTTTGATAAGCAGGATCCATGTTTTACATGGTCCACCTATCATACATAATTGAACCATCATGATATATTGGAGCTACTTTTACAGCTGAATGCCCTTACTAACCCCAACCATTTTAGGAGACTGGAAATTCAGTGTTTTTATCGAGACACCATCTCTAAAAAGATTACCTACCAAGGTTAGAGAGTTCAGCTTACCCTTTTATTTATATATTCATGAAATTATTTGTTTGAACATTATTTTTGATCGATAATCGTATTTAAGTAGATATTCCGTTTTATAATCAAACAGTATATATATATATATTTATTTCTACTGGCCTGATTATTTACGATAAATTCTTACAAAAATGTATCATTCGGCAGGATTCGAACCTGCGTCCCCTATCCACATAGGGAAAGCCACCAATTGTCCTGGAGCGTCTTAGACCTCTCGACCACAAATGACCAACAATCTAAACGAAATCAAATCAAGCCTATATAACACAATTTTCGATTCATCAAAATAACCATAACTGCTCTGAAATGTATCATAATATTTGATTATAAAAAAGAATATCAACTTAAATACAAGTATTGATCAAAAATAATGTTCAAACAAATCATTTCAAAATGTTGGTTGCTTAAAGACCGTTTCATTAATCTTCGTTAATTTCCGTAATATATATCTAGATATCTTACATCTATAGCACGACCGAGTTTCATGCACTGCACAATCGTCAGTTCCTAATAAACACCTGATGATTGCATAGTGCATAAAACTCTGAGTCGTGCTGTAGATGCAGGATAACATACTTCTGGACAAAATCTTAAGACCAAGTATAAATTGGGTTAAAAAAATATAAAATACTATTACTTTAATTGAAATATATTTGCAAAACATTTACATTTAATTAGAAATGACGTACTGCATAGGCAACGAATTTCAGCCGATTTACTTCACCCTGTTTACTTCTGGTTAGGAAAGTAATGCGCAGGTTGAGGAATACAAAAAAAAAGAGCATTACTTTCCCAACCGGAAGTAAATCGGCCAAAATTCGTCACCTACGCAGTACCTCATTCTGCAGTTAATTACATGACTTTGTGAGAGTTACGGGAGAGAAAAAGTGCAAGATATAGTTTATTTTTTTATGGACATTTAGATAAAAAAAAAGGTAAGTTTCTTCAATAACTAATTGTTGATTTGAGTTCAGCATATACATTTGCACAGAGATAATGCTATTTTGGATAAATTTGAAGGGGAAAAGCCGTCGGGAGTTAAAACGAAAATTTACCATAATGAGTATGTCAAAATTAATTTTCGAAGTAATTTGCAAAAATGGAGGGTAAACTAAATATTATATATAAGTGTATGAAACTGAATCATGCTATAGAAGTGATAGAATTTTTATTTATCAATCCAACAGATTTTTATCACTTTATTTTTAGTAGATACTCATATTTGATTAGATGTTCTGCTTATTTATTAAACATAGATACCTCCAAAAATCCACTAAAAAAGAGTATACCATGATGAAAAAAAACCCTAAACTTAATAAAAATAAAGTTTGATCATCAAAATGTTTGTTATTAAGAGGAAAGACCAAAGTATTTTTTCATTAAATTTTTTAATCCTTTCCAGCGCATTCAAAAATTCTGTTAAAAATCTTGTTTTTATTGAGTCAGTGGGTCGGCCAAAAATTAGTATTAGAATTTTTAGCATCTTTTTTGCATTTAAATCAGTTTTTGAAATTAGTGCAGAAATCAAATAAGTGTCAGATTTTAATTAAATTATTTAAGTTTCCAGGACTTATTCACAAATGAAATAATTAAAAAAAAGAGAAAACTTTGGTTAAAAAAAATTTTTTTTTTGCTTAATTTTATGAACTTTCAAGAACTTAAAATTTATTTCACTTCATATTTATGAGTTAAAAGCAGGAAACTTTGTAGAATTTAAATAATCAACTTGTATTTGTTAAACAGAAATAGCATTTACTGAAAAATCTGCTCTAAATTGTAAAATAAAAAATGCAATAAAAATCTGATACTATTTAATTAGAAAAGGTTTCAATTGCTTTCATAAAGATATATTAAGGACACTGTCTTAAGAAAAAATGTTTTTCAATGAATAATGAATTTTTGCAACAATTATTTTCATTTTTTTAAATTTAAATTAGAATAAATCATTAAGTTATAAATCCTTTAAAATTCTTTTTTTAATTCCACCCTTTAATATGATATTAAGTAAAATGTATAATTACTAATCATAAATGGAAAAGTTTAGTACAAATCATCAAACAATTATTTTTAAAAGAATTTTGAATTTTTTTGTGTGTATAAACGAGCCAGGTAAGTGCACCCATACACGACATTAGAAAATAAAAGAATTGAGAAATAGATGTTTTGCTGAAAAAGAACTTTTATCATAACCTATTTTTGTGGGACTGGCATTGGGCTTCTTCTCTGTGCCATGTCCTATCAACACATTGGTACACAGAACATAGAATTTCCTGTTTTTTTTTGTTTTTTTTTTTTTGTAGCTCTTAGTAAATTTTGTCTTTTTGCTATCTTTCCTAAACCCTGTCCTGCCTTCCATTTACACAAGCTCATTAGGTAGGTTATGCACCATCCATCTCTCTTTCAACATGATCAGAGTTACCAGAGGGCAGATCTGCATGGTTTGGCATGAGTCATGGACAGAAGTAAAGCAGGAATCTAGAAAGGAATATTAAAATTTTAAAATTTTAAATAAAAATAAAAAAAATAAAATAAAAATAAAGAGAAAAATTAAGAGTTAAAATTTAGAATTAAAAATGTAAGGAGCAAAAATAAAAGGGGTTTAATTCATAATACCATTACTGCACATTATACATAAGACTACTTACGTTCTGCTACATGTAAAATAACATTCATCTTTGAAAATGACTAAAAGTATAGTCAAAAGCGCTCGGATAAACAAACCATTTGGACAATTTTTAAATAATTTTATGTCCTCAAAAGAAAGAAATTGTAAAATCACATGAAAAATTACATAAAAAATTTAACCATCAAACCTTGTCTGTCATTTTTAATGAAACCTGCATAAAAACAGATTGATGCCCAAATATACTATATTTATATCTTCATGTTGTATTTTTAAATGTCCTCAGCTCTGCACTTTTTGAATAATTCCTATGTTTGAGTATGTGATTTCATTATCTTTTTTTTTAAAATGATGAAGGATTTAGTTTTATACAGTATAACAAACAACTGTATCTATCTGCAATTCACTTCCGGTCAAAGTTTGAAATTTCTATTTCTTTGCCGCTTCAGTTGTCTCCACCACCCTTTCTTCCCATTCTGTGCATTTTCTCACTTTTTCTTCTTTGTTAAGCCCAGATGTCGAGTAAGCTGTATCTGTCTATATTTTACTTCTTACCTAAATTTGAGGTCTGAGCTGTTTTCATTGGCTCTTTTCTCTCATTTTTTTTTTCTTTCTCTCTTGTTTTCCTCTTTGCATTTTATTTCCTCCATGTCCTTCTCTTTCCTATTTCTTTCCCATTTTTTGGCTTTTCATTTTGCTCTCTCCTCTACCCTACCCTCTTTACCTCATATATATCTAAATGAATAAGGAACAAAGAAAATATTTGCAATATTCAAAACAGTGCTAAATATAAAAATAGACCAATAAATATTTATTATAAATTATTCTTTGGAACATGTACAAACTATAATCTACTACAAAATTGTACATTTTGTTTTGACATTGAAAGAACAATGTCTCATCAGGTAGTTAATAATGATGGTAATAAACATTATTTTTGAAAAGAAAATTTTAGTAATCTCACTTCCTTTTATTTTTGGAAAACTTTTTGTACAAGGTAAAGAGGGTAGGAAAAAATTTTCAATAGGAATACACTAAAACACAGCTATAATTGCTGTAACAATTTAGAAAAATAATTAAATTACATAAAATATTGAAATTATACAACAATAACAATAGTAATTCTACTACTCATTTTAATTTGCCCCATAAAATTTTTTTTTATTGTAGAAACCCTAATCAATGCCCCTTATCAAATAAGTATTTAACTAAATCTCTGGTCTATCTATCTCATCTGTAGAAAATCATAGGGTTACTAAAGTTTATATTGGTAACACAATGATCTCTATTAAAAAGCATTTTTACAATCATCTCTCATCTTTTACTATAACAATATTTGTAGTGGAACGGCAATAATTAATTTTATTAATTAATTAATAACCATAACCGGAAAATCTATTATAGATCATAAGAGAACATACTAAGTGAAATTTTCTTTATCCTCCGAATATGAACAAAGGAAAACGGAGATGATTAATTTTATTAACTAATTTTTAACTGTAGCTGGAAAATCTTTATCTTTAAAAAGAAAGCAGGGATGAAAAATAACACCTGGTATTTCTCTATTATAGTAAGCCCAGAAAGGAGAAAGAAAAGAAAAATGAATTTGTTTAATGTCATAGAGTTGGCCCACCCAAGAGAAGGCTAGCGATGGTCATTCTACGACCAGCTAGCTGGATCGAAACCAACAGCGACCGGCCAGGTAGCAGCACATACTAATAAGGATAAACAAAGTATGACATCACTTTCTAAATATTTTTTGAAGTTAAAAGATGAAAATAAAACACCTAAACTTATATGGAAAATTCCCAAACAGGCTAAAATATCTAGATCAGTAAATGAATCATGTTCCCTTTGTCTACAAGAAAAAAATGGAAATTATTAAATACATGAAGAGTAACAAATTACTGAATCAGAGGCATGAAACTACAGTAAATTGTAAACAAATTAAAGAATTAACCTTACAATCCTGCTAGAATTATAAAATTTAAGGTTTGAAACTCCAGCAATTATAAACTTTTTGATAATTTACTTTAACTATATAATCTTTCTTCTTGCTATTTTATCTTTATTTTTCTTTAATTTCTATTACAAATTTTGATCTAGTTACTGTTTTAAATTTAATTTTAACATTAATTTTTCCTTTAGTTTTTATTATTTTTTAATTTTATTATTATTTACTTTTAAAAAATTTTGAAATTTTGAAATATTTAATTGTAAGATAATTTTAATTTTTTAAAGTTAATTTTTATATATATTTTATTTTTTATTTTTTTTTTTTAATCATATCACCCCAAGCAAGGCGGTAACGCCACTGATGTGCAGGGGGCTACGTAAGAGTGAAAAGATTGGAAAAGAGAAAGCCGGAAACCACATCCTAAACAGGAAACAAGGGATGAGCCTCTTCACCCGTTCAATAGACGTGGGTGGAGTGTGAACCGGGCAATTCTCCAATTTATTATATTAGCACCAAGAAATTTATATCTTTGTCTTGTATTTTTAACTGTCCTCTGACTGGGCTTTTTAAATAATTCCTATGTTTGTGTATGTGATTTCATCATTTTTTTTTTTTTTAATGCCAAAGGATTTAGTTTTATACAGTGTAACAAAGGAATGTATCTATCTGCAATTCACTTCCGGTCAAAGTTTGAAATTTCTATTTCTTTGCCCGCTTCTGTTGTCTCCACCAGAATTTCTTCCTCCTCTGTGCATTTTCTCACTTTTTTTCTTTGTTAAGCTCAGATGTCGCGTAATCTGTATCTGTTTATATTTTACTTCCTACCTAAATTTGGGGTCTATTTCTCTCTCAGCTGTTTTCATTGTCTCTTTCCTCTTGTTTCTTTCTTTTTCTCTTGTTTTCCTCTTTGCTTTTTATCTCCTCTGTGTCCTTCTCTTTCCCCTTTTTTGATTTCTCATTTTGTATTCTCCTCTATCCTACCTTCTTTACCTCGTACAAAAGTATTTCAAAAGTAAAAGGAAATGAGTTTTTTAAATTTTCTTTTCAAAAATAACATTTATTAACATTATTAACTACCTGATGAGACATTGTTCTTTCAAAGTCAAAACAAAATGTACAATTTTTTAGTAGATTGTAGTTTGTACATGTTTTAAAGTAGGAGTTATAATAAATATTTATTGGTCTATTTTTATATTGAGCACTGTTTTGGATTAATGTTTTGAATGTTGCAAATATTTTCTTCATTCCTTATTCACTTGGAGATATAGATCTATACGTAAAAACAAGACAGACATGTTATTCCATGGTTAAGTGGAAATATAGGCTTATTTCAGGCGAACCATATTCAGCTTCCGCCTTTATTGTAAAGAAGATTTTATTTGTACAATAAAGATGGAAGCTGAAGATGGTTCACCTGAAATAGGCCATACTTCCACTTAACCATGGAATAACGTGTCTGTCTTATTTTTACATATATTTGCTCTATATGTATATATTTAGACCTTTCCTAGTAAGTTATCCCACCACTTTATATACAGGATACTCCTTTGGATTCTTCTATATCTACACCGCATATATATATATATATATATATATATATACACACACCCATTAAATTAAAATGCAACAATACCAAACAGCTCTAATATTGAAAAAGAAACAAACAAACAAATAGCTAGACAAAAACACTCTAATGTGTGAACATTGGAAAGTGATAATCTAAGATATGATTTATGATTGCCATTTATCCTCAGAGATACCAAGGCATTTTCCATGCACACAGTTTTTGTCTTATTGTCATTAATAAATTTTCTCCTTTGTCTTATCTTCACTTTTGTTTTGGATAATACTACAAATCAAAAAATAATTTTATTTTTATTATTATGTTTTTATTTCTAACATTGGTTATAAATATGCATAAATACAAAACTATGAAATTTAAAAAATTTTTAAACTAATTTTTTTTATAAATGTGTCTGGACATATATTTTAACCAATTTCATTTAATTTCTTTATGCTTTAGTTTTTATCACTTACTAGCAGTATAGCCCGGTGTTGCTCAGATGCAATGAAAGCTTATATATATATATATATATATATATATATAATCAATTTTCTGCACTATTGTAAGAACTGCAACCTTGAAACTTCTGAATATCATTTCTTATGTCTTTGTCTATGAGTGTATCAAATTTGATTAAAATCGGACCATTCCTTCTATAACCCTATTTTTTTGATTATCGATATTTATCGGGGGTACCTCGACACAAAACCTAGCTAAGAACACTCGCAGATGCTTATAGTACAACTGTGTAAATTTTCAAGGAAATCGGTTCAGCCGTTTCAGAGTCTATAGGTAACAGACACACACACAAAGTTCCATTTATAAGTTTAGATTTAGATTATATATCCCACATACTCTTAAAGAAGGTATGAACACATCTCTTCACTTCCCCACCAGCCATTGATTGAATAGCAGGACAGACTAGGTCCTATAGCCTTGGTTGGTAACCAGTCTATCACAAAAAGAAGTGGCAACCTTTCTTTTTATATATATATATAAACATAAAATTCACAATCCACATTCTGAAACAGAGAAACATCACATTTCAGAATATTATTGAAAGTTCTGAAGATTAACAAAGTGAAATTGACAACAGACATATATAATTTATTTGTTTGAACATTATTTTCAATAAATACTCATATCTGATTTAAAAAGAATAAATATTACTATTGCTTCATAAAATTTTATTATTTTATTTCCATTTTCTAAGTGAGTCAAGACTTTCTGGCCAGCCTAATATGTCATGAAATTTCAGTCAAATGGGAAATAAAATTTGGTGCTCAAACTTTAATAAAAAACTGCTGCAAACTTTTGTTCCAACCTAATATTATATTCATTAATTATGCTAAATATCAAAACTTATACATATATATATATACACATACTTTTTTTTAATCATATCACCCCGAGTAAGGCGGTAACGCCACTGATGTGCAGGGGGCTACATAAGAGTAAAAAGATTAGATAGGAAAGAGGCAAGAGAAAGACGAACCATTTAGAAAGGAGCAAGAGAAGGATGGGAATACAGGTGTGATGACAGTTGCAAAGGTGGAGAGAAAGAAAAGGATATACTGGGTGGTGTAGAAAGAACTAGAGTCAAGTGGTTAAGAGATGAGTATTGACATTGCATTTAAATTCCAGGAGGTTGTAGCCATCAGGAAAGCAAGAATATGGAAGCAAGTTCCACAGGCGGGAAGTGCGAGAAAAGAAGCTGCAGGAGTAGAATTGTCGTCTGCATTTGGTTGAACTAACTGTGAATGGGTGAGACCCAGTTGCCAGTCTGATTGCACAAGTAAGCACCTATTGTAGAGGCACCAGTGACTTAAGTTCGCTGGAGCAGAAGCCATGAAAGCATTTATAGAACAGACAAAGGGAAGCCACATCCCATCAGTGGGGAAGTGGCTGGAGTTGAGCCACCAAGTCAGTACCTATCACATTACTGATTCTCCTTTGGAGCCTGTCAAGAACACTGAGATTAACAGCAGGGACGCCTCACCATATATGGCAGCAGTATTCCATGCACAGACGAATGGTTAATTTGTATATATGCAGGATGGATTCAGGCGGAAAAAACATCCTGGCCCGACACAGTGACCCAAAGTTCTTAGCAGTAGATTTAGCTATTGACTCAATGTAGTGGTTCCACTTGAGATCAGAAGAGAGGGTAAGGCCGAGGAGGTGCAGTGTATTGCTCTCGGGGGAGACTCGCTTGGTCCAAGCTTATGGGAGGCAGGAGAGGTTGCCTGTAATGATTGACAGACAACAGCTTGGTCTTAGATGCATTGAAATTTACAAGTCACTTCTTACCCCAATTCACCACAGAATGTAGATCCCTCTCAAGGTCAGTAGCGAGACTGTCTACCACGCCGGGTTTCTTACTGAGGCGGAAGTAAATTATGGTGTCATCTGTATAGATGCCTACTTGGCTCTTGATCTCATCTGGGAGGTCATTTATAAAAATAAGGAAGAGTGTCGGGCCTAGGATAGAGCCCTGAAGGACACCAGCATTTGTATCGTAGGATGTGGAGGTATGTCCATTCAAGACGACCTTCATTTTGTGGTTATTTAGAAAAGATTGGATCAGATCAAGCAAGCGTCTGGTAATATCATAACCTCGTAGCTTGCATAGTAGGCTAGAGTGCCAAGCCCTGTCAAAAGCCTTGGAGATGTCCAGATCAACAGCACGAGCCTCGCTGAACTCTTCAAGGGCCTGGAACATGTACTCCGTAATGGTCGTTAGCATGTCAGCCATGAACCTGGCAAAGCAGAAGCCATACTGCCTGTTAGAGAAGAGTTTATGGGCAGCAAGATGTTGAACTATTTCAGCATTAATAATGGCCACTTTCCCAAAAATTGGTAGAAGGCTGATAGGGTGATAGTTGGATGGGTCCGAGGGTTCACCAGAGTTCTTAAATACAGGAACGACAGAAGAGAACTTCCAGCATGCAGGAAAACAGGAAGCAGAAAGGCAATAGTTATACAGTTTAGAAAGAACAAGGGAGAGTTTGGGGGCACATTTCTTAAGGACAATCACCGGGATTCCATCAACACCACTTGCCTTATGGGGGTCAAGTTTTGAAATTACTTGGGATACTTCTGTCGGGGTAATGTATATATCATACAGTTTAGCCTCAGTTTTAATAGGGAAGTTGGGTGAGAGTACTCCAGATGAGTCAAATGTGGAGTTGGATGAGAATCTGTGAGCAAAGCTCTCAGCCTTGTCCGCTGATGATGTGAGAATCTCAAATTCATTGATTAAAAGAGGGATAGAGGATTTGCTATTGTTCATCACCTATTTGCAGAACCGCCAATAGTACTTGGAGCCAAACTTGCGGTCAGCTATGCGCTGTCTCATACTCTTGGCAAACAACTGTTTGGCGTCATTCAAGACTCTCTTGCACTCATTACGAGCAGACGTGAATAGACGCCTATTGTGGTCAGATGGCTGTTTCCGAAATAGCCGGAAGTAGTGATTCCTGTGGGCAATGGCAGCCGAACAGGCAGGAGAGAACCAAAGGGAGGAATGAGGTTTGAGACAAATCTTCCTGGTAGGTATGAAGGCATCAATGCCAGCTTTCACCCAGGAAGAAATCTCAGAGGCACAGTGATCGACTGGGAGATCAAACACTTTTCCCCAAGGGACATCGCATAGAAAATCGCAAAAGGCGTCCCAGTCAGCTCTTTGATAGGAGTAGGAGGTCCTCCTATAGGTAGGAGGCTCCTGGTGGGAGTGAGAGTGGAGATAAATATTAAGAGAGACAATAGCATGGTCGGAGTTGCCGAGAGGGCAAGGCTGTGAGACTTGGCAGGAGCCAGGTGCAGAGGTAGTGGTATTGTTAAACATAAGAGATAAAGAATGTCTATTATATTTAATCATGAGCCATTCTAAACATTGTATTTTGGCTTTAATTTCAGGTGAAAATAAAAACAAAAATTCTCCAAAATTTGGATAATTTTTATTATGATGGCTTTAAGTTTTCGGCTCACATGTGCCATCTTTTTAATATATGTTTAGAAAATTATCTGCTGCCTCGATACACTATATATATATATATATATATATATATATACTAGTAGTATAGCCAAGCATTGCTCAGGTGTAATGAAAGCTTTAAAACTAATCCATGGTCCTGGAGCTCAGACTCTTTGGACATTGGCATGAAAGACTAAAAAGCAATAGTTGATTCCAGTTAAAGCAAAACCGTAGACTGAAAGAAAAATGAATGGATGTAAGTCAAATTTTGATTTCCTGGTATTGATATCAAATAAGTTTTTTTCGTCGTAAACTGAATTTTTAAGGCTAAATAAGTCCTCTGAGTAAATGATATCATGGCTGAGACTAAGAACTACAATTATACCTACTAAGAGCCAAACACAAAGCAAAAACTAAAATAAAAGGGCTGAAAAAAAATACAGACATACAGGCAGATAAACACACACACAAACATCTTGCCTTTTATATATATATATATATATATATATTTATTATCGATTTTCTGCACTATTGTAAGAACTGCAACCTTGAAACTTCTGAATATCATTTCTTATGCCTTTGTCTATGAGTGTATCAAATTTGATTAAAATCGGACCATTCCTTCTATAACCCAATTTTTTTTATTATCAATTTGATATTTATTGGGGGTACCTCGACACAAAACCTAGCTAAGAACACTCACATATGCTTATAGTACAACTGTGTAAATCTTCAAGAGAATCGGTTCAGCCATTTCGGAGTCTATAGATAATGGACACACACACACAAAGTTCCATTTATAAATAAGTTTAGATTTAGATTAGATATCATATATTAATAAATATACATATTGTCGTAACTAAATCGAAATCTTACAATGTAAAAGGAGATGGTTGTAACTTATGTGTTTTAGAAAAACTTGTCATCTGAAACCATATAAATAATCCTAATTTACTTAATAAAAAAAGCAATACTGCCATAGAAAAAAATACTTTAAATTCTTAGACCCAGATTGATAGAAATTCCTCTTCATATTCTTTATTTCTCTCTTCTTTACTTACTTACTTTCCCCCTCAAATATTATTTTTAACAACCATAAATTATGCTCCTTTAATTATTACTCCCTGCATTTTTTTAACTTTTATTTTTGATTTTATTTTTTAATTTTTATTTAAAATTTTAATTTTTTATCAACATGTACATTATTTACATCTACTGATCTGAATATTCAAGAAATTATGTTAAGAAAATATGCATTCTCAGGCAGGATTCGAACTTGTGCCCCCTAGGGAAAACCGTCATTAGATCCGACGTGTCTTAACTGCTCAATAACACAGGACTAACATTCAAACAAAGACCAAATAATGCATGTAAAGACACATCTTCCTGATTTTTCAATACATTCATATCTGCTTCATTTTTTGTATCCTTATGTAAACAAAGACAATATATTTACAAAAAAAAAAAAAAATATATATATATATATATATATATAAAATTTTTACAAAATCTGTTACAAAATCTGTTACAAAATAAATTAATTCCAACATATTTTAATTTATTTAAACATTGTTTTTAATGAAAACTGACATTTGAATAGATGCTCTGTTTTTTATAATTAAAAAGTATGTTTATATATATCTACAGGCCAGTTAGTCCTGTGTGGTCAAGCAATTAAGATATATCAGATCTAATGACAGTTCTCCCTAGCTGAACTCAAATTTGAATTTTACCAAAGGATGCATATTTTCCTAAAAAGATTTCTCAATTATTCAGGCCAGTAGATGTAAATAAATATACTGTTTAATAATAAAAAAAAAAACACAGAGCATCTACTCAAATATGAGTAGCCATTAAAAATATGTTGTAGTTAATCCATTCCAAAACAGCTTTCATTAAAATTTCATTTATACACGCACACACACATATATATATATATATATATATATATATATATATATATATATATATATATAATTCCAGGTGAAGAGGACTCAAGGTTTTACTATTTTGAGTATCCCGGAATTTATTTTATTATGAACAGTGCTCAATATAATAAATATTATAGAGCTTAATATAATTATATAATCCCAAAATTAATCTTTGCTCTGATTAGTTAAAAGAAACACACATGTAAATTTTATATCTTCCCACATACATACACAGCAAACCAAACATTTTTCTTATTTAAATGTAAATCATCTGCAAAACCAACATAAAATATTGCCTGATGATGAGAATCTATCTTGAAACATAGAAAATTCCATGTCGCAATGTACAATTAATTCATAACTATATATATAAGGAAAACAGGTGCCTTACAGAATCCATAGTTTATAATGTACTATTTCTTCTAGTAATATAAAGATTTATGTTGATAGTACTATGAATTCACTGAAAAAACAGATTTTATCAACAAAGTTCTTCATTAATAATAATAAGTACAGAACATCCATGTCGCAATATTTTTTGGTAAAAAAAAAAAACTCCTACAATAAAATGGAAAATTTTTAAAAAATCTAGAATATGTAAGCCTTTAAACAATTCATGCCTCTTGTTTCTGTATAAGAAACTATATATTATTAAATTTCTTAAGAATAAAAATTTATTAAATAAACGTAATGAAATAAATATCATATGTAAACATTGTGAAATGTTCACCTTAGAATATGGACAAAAAAATTCTTCATAAAAGAATATCCAATAGCTTACATATATCTGATAATTTGTTTTGTATTATAATAAATATTAATTAAATAGATATTAAAATTTTTACAAATTAAAAGTTTAGATAAAAATTGGAAAAAAACACACTCTGAACCGAAACAAAAATACTTTAATAATACTCAAAGGTCTCTTTAAATTAAATCAAAAATATAAAGTTTTTCTTTCTCTTCTTTGTTTTAAAAAATTGCTGGATACAGAGAAAGACAATAATCTTGTAATAAAAATGGATACATCGCACCGAAAGAGAGCAGTCTAGATGGTAGCCTAAAGTGACTGACACTTTCTTATTAAGACCCAAACACATAAACAATATTTTTAGATTTCATTCATATCAACTCTTTAAATTACAAGCATATTGTTTTATGCAATCAAATGAAAATCATTTTCACAACAAATCAAAATTGCCTGATGATAAGGCAAAATTTCAAAACATAGAAATTTACCTATCACAATGTAAATTAAATCAATTTTAAATAAAAAACAAATTCAATTATAATTATATTATGCTCTACGATATATGTTGTATTGAGCACTTCTTTAAAAAAAGTAAATGCTGGAGAACTTGAAATTCTAAAACCACTGGCTCTCTTGGATATGTAATAGTGGTTAATACTAATGGAAGTACATTCTACAGATATTAAATTTTAAAAAGTGCTCACTACAATATAATAATAACATACCGCAACTTAATAGCTATAAACTTTCAGTGTTTAATACACCATCATCAGTCAGTGAAATGTGTTTGTTTTATATATATATATATATATATATATATATATATATATATATATATATATATAAGGAAATTTAAAAATATATATAAATAATGATATTAATCATAACCAACTTATTATAAATAATGATAACAAAACTAATTCTTGCAATTGTCATAACCCTAATGTATGTCCCTTGCAAAATAAATGCCTCAGAAATTCCATAGTATATTAAGTTACCATCTCCGCTACTGAAAATCTTAATTTTACCAAACAATATATTGGGTGTACTAAGAATTATTTGAAGACATGATTTTATCAGCATAACCTATCTTTTATATATAAAATATATAGAAATTCTACTTCTCTCTCTAAATACTACTGGCAGTTGGAAGATGCAATAAAACTCCTACAGTTAAATGAAAACTATTAACAAAAACTAGAACATCTAAATTGTTACATGAAATAAGCTTCTTTTGCTTACAAGAATAATTAGATTCCCAAAAGGTTGTTGAACTAATGAAATGAAATCACTAATTTTTGCTACCATAGAATTTTCCATACTATAAAATATATGTAAAATTGTCTCAATATATTTAATATTTGCTCTTGTCTATAAAATTTACCCCTTTTTTAATTATATACCTTAAAATTCACGCTATTTAACTTGTATTTTTTCATCTTTTAGGATTTATGTTTCTAAAACTTCACTTACGTCCTTTCTCATCTATGTTTTCTTTTAATATTAACAAAACCCTTGAAGAAAAATTTTTTATTTTTATTTTTTTCATATTATTATTTATGATTTTATATTTTTTTCCAACTCTTCACTTCATATTTTTATTCTATTTCCAGTTTAAACTTTTGACATGTCTAGTTTTCTTGGGCAAAACATCGATACTTTTTGTATATGATTTCACACACTTTTTTAAATGTAATAACCTCTCATCCTACTTTATTCATCTCATTTGATGACCTTTATTTTTAGTTTAATTTAATTATATTTTTTAAAATCTTATTTAACTACCTATCTAATATATATATATAAAGATTTGTACCCACAGAAACATTAAATAGCCTTAAAAAGAGTAGACATCATTTTGTTTTCCCAAACCCGAGGAACCTTTCAGCCAACACTTGTCAAGGGTTTCGTTGGCACAAAATTACAAAGGGGTAAAGAAGAGGATATATATATATATATATATATATATATATATATATATAAAACCAAGTAAATTAACCACTTTTCACCATCTGATGATGATGTATTAAACACCAAAACTTTATAGCTATTAAGTTGCAGTATGCTATCATAATGACTATTATGTACATAACTCCTACAGTTAAATGGAAAATATAAACAAAAAATTGAACATGTAAATCATTAAATGAAATATGTTTCCTTTGCTTGCAAGAATCATTGAATAAAAGTATCATGTTTGAATAGGCAGAAATATTGTTACAATTCTGGCTATCATACAGAAGCTATGCCAAAATGCTGGTCGAAAAATTATTGCTCTCAGCTGGGCCCAGGGGGAAAAATATCTGATGTTATAGAGGGCCGAAACTTTCTATGATGCCAGAATAATATATGCATCATATATATAATTTTATATTTGGGTTGTCACCATACAGTTTTGATTCCTATATCCAAACTTCTCTCTCATATATCATTGATAGTAGTAAGATTTTATAAGTCTGTAAAAGTAAAGAAAAGACCTTAAATCATCAAAACTGAAACTTGAAATGAACACAAATGTATCTTTTTTGCTGACATTGCAAAAATATAAGCAGAAACTCAACCGAGTTTACTGATGTGAGAAGCAAAATAAAGTAGGTTAGCAGACACAAACAAATGTGAAATTTAAGTGAACTAGCAGGCATACTTGCACCACCCAGGGTAAAAATAAATTTAAATATAACAACAAGGGGGTGGGAATCTTTGTTTTTTTTTTTTTGTTTTTTTTATCTTACACAGCACAACAAATGGAAAGAAAAAAAAAAAATGATTTATATATCAAAAATGATTTTTTCTGGAAAAAAAAAAAAATTCTGATGGCCAAAACAAAAGAAATGTAGTATTTTCTTAGTTTTCTTCCGGTTGTTTTTTAATCATTTTAATGTCACTAAGACACAGTCGGTTACATGGAGTGAAAGATAAAAGACTTTAATGAGAAGTGACACAAGAACAGAAAGGAAAAGGTTTCAGAAAGATAGATGGCAATTTACATTGCATTTAAATTTTTAATGATTGTAGTTATTAGGAAATCAAGCAACCTGAAGGAAGTTCGACAAGTGAGAAGTATAAGAAAAGAAACTGTGAGAATTGAAGTGTTGGTTGCATTTAGCTAGTTCAACAGTAAAACAGAGAGACCTAATTGCCAATCTAGTAGCACATTTAAATACATGTACGGAACAATTGCAGTATATCTCGATTCTCAAATTTGAAGAAGAATCTGCAGTGTAATCGATCCTGGCCAAGCATTTTGGCTTTAGTCACTTTCTTACACATGTGACATGATTCCCCTCTGTCATTTCTACCTATATTTTCATGGCAACTGTTCTGCAGGAACAGGTTCTCAAGATCTGATATGGCAGCAGTATTGCATGGACAAAGGGTAGAGTTATAAATGTGCAAGATGTAATTCAGATAAGAAAAAATAGTTTGACAGAAATCTTGGATACACAATATTACGTACTTCTCTCAACGGATACCAGTAACAAAAGGCTGTTTGGGGATTCAGCTGTATAACAACCAACATGAAAAAGCATAAACATAAGCTTTCGAAAGCTTAGACCCGACAAAAAAAAAAATCAACAATTACTGTGATTTTTTGTTGTCTTTCAATGATATCACCATCAAGTATATCAGACGGTACGAACGGATCCTACACAAAATTAATAGACAAAACTTGTCTATATTATTCAATGAAACCTGCATTAAGATATATATATATATATATATATATATATATATATATATATATATATATATTACTCTTCAGGAACGAATTGAGTTCTTTCGGTGACTGGCATGTGTATACACAGCTTATATACAACACGTTAAAATTTCCCTTCTCCGATTCCATGCGCCTATGACTTACGGGGTAGCAACTCCAACTGACACCAAATCGGTTGAGTTTTGATTCTGGCCAGAAGCAAGTGGATGTGTCTAACCACACTGATGAGCTATGATACAGTGAAACAGGTTTGTATGTGGATGTCTAATATATATATATATATATATATATATATATATATATATATTTGTATATATTTCTGAGATGTGGTATTGTAGTTATTTACATTGATTAGACTGTTGACATCGTCATTGCCATATTCACGATATTTTGGCCATTGTATGCTACAACCTTCTTCAGGTGATTGGTGTAGACAGGTATTCAACTCACAACTTTTTGGATCAAATTACTACATCTAACCAACACATTTATCCACTACAGCAGTGGTGAACAAAAATGTAGAGAGTCGAGTTAAAGGGAGATAACTAAGACATACGGAAGTAGCAGGACTCAAAGAATGAGAACATACACCTACAGTAATCGAAATAAAGGGTTTGATTCAAAATTCCAATCACCTGGATAAAGTCAGAGTGTACAACAGCTGAAATGTCATAAATATGACAATAAAGATGATGACACCAGTCCAAACAATGTAAATAATTATAATTATATATATATATATATATATATATATATATATCGTGTATCGAGGCAGCAAATAATTTTCTAAACATATACTGTTAAATATAAGAGACAATGAATGTCTTATGTTTAATCATGAGCATTTCTAAACGTTGTATTTTGGCTTTAATTTCAGTTGAAAATAAAGACAAAAATTCTCCAACAATTGGATAATTTTTTATTAAGCTGATTTTAAGCTTTCGGCTCACATGAGCCATCTTCAGAGATGTTATTAAGATGGTAACACAATAACATTCACCATCAGTGACGATTTTATTTTGTGTTGACATAAAATTCTGCTAGGCAATGGCAATAGTTACCAAAAATAGCAAACGCAGTTTGCAAATTTGCAATGCAGTTCTATGGTGTCACAGCATGAAATGACAACAAAACTTTTTATTTACCATGCCTTTTTGTCATAAGTTCCATCAGATGACACTTACGACAAAAAGGCATGGTAAATAAAAAGCGTAAACAAATTCCTCAGCTGCTTCCACATCACAAGGTGGACTACTTAAGGTTTGGTTGTGAATACCAAACATGGGACGTTGAGAAGTGGAAGAAAGTCCTGATTTCTGATGAGAAAAAATTCAATCTAGATGGTCCTGATGGCTTCCAACGATATTGGTATAACAAAAACATGCCTCCTGAAATTTTCTCCACACGTCATAGTGGTAGAAAGTCCCTAATGGTATGGGGTGCCTTTTCTTACAGAGGGACGATGGAGCTCCAGGTGGTGCAGGGTTGTCAAACAGCGGCTGGTTATGTTAGCATGCTACAAAAAGCATCATTGATGATGGAGGGCCATCGTTTGTGTGTGGATGGATGGTTATTCCAACAGAAAAATGCTGCAATCCACGCTGCAAGACAGACCTTGACCTTTCTACAAGAAAATGGGAACCATCTCTTGGGACATCCTGCATGCTCACCAGACTTGAACCCAATTGAAAATGTTTGAGGATGGATGACAAGAGATGTTTATCGAAATGGCAAACAATATTCAACAAAAAATGAACTTCGTGAAGCCATCTTCAGAAGCTGGAGCAACATCCCCCGCACCTTAATGGAAACGCTTATTTCTAGCATGCCCGACAGAATTTTTGAAGTCATCAAAAGCAGTGGAGGTAGAACTCATTATTAAATTTAGTTGTTGAATGTTTTCATACACTTTTTGTACAATTTCGTAGAATTTTTGTCTCTGGTCTTATAATTTTGATCATGTGTAAATCGCTTCATTTTATAAAAATGTAAATTTCTAAATAAAATGTTTGGAATATAGCTTTTTATTTCTATAACCTTTTAGATTGTAGTATTGATAACCTTAAGTGGTAGGAGTTTAAAATCTACTCATAAAAAAAATATTTCTTTTTAAAGATTTTTAAGTGGTCTTAAAATTTTGATCATGAGTGTATACCAGTAATGATAATCTATGTATGTATTTGGAGTTGATCTAATGATTAATCACATGGAATATATAACTGACAAACAGTTTTACCACGACTGGTGTGCAGGGGGTTACATAAGAGGAGAGTGATGAGAAAAAAGAACAAGTTATAGTGGGTGTCAGAGAATGGGTAAGAGAAGGATGAGAATACTGATGTGATGAGAATAGAGTGGACAAACAAAAGAACGAGGGAAAGGATGTGAGTCAGTGAGATAGAAGATGACAATTGACCTTTCATTTAAATTCTTAGAGATTATAGCTGTTGGGAAAACAAGTATACGGAAGGGAATTCCACAGGCAGGAAGTGCGAGAAAAGAAGCTACTAGTGTAGAAGTTGCGTTTACATTTTATTAGTTTCATTGTAAAAGGGTGGGACCTAGTCGCTAGTCTAGTAGCTCAAGTAAATTCGTGCAGAAAGGGCACCAGTGAGCTAAGCTCGTCAAAGCAGAAGTCTTGAAATTATTTGTAAAAAAGACGGAGGAAAGCAACATTACGCTGGTGAGAAAGTGACTGCAGCTGAGCTACCAAGTCAGGATCGATCACATTGCAACTAATACTTTTGGGAAAGGCATGATTCTACCTCCTTCATAAAGATCAGAGATAACTCTTTGCTTTTGGTACCATGTAACCCATTAAAATCTGTTGCATGTTATTTGGCAAGAAGAAAGACACCAAAAACAACACAAAAACTATTGAACTGTCAAACAGGATCCAAAAGATAACAAATGCTGGGATAAACACGGAGTACGAAGGGTAAACTGTTGCCATTTTATATTTTTAATTCATGCATCTGTGTTGATTGTTTTTGATTTTGTTGACTGTACAGCATAATAGTAGATGTGCATTTTGGTGCAGTGGATGCCGACTAGGAATGACAAATCGGGGAGCCGAGTTCGAATTCCAGTTGGATTCGTTGCATTCACTTACGTGCAAATACCCTTGGAAAAGGTATTAATCCGTCTCTTCCCTCCAGTTATGGGTTAAATAATAGGACAGATTGGGTTCTATAGCCTTGGCTGGCAACCAGTCTACCACAAAAAGCAAAAAATATCTACAGTAAATTTATGCTTGAGCTCTTCTAACATTTCACCATAAAAGTGCTCAATACATAATGGTGGATGTGTGTTGTGGTGCAGTGAATATCAATTCAGAACGACAAATCATGAAGCCGAGTTTAAATTCCAGTTGAATTCCTTGCGCACAAATAGCCTTTTATAGGTTAAATAACTGAATAGATTGGGTTCTATAGCCTTGGCTGGCAACCAGTCTACTGCAGAAAGCAATGGCAACCTACTGTGGGATAATCTTCTGCCAGGTCAATCATGTCTCTTTCGAGACATGATCGCCCTAAGCATGTATCATGTATGGCACTTAACTGATAGTATAATAAGATCAGTTGGGCACCATCTGTAAGAAAAAGAGCATTATGACACAATTCACTCTGCCAGAAACAGCATGCTGTACTGCTTGGCATTTGCACCGGAAGATCGAATACAAACATTTCAGTGTTGAAAAACTTAAAAACTCACTGATAAAAGAAAAACTACCAAATTTATTGGTGAGGGCCTCAGACTCAACACAGAGACCTACATAAAATGATTTGAGGAGGTAGAGCTTTCCTGGGTCAAGAGAGTGGCTGCTGGAAGATCCTTTGTCTGGCAACAGAGATCTGCACCATGCTACACAAGCAGGAGAACCCAGTCATGGCTGTCAGACAATTTCTGGAACCCCATCACCCCTTGCATCTGACCACCTAACACACCAGCCTGCAGCACCCTTGATTATTGTGTGGGGTGCAATTGAGCAAGAGACCAACAAAACTCTTTGTAACACCAAAGATGAACTGAAAGCAAGGATTATGGCAGCATTCAGCAGCTTAAACAAGGAGACTGTCCAGAAGAGTTGCAGGAGATTCTGAAATTGTCTAGAGGCTGTGGTTAAAGCAAATGTTGATTTTATTGAATAAATTAGTCTTGAATTTCAAGATATTTTTGTGTAATTTTTGAAAATAAATCTGTTAAAATAAGATTTCAGTGTTATTTTTATTTTTGCATAATTCAGATGACAATTCATCCAACGTGCCTTGTATAAATATATATATAGTCATCTGCAGACAGGTCTGTTACGCTGTATCATAGCTCATCAGTACGGTTAGACTCCGATTGCTTTTAACCCAGGATTGAAACCCGACCGAATTAGCATCAGTCGGCAATTCTACCTCTGGGCTATGGGCACTCAGGAGAAGAAGCCTGACTTTTTAGCATGTATATTATCATTATACACACTCAATAGCTGAGTGTGTTCTAATTTATTACTGAATGAGCGATGCGTACATGCCAGAGTAGCTACTGTTTTTCAAAATCTACCATTCTTCCAGAGTGCTCAATCAGGGTGTGAGAGTGTATATATATATATATATATATATATATATATATATATATTACTGTACAGTGAGGTCAACACCAAGCAGCAACAGTGTTTCATATTTCAACACAATCTTCAAAGCCATATGTGTGCAATGGGAGCTTGACTATTATATAAATAGATGAGCCACTTGACTGTATTCAAGCATGAAAAAGACTGTCACCACTCAGTGTTGACATCTACTTTTATATTTATATACAACACCTATGATATTAAGCACTTTTACCCATAGATATAGCATAGCATACCTTATATATATATATATATATATATATGGATATCTGCAGACAGATCTGTTTTGCTGTCACAGCTCATCAGTATGGTTAGACATTTGATTGCTTTTTACCCAGGATTGAAACTTGACCAAACTGGCGCCAGTCGTCGATTTTACCTCTGAGCTATTCTTGCAATCTAAAAATATTTTCTGGCTTTAAATAACCGCCAAAAGGTTGATAAATGAATCTATACATAGATTCATTTTTATGGCTCATCAGCCTTTCGGAGGTTATTTAAAGCCAGAAAATATTTTTAGATTGGAAGGATTTATTTTTGGGGAAGATAAAATATGAATTAGTAGTAAAAGTTATGAAAATTAATCCATAGCTTGGGGGAGAGAAAAAGTGGATTCATAACTTTTCCAATGATATTAGTGCACAAGTGAATAAAATAAACCCAACAGTAATTGACTCTCTGATTAGCAATTTCCATTACACGTGATGTCACCATAAGCAGGAAGTAATAGGGAAATCGGTATTTAATAACCAATACAAAACATTTTTTACATGATAGAATTATTTTCTACTTCTTGATAACCACTTAGATTTCTGCTGGTTTTGACTTACTCTATAAAAGAAGAAAAAAAAATCATAAAGTTTATCAATACAAATGGTCAGTATATTGACCCAATGAAATAAACATGAAGTTTTCAGTACTGAATTATATTTTTTTTTTTTTAATCATATCACCCCGAGCAAGGCAGTAACACCACTGATGTGCGGGGGGGCTACGTAAGAGTGAAAAGATTGGAAAAGAGAAAGCCAGAAACCACATCCTAAACAGGAAACAAGGGATGAGCCTCTTCACCTGTTCAATAGATGTGGGTGGAGTGTGAACCGGGCGATAGTTTAGTCTATCTACTCCAATTGAAAAAAAGTAAAAGAAAAGAGTGAAAAGATTGGAAAAGAGAAAGCCGGAAACCACATCCAAAACAGGAAACAAGGGTTTTAAACTCCATTTTATCATTTTCATATTTGAATTAAAAATAATGTGTAAAACAGCTAAATATGATTTTACCTTAGATATGACAGAATATATATTTTTTTATAAATGTTTACTTCTTGATTGATTTTTATGGATACAAAAGGTAATTATCTCTCTTTTGTGGAGATGTAATGGCTGTTGAGTGACACTAGGGAATAAAATGACAAAGATCATTTGTGATTTAAAGCCTAGAGAAGAAGGATGTTGCTAGCAGTAGGTATTACTGGAAAAACCACATAACCTTACCAGGTTCATAGAGAAACCCCTCTATTAGTTTTCTCTTTGAGAAATGTTACAAGAAAGGTTCCTCTTTTTTTTATTTTAAATACTGTTTCTTGCATATATTTCTCTACATGGGACACACATATCTAATCTAAACTTATTTATAAATGGAACTTTCTGTGTGTGTGTGTGTGTGTGTGTGTCCGTTACCTATAGACTCCAAAACAGCTGAACCGATTTTCTTGAAAATTTATGCAGTTGTACTTTAAGCGTCTGTGAGTGTTCTTAGCTAGGTTTTGTGTCGAGGTACCCCCAATAAATATCAAAAATTGATAATCAAAAAAAATCGGGTTATAGAAGGAGTGGTCCAATTTTAATCAAATTTGATACACTCATAGTCAAAGACATAAGAAACGATATTCAGAAGTTTCAAGGTTACAGTTCTTACAATAGTGCAGAAAATCGATAATGTGTGTGTATATATATATATATATATATAAGGCAAGATGTTTGTGTGTGTCTATTTATCTGCCTGTATGTCTATATTTTTTTCAGCCCTTTTATTTTAGTTTTTGCTTTGGGTTTGGCTCTAAGTAGGTATAATTGTAGTTCTTAGTCTCAGCCATGATACCATTTACTCAGAGGACTTATTTAGCCTTCAAAATTCAGTTTACGACAAAAAAATTTATTTGATATCAATACCAGGAAATCAAAATTTGACTTACATCCATTCATTTTTCTTTCAGTCTATGGTTTCATTTTAACTGGAAACAACTATTGCTTTTTAGTCTTTCATGCCAACGTCCAAAGAGTCTGAGCTCCAGGACCATGGATTAGTTTTAAAGCTTTCATTACACCTGAGCAACAGCAGGCTATACTGCTAGTATATATAAAAATTTGTGTATGATGTAGCATTATAAAAACTTTCCCTAAGAACAAAGGATATTTGTCATTCCTTTATCTTCAAGCTATTCTGTTACATCTGTGAATTACAGTGTTATTATATCACGGATATAATAATGGACATTAATGGGAAAATAAACCTTTTTTCTAGTATAGATTAATTTTTTTTTTTTTAATCAAGTTCATCCCAAGCAAGGTAGTAAAGCCACTGAAAAAGGGTTACTGGGTTTGGAAGAGTTAGAAACAGGAACATTGCTAAGGCGCCAAATACAGAGGAAGACTAATCAGGAGAACTGCAGATAGTGATTGGCATTGCATTTAAATTTTTTGCAGATTAAAGTTGATTAAAAGCTGGAAAAGAATTACTACCAGTGAGAAGGAAAGAAAATGCTAGCAAAGTATTTATGGTTATATCTAGTCAGCTCAACTGAAAATTGATGAGATCCCAATACCAGTCTTGTCTTCTTCATGTGCCGTGTCCCTTCAGGATGTAGGTGATCACGGACTTTGACTTGGCTCTGTCTCTTGTTGCTCTCAAAATTCTTCTTCTTAATATCTCTCCCAAATCCTACTCTGCCATCCATTTGCTCAGGCCTATAAAGTAGGTCTCCCACTGCTTTCACCTGTCTCTTTTTCCCTCTATCTATCCTGTGAATATTAAATTCTCTAGGCCCTCCTTCATCATTACATGTCCCAGAAACCTCATCTGTCTCTTCCTTATGTTAAGTATGAGTGTTCTTATTTCCATCCTCTCCAACACCTTGTCATTAGTCACAGGCTCAGTCCATGGTATCCTCAGAATTCTTCTGTAAAATCACATTTCTGCTGCCTCAAGTTTCCTTGAGGAGATCGTCCAACATTCACTGCCATACAGAAAGACAGATATCACATAGCAATCCAGCACTCTCTTCTTTGAATAGTATTTTTGTTAATCATTGCTATAATGATGTAGTGGTTGTGTAACCAATGTATGCATTGTTTGATTTATCATTGCTATGGAATTTCCTTCTGCCAAATTCTTCACATTAAATAAGATTTAAGTAATAAAAATCTATTAGATTAATAAAAAAAAAAAAAACACTGACTTTCTTTATATGTGTGTATGTGTGAGTGAGTTTTCATATCAAGTGTATAAATACATTATGTGTATATAAAAGTCTGCGAGTCACAATCTCTTACAGCTTATGGTCAGTAAGCTACTTTTACAAATTAAAACACAGTGAGCACAGTCCTTACTGGGTGCTCTCATAGTGTGGCCTTGTGTTAGGCTAAGCTTGATATTTTCTACTTTTAAAAAATGCACTTTGACTTTTATAATAAATATGATTTTAATTATGAATATAAAACAGTGTTTATTGTACGGCTTTCTTTACTTTTTTTTTTTTTAATCATATTACCCCAAGCAAGGCGGTAATGCCACTGATGCGGCAGGGGCTACTTAAGAATAAAAAGATTGGAAAAGAGAAAGCCAGAAACCACATCCTAAACAGGGAACAAGGGATGAGCCTCTTCACCTGTTCAAAAGACGTGGGTGGAGTGTGAACTGGGCAATAGTTTAGTCTATATACTCCAATGAGTTAGTAAAGAACCCAAGGGTTATTGGAGTCAAAAGTGAAATCAGCAAGACAAGTTCAAATTCTGATCAAGTCTGTTGTATTCACTTTTGCATAAATAATTTTGCATAAGAGGTACGTCTCCATCTACTCCTCCCGAGCTATGGATTAAATAGCAGAGTATACTGGTCTCTCTAGCATTGAGTAGCAAACATTCTAAGTAAAGGAAACTACATTTAAAAATGTGGAAAAGGCAATGGGAAACCATTCCTCTATCCTTCCCCAGAACGAATGGCAATCGTATAAATCGAGAAATTTAAGCCCCTTAATTTCATGTTTTGCAATAACAATGGAAGCAACGATGATACTTTTCACTCTCAATCTGTGGATTTCTATAACCACCCTAATCAACCGGGCAGAGCTGGATACATAGCGGAAATTGACAAATCTTTGTTTGCACAGAGAAAAAAATAATATATGATCTGATGATTAATTTGCACTTTGTATAGTTTCTGTGAAATCAAAGTCTTTTAAAAACTCAAATTCAAACTTGTATAATTTTTTGCATCAAATTGCAGTGGCTTTATTATTTTTAGGACCCTATTGCATTCACTTATGCACAAATACCCTTGGGAAAGGTATTAATCCATCTCTTCCCTCCAGTTATGGGTTACATAGCAGGACAAACTGGGTTCTATAGCCTTGGCTGGCAACCAGTCTACCGCAGAAAGCAATGGCAACTTACTACGGGATAATCTTCTGCCCAGTCAGTCATGTCTCTCAAGACATGATCGCCCAAGCATGTTTCACATATGGCACTTAACTGACTCTCAGACAAGAGAAAATCATGAACCAGTGGATATAGACGTTGGTTAGTTCCTAACTTGACTCTCAGAGTTGTGAGTTCAATACCAGGCTACAGTAGTGGTGAACAAATAACTTGCAGGGTTAGAGGGAGATAACTCATGAATTCCAATCAAGGCTTTACACAAGGAATGAGGATGACATACCCCAGTGACTGTAATAAAGAGTTTGGTTAAAAATTCCTAGCACCTGAAGAAGGCCAGAGCATACAACAGCCAAAACGTCATACAAATGGAAACAAAGATGAGGACAATAGTCCAAATAATGTAAATACTGTAAAAGAAAATCACTATCTAATTTTCGGCAAATATCATTAGGTTTATGACTATAGAAAATACGACAATTTTTACATTGCACCATAGCGACAATTTAATAATCGCACGTAATATTTTTAAAGATTTTGAACAAACTAAACACAAAGAGGATCCAAGAACTAATTTGAAAATAACCAACATTGATTTGTCAATATATCTAAATATCTGAAAAATACCTGTGCACACATGTTTAAGTCTCAAATTGGACCAAATTCTGTGGAGCCTCTCACATGACTAGAAAGTGTATAAATTCTTTAGCACAAAACTAATTGTTCAATTAGTGATGAAGAAGCAGAACAGTCCACGCCGGTCACAATGTAGCAGTTAAAAGTCAAGCCAAATCCACAATAGTATTCACACTCTTTCCTTTTTACCTAATCGCCATCAATGAAAGAAAAAACAAGCTCATCACATGAATCCATGACAACACACAATTCCACTCTTTCCTTTTCATCTAATTGCTGTCAATACAATAAAAGAAAGGAACAAGCTCATCACACGAATCCACAATGACACACATTTGCACTCTTTCCTTTTCACCTAATTGCCGTCAACACAATGAAAAAAAAGGAACAATTTCATCACACGAATCTCTTAAAATAAAATAAAAAATCAACTTCTTAGCCTAATGTTAATATTTTATTAACACCAATTTGCCTTAAGAAACCCAATCCCTTGCCAACGTCTTCAATAACACTTACATCGCAATATCATTTTATCAAGCAAGACGAGATACCAAAACTCACTCAAGAGTATTTCATCTAAACAAAATTCTTCCTAAATATTTCTCCAGTGATTAATGCAGACTTGTATATAAATTTATTGTTATTGTTTTAAAGAATCTTTTTATTTATGTTTTTTATTGCAATCCACGTCTTTGTGCCTTGCAACAAAAACTTAAATGTTGTTATTTTTCATGAAGCTATAAGTAAAATTTATTTCTGATAAAATGTAAATGTTAACAAAAACATTTCTAACTCTGCAATATTTTTAATTTATTCAATTGATTCTTGAATTTGTATTAAATTGATACATTTTGATTGAAAACAAAATAGTTTCCAGACATTTAATTTAAATGTCATAATGCAAATTTTAATGCCCAAAAAGCATTTTGTGAAAAAATAATTCCTTTGTATGCTTTTATGTAGTTTTCCCATTTCAAGTAAACATCATACTAAATCCCAATGATTTTTTTACAGTAAAAATGATTGGCATGCATACATTATTTCACTGTATTAATATTTTCTTTTGATTTTGTTATTATTAAGAAATCTTAAGAGAGTTTAAATTTATAACTAAGAAATTTTTAAAATGCTTTCATTTGTAGTTTTTACATTGTTTTGGACTGTTGTCCTCGTCTTTGTCGCCATAGTCACAACATTTCAAATGTTGTACAATATAGCTTTCTTCAGGTTTGAAATTTTGAACCAAACTTTACTTCATCCATCAGAGTAGATTGTTCTAGTTCCACGCGCCATGCCTCTTCTAGATATCTCAGTATCATGTATCTTCCTTTTTATTTTTCAACCTTTCAAATTGATTCAATATTTATAGTCAGGTATTGAACTCATAAAATAATTAACTTTGTGTCAGTTACTGGATTCAACCAACACTTTTATCCACTGGGCCATGTGCATGTGTCCTAGAGGAGGAATTTTTGGCACTTATAAACCTAACCATTTCTCAGGAAACATTTTTTACCACTGTTTATATTACAATTTGGTGTTCTTGTTTTGTCTCTGGCGCTCTGTATTTACTGATTCCCATATTATATTCATGTCTATGCTTAGCCGGCTTAGGATATTTTCGTAGCCCAGCATATGCACTCACTAATTCCTTAAGTTTTCGTATTTTCCACGAACGTTTTCTGACTATTATTTCAACCTCATACAACAGAGGGAGGTGATCTCCCTTTTCCCTTCTATATGTGGTCAGCCACGCCTGATTTTTCTATTTCTTCTCGTGTTTCGGCTTTTTACGATGTTCTGCCGTGTTACTGTTGAATATGGCAACAACAGTTCGAAAAATGTATACTATTAGTGTAAATAATTACAATACCTCATCTCAGAAATATAGACAGATCGTAAAAAACAATATGTAGTTAATAAAAAGGCGATTTGAAAAATAATTTAAGTCTCCAGCCCAAAAAACCTTCAAAGACTTTTTTCACACATTTTAAAAGTTAAAACCGAGTTTCTCGTGCTGACTCCAGTAAAAAACAATTTCTTACGAAAACATTGATTTATTAAAACGAATAAAGAGAGAAATATTACAATTAAAATTAGTAAATAAATTTTTAAAAAATAACAATTTGAACGACACTATTAGCCGAATATAATGAAAATGAAATTCAAAATTAATAATTTGAACGATATTTAACCGAATAATGAAAATGAAAGTTTGAAAAGTTTTAAACCAACTTTTGTGTTATAGCTTCATTTGCATTTCAAGAGAAGTTTCATTTTATTTGTTTAAGTGGATATTTTAAAATAAGCGCTTTCTTTTTTTTTCTTATTTTTCGAACTCAATAGTTCGTAATGTGGATAGAAAAAAGAGGAGTACAAATAGCAAAATTATCAAACGTTTTCAATTTTCATTATTAACAATATTTTCAGAAGCTTAAATTAAATATAAAGGAAAAGACTGCAATAAACGAATTTTAATAAAACCCAAACAGTATTTAAAATTTAAAAAAAACTTCCTAAGTTGGGGTGGAATGTTTTTTCAGTTTTACTTTTTTTAAGTTGCCTGCAATTAAATGTGCAATAAGCAGAAATTACTAATGAAATTTACAGCAGTTTTCTATTGTTATTCCTTACATTGATTTTATTTTGTTTGTTCTTAATATTTGATTTCAACCGTACAATTAACAAAATTCAAACTAAAAGTACAAATTCAAAAAATGTGTTGGTCGTATTGAATACGACGACCAACACAGAATGCAATGCAAAGTTAATTATAGAGCTGAGTAGTTTACTAAATTAAATAAGCTCAAACAAAATAAAAATGAGATGGAATGATATATTTTTAATAATATTATTTTAAAAACTACGAGGAAAGCTTTGGTTAGAGTAGTTCTTCATATTAAGCCCAAATTATAGCATGTAGGATACTCTGTAAACAAAAACAGGCGAACGTCACGTGGTACTTCTGCCTCGTAAATATGATACAGCGTGTCAAACTTGACAGGCTATGGAAGTTCAAAAGTGTAACAACTAAAATAAACAAACCAAAACAAACAGAAACCGTACTGTTTTCTAAGTTCTATCTTTTTATATTTCAGAAGTGTGTTTTCTTTGTCTTTTTTTTTCATTGCCCCCCCCCCCCAACCACGTGCTAACAATAACTTCAGCAACAAATTAAAAAATTAAAACTCACCTAAAACCTGATAACTTTTTCCTTTTCATATTCCTAAGTTCCTGGGTGTGTAAATTAACTGACCATCGCCCCTGACCGTCAACGAGTTTGCTAGTTAAAATTTCCATAATTGGATCGCTTTCTTCATTTTCGCCTTTGTCGACGTGTTGTTGGTCATAGTAATGCTTATGGCGATGATGACGATGATGATTATCTACTTCGTCGTCGTCCAGTTCGTAATTTTTTAAATTATTTTGTTGACCGTAAAGAGTTGTCGCACGAGTGAAGTGATAGCCGGCACCATCGTCTTCTTCATCTTCGGGAATTTCTTGCGTATCTACAGGAATTACTTTGCCTAATCTCGGCTCTAATTTCCAATGAGTTGAACTCCGGGTCTGATGTTGCACAAGATGCAAAGAAATCAAATAAATTGCCATAAATACGGACGACGTTGGGGGAGATAAAATATCATAAGGCCCCATTACTCTTCTTTTTTCCCCTTTAACACTTAACAACAATGACAACACAAAAAAAAATAAACAACCGTCGTTAGGGTAGCTTTTTTTTTCTATCTTTCTTTCTCTGTGTTACACGTTTTCGCTTTATTTTTGGTTTAAACTAAATTACTTCCCCTTTCTGTTTTAAATCCGATTTTGACGAGTGTAAAAAAAGAGAAGAAAACGCGCGGCTGATGACTTTAAATGAAATAAGACAAGGAGCATGTTTCTTATTCAACACTTTCTAAAAAAGAGTTTTAATTACATGTTACGATTTAATTATAAATTCACTCAAAAAACGATTAATTTTCCAGTCAGTGCGTGGGCTGTTACGAAAATATGGAATCCACTTGGGGAAACGAAAAAATAAATTATAAAAATAAAATGCAAAACAATACTTTTACAATTAACTTTTAAAAACCACAGCAAAAAAGTATTGCAAATTTTTAAAATTATTAATACAGCTTTATAAAGTCTATTAATAAAATAACTCAAAAGTTAATTTCAGTTTAAAATTAATTAATTGCATATTATTATCAATGTAATTTCTGAAAAACTTTTTGTATTTTTAAAATTTTTATCAACTAAATTATGAATTTAATTAATTTAATCATTTCTCACAAGTTTCTTGTAATTTTTTTTATTACAATGGCATTTGTTACATTTTTGAGTAAGACTCAAAAATTATAAAAAAAAGATTTTTAAAAATATTTTCCTTTTTTATAAGCTTCCTTTTACTTTTGGCAATTTTTCATTCTTGATAGAATGATTATTTTTCAAATTAGGGAGTTCATTTTAAAAAAAGTTTCTGTTTGTGTGCACACTATGAAACTAAAAAAAATCAACCTTTCACCAATGAAAAGTGCATTTACAAAAGAAACAAGAAATATAAAACAGTTGCTGATACACCATGATCAGTATACAGAATGATTGGAGGAGGGTCTATCTACAAAACTCTGGCATTGGGATAGCAAAGATAACCAATCAGCTAAGTGACAAACTATATATATATATATATATATATATATATATATATATATATATATATATATATATATATATATATATATATATATATATATATATATATATATATATATATATATATATATTGATTTATCTTAAACCTGATGAACAGAAATATTTATATCTATACTGATAAAATATATATATATTATATATATATATTGTCATCCACAGACAGATCTGTTTCACTCTATCACAGCTCATCAGTACGGTTAGACTGCGATTGCTTTTTTTAACCCAGGATTGAAACCCGACCAAAATGCCATATATAACGTAGAACACTTGGTATATTATCCAGGTAAATTCCGATAGAGATGAACTCAAAAGAACTCAATGTTAAATTCATAACAGAGTAATATAATTTAGAAAAAAATTTTCATATATTACAATTTCAATGGGTAATACATATTTCACCACACAATGATGACCTGGCAGCTCGTCAGACCCAAGCGATACAACAAAATACCCCCCACAAAACAATTTTTTTTCACAGACGCTCACATGCCAGCAGGTCATCATTGTGTGGTGAAATATGTATTACCCATTGAAATTGTAGTATATCAAACATTTATATATATATATATATATATATATATATATATATATATAAATTCCAGTAAAGAGGACCCAAGGTTTATGATTTGAGTTCTCTGTCATTTACTTTTTTTCGTGCTCAATACAATAAATATTGTAGAGCATAAATATACTCGTATAATTATAAATTAACATTACACTTTGACACGCAAATTTCTTTGCTTCGAGATATCTATCTTGTCTTCAGGCAATGTTTAGTGTTAGTTGTGAAAATGTTTTTCATTAGAATTTTCACAACTAACACCAAACATTGCCTGAAGACAAGATAGAAATCTCAAAGCATAGAAATTTCCATGTCACAAAATCACCCCTCCCTTCACTTACAAAGAAAAAACCAAAAATAGACTGATCTTAAAAGAATTCTCAAATCTTGACTGTTATTTATTTTTGTCCCCTTCTTTATCCCAGTTTTTCTTCATTTTAAAGTGGAACTGTGTCGCTGAGGAGATGTGAATTCTCTATTAGAGATTTCATGTCGAAATGTGCATTCAACATTTTTGAATTTTGAAAATTTTCTCTAATTAATATATATATATATATATAAGAGCAATGTCAAAAGTTAGTGACAATAGTCTGTTTCAAGTTAAAATGTAATCTTCAGGACATAAAGATTGCATTCAAGCATCAAACAGACTATCTTTACTCAATGTTGACCTCAGAGTCCACTCATGTTTAGCTTCAAGCAACGAGGGAACTCCCATTCTACCCGGTAACAGCGACAGCTGCGGCTGGAGGAAAAATAAAATGTTGCTTGTTCTATGTAGAAAACCAGAACAGCAGACATTTTCTTGTGGATACCGCAGCCAAGATAAGTGTAATTCCACCACAACCGGAACACAGACCAACCCCTTCCACATTCTGACTGCAAGCAGCAAACGGTTCCAAAATCCAGATGTATGGGACGAAGGAAATTACCTTACATCTAGCCAGAACTTAATCTAGAAATTTAGTCTTAAATTTAATCCATAGCTGGAGGAAGAAGAGATGGATTCATACCCTTCTCGTGTGTATTTGCGCGTAAGTGAATGCAACAAATTCAACTGAAATTCGAACTCAGCTCTCTTAGTTTTTTCATTCCGAGTCGATATCATTTGTATCATGAACTATTTTACTTCCCCTTTGTCCCTTTTTTTAAGTTCAGTTACCTTTTAGATTGGTCACCGTTTTCACCATTTACGGTTAGCCCTTCACCGGAACCCTTCACAATAAAGCCATGACACAAAGTAAGTCACTAATTTTTATCATCCTAACCTCACCTTCAATGTTAGAATCACCGGTTTGTCACTTTCATTACCATTTCTCACTATATTTGCCTGTTTTATTATCACCTCATTATTTGAACATTTGTTTTATGTAGCCACTAGCAGTATAGCCCGGCGTTGCTCGGGTGTAATGAAAGCTTTAAAACTAAGCCATGGTCCTGGAGATCAGACTCTTTGGACGTTGGCACAAAACACTAAAAAGCAATAGTTGTTTCCAGTTAAAGCGAAACCATAGACTGAAAGAAAAATGAATGGATGTAAGTCAAATTTTGATTTCCTGGTATCGATATCAAATTTTCTGCACTATTGTAAGAGGTGCAATCTTGAAACTTCTGAACATCGTTTCTTATGTCTTTGCCTATGAGTGTATCAAATTTGATTAAATCAGGCCACTCCTTCTATAACCTGATTTTTTCGATTATCGATTTTCGATATTTATTTAGGGGTACCTTGTCACAAAACCTAGCTAAGAACACTCGCTGACGCTTATAGTACAACTGTGTAAATTTTCAAGAAAATCGGTTCAGCCGTTTTGGAGTCTATAGGTAACGGACACACACGCGCACACACACACACACACACACACACACACACGCTTTTTTATCTCTCAGTGTAGAATCCTTTCAACACGTGTCTACTGTCCATGTAACACTGTTGCAAATTGTAACCTTCTTGTTACTTCTTTTTCCGCGAATTCACTGCAACTTGAAATGTATTCCTGTAGTAAACTTTATATTATAGTGGATTATCCGTTCTAGTGAAACGTAGTTGTATGTTGAAACAGATTAACTGAATTTGGCCTCGTTAGGAGATAGCCCACTATAAGTTATAAAAGGGGTTATAAAACAAGAAAATCAAATTGAGTATAGAAACATTTATATATATTCACATATATCAATTACGTTTTTTTGGGTGTTTTTTTTTTACAAATAAAGTAATGTCTTTAGGATGGGTCCAACGGATGTTAAAATGTTCATGGTAATAAATACTGAAAAGAGAGTTTGTGCGTATGTATATGTGGGAGCGTTTTTCCGTTAGGAATGTCTTTGATGTATCCGCTCCTTTGGTCGGGTAAGTAGCTCAGGGACAACGAAGAAGAAGATGAGAGAGAAAGGAGGCGAGCATAGTATGATCGCTTGAGGAGGTAAAGGGTCGTGCTAATTACGTTCATACTTTCTAAAACACTGGCGATGCTTTCTGTGTCGGCTTTTTATTTCGTTTTTGTGGGTCCCAGCAGGCCATTGTGAATTCACACCCATATTTAATTCTGGGCTTTCCATTGGATGATAAATAAAATTGGCGTAGGCTCGCGAACAGGAATTTGATATTTGTTAATTTTTGGCTTTCTGCCGGAACATATGCGTTGAGCCGGGTGCGCAAAAACCATAATACAAGTCGAGATAGACACGTGGGGAAAATTAATACGCATATGTAATTGAGTGAGATGTGCGTTGTGGTGCAGTGAATATCGGCACAGAACGACAAATCGGGGAGACGAGTTCGAATTCCAGTTGAATTCCTTGCATCTACTTACGCGCAAATACCCTTGGTAAAGGTATTAAGCTATCACTTTCCTCCAGTTATGGGTTAAATAACAGAACAGATTGGGTTCTATAGCCTTGGCTGGCAACCAGTCTACTGCAGAAAGTAATGGCAACCTACTGCGGGATAATCTTCTGCCCAGTCAGCCATGTCTCTTTCGAGACATGATCGCCAAAGCGTGTATCACGTATAGCACTTAACTGCTGATGACCTGGTTAAACTTGCTTGCCCGTTGCTAATGTCTACCTGGTCGTATCAGTATTCATTGGAGAAATCAGCATTGGCTTTATCGTGACTCTGAAACTGCTGCTCTGAAAACCGCGTGAGCTTTTGCTGCTTGGTCAGAAAAGATGTTTTTTATGGCCCTGATATTTTTTACATTATTGCAGAAGCGGATGCGCAAAGCTGGACGAAAGCGAGATCTATTTTTGTCATCTGAACTTTGGATGCTTAAGTGGCCACTTAACGTTTGAGTTAAAGAATTGTAGTTCCGGCAGGCCATAACAATATTAACCTTGAATCTTCTAACAGAATTTGGAACAAATCATTTCGTTTCCAACAATATTAAGAATGAATTAGAAAACGGAGTGGTATGTGTGGATGTGCGTTGTGTTGCAGTGGATATCGGCTCGGAACTACAAATCGGGGAGCCGAGTTCGAATTCCAGTTGAATTCCTTGCATTCACTTAAGCGCAAATACCCTTGGGAAAAGTATTAATCCGTCTCTTCCCTCCAGTTACGAGTTAAATAATAGGACAGATTGGGTTCTATATCCTTGGTCGGCAACCAGTCTACCACAGAAAGCAATGGCAACCTACTGAGGGATAATCTTCTGCCCAGTCAGTCATGTCTCTTTCAAGACATGATCGCCCAAAACGTGTATCACGTATGACACTTAACTGACTGACTGATGTATGGTAATCATTTTTGGATTAAAATATAAAAACGTACACAAATTGGATATTAACGAAGAAAAGTTTTTGCTTTGCTATTTTTTTTTCTTTTTTAGAAATATTATTTAGAGTTCAAGGTTTTAAATGTGGCTTAAAATTAATTTAAATCGTTCAGTGTGTATGAATTTATTTATTTTTACGGCACGTGAACCATTTTTGGATTATTCAAAGCCGAAAATATTTTGGGTTGTAAGAATAAAGAGACCTTTTCGAATTGACCAACTTCAGGGTTTAATAAAATGTAATGCCACGTACGAAAGATTGAAGTTTGTGTTTTTGCAGAACAGACTTTTTAGTGTTAGACTTTCTTTTCCGTTTTAGGAAACAGATGTTTGTAAGAGATAGAAAGAAGTATTTTCTGCCACTGACATGAAGAGAATTTTACCCGGACTGACAAAGTTGAGCAGCTTTTTCTATTTTTTTTTTTTTTCGCTTTTACTTAGTATTTTTTTTCTTTTTCTTTTTCTTTTTTTACGCTAAACGTATGAGTTCTTCTATATTGCCAACTCGGTATTCAGTAAGGTTGTAAAAGATTTATGCCAAATTAAGAAAAAGAAAACGAGTCCCAAAAAACGAGAAAGAAAAGAGTAAAAATTAAGAAAACAGACAAAAAAGAACAAAAAGAAAAGAGGCAAATTGTGAGAGGGAATTTTTAAGAATCAAAATGAATGAAAGTAAAACTAACAAAAATCTGAAATGACAAAGAAAACTAGAGCACCAAGCGGAAACCCTCGTCAAATAACTTCTGAAAATACCACAGTAACCACACCCATTTGTTGAATAGAATTCGGACAACAGGCCAAGTAATGCACTCACTTTGTCAATGAAGGTGAGATACTGGTTACTCTATCCGAATTGGGGGCACCTCGGCGTGGTGTAATGGTTAGCAAGCTCGTCTTGCTAGAATCATTATAACGGAGTAGTGAGGATCGAACTCACTACTCAGTTATAATGACCCTCTACTTTCGGCCGTGTGTCACGTCTAAGCTACGCTAGAAAATCACCTTCCTCCATGTTTGGGCGCAGGGCTAATAACCCTGTCCCATAAAAACACTTTCTTACGGAAACAGCAAAAACGCTGCCCTACACACCATTGGGTGTAAAACGGAAAAGCTTTTATCCGAATTAGGAACCATCGAGAAAATATGTCTGTCTTTATGGTTGACAAAAATAAAAAATAAATAAATAAAACAAAGTCAAGTTCGCAAAAGTCTACGTGACAGTTGTTTTTCTAGGCGTCTTGTTGACTTTTTAAGCACCGTGTAGATGTGGCACAAGTCTATTTCTCTTAGAACATTTCCACAGTTAATAATTTCATACCTGCAATTTGATGTCATGCTATTCGATAAATACATCGTCATTTATTTATACAAACGAAACAGTTTTATCCTACCAGCCTTCTGATGATTATCTTAAATTGTAGGGAGTTCAATTTTGTTTGGCAATTTAATAAACATGATCGAGCTCTATACTTCAGTCTAACACAGACCACTGTTTATACGTTTGAAGACAGTCAATTTTTGTAACCTAAAGATGGCGACAATCAGTCTTCGATTATCTTATGATCATGGTGACATCTACGCAGGAAAAAAAACTCCATATTTTCACAAATTGTTACGTATACATGGAGTTAAAAGAAGTGCGCTTCAGTAACTTTTCTCTTAACGGAAAATTTATTCACAACGTGAAAAACAATGGTTAAATTATATCTCGGCAACCCACCGAAACCAAACATGGCGTTCAGGAAAAACCTGAAAAAGACCCAACTTAAAGTCACAACTAAATTTTCAGCACCACCTTTACAAGTTTTTCGACAATTATTTACTGCGCCAAGCATCATAGTCGAAACGCGACAACGTTCACATCCCTTAACATCAGCGTTACACAAAAAGCAACATGCCGCACCTTCTTAGTTCACACGATACAAACACCGATGACATACGAATAAGCCTTATTCCAACACTCTGTCGATAGAGATATCAAATCTAGTAAATAAATATTTCATTATTGTCACCATTACTTCTTGTTACGTCTCTAACTCAATGTTAGATGACAAAGACCATCTTCTACCCGACTTCTCACATCCCACTGAGAACAATCTCAGTAACATTTCATCACATTCCGGAAAGTCTCAAGACATGTCAAAAGTTTTTACTGTAAGAAAGCTACCGGTCCAGACAAAATGTTAGTGGCTGTGTTTAAGAATATTAACTCTAAGTTATCTCTGGAATTATTTAAATGCTACTAATCCTCTCCAAATCTGTGAAAGGTATCATGTGTATACTCAGTTTTCAAGAATACCGGTGAGCGCTGATCTCCTTCTCGTTACAGACCCATCAGCTTCCTCAGTGAAATTAGCAAACTTTTTAAAGCAGAAATCAACAAGTTAGTCGTTGATCACCTCAACAGGGAAAAACCTCTTGAGCGACAAGTAGTACAGATTTCGATCGGCTCGGTCCACTGCTGATATTTTAAATAACATTATTCAAATAATCAGTGAGGCAGTAAATAACACATTAAAGACGATAGCATCAGATATTTCAAATGCTTTTGACAAGGTGTGTCACAGAGGGTGCTGCACAAGCTCTCTACCAATACAATTACTTGAATCAGTTTTTCACTTATCAAATCTTTCTTAACGGGTATCTTCCTGAGAGCTGTTGCTAACGGCCACCCTTCGAGGCCCAAGCGTTCACCAAGGTTTGCTTCTCGGTCCATTTCTCTTTCTATTTTACATAAATTATCCTCTCTATTATAATAAAGGGTGGGTTATATATATATATATATATATATATATATATATATATATATATAGTACTAATAATAAACCCACTACATATATTGGTTTTACTACAACCACACTCTCCCGTAAACTTACCTGTCACCTTTCTGATCAGAGTACAATTAAACAACATTTCTCAGAAAAACATAACCATGTAGGTAATATCAGACAGATTTTAGTCAACAATACAATAATCGTCACTCATACACACAGTAAAAGGAACATTCAGATAATGGAAGCCATGTACATTAAATCCAAACAACCCACGCTTAATAAAATCATGTTTAAATTGGTCATAACATATTACATTGCATTTCAATATATGGTTCTGCTATCATTTCGAGCTCTCACGCGGTGTGACTTCATAGAACCGCATTACAATTTTGCGAACTGCGTTTGCTATTTTTGGTAACTGTTGCCGTTGCTTAGCAGAGTTTTATGTCAACACTAGATAAAATTGTCGCTGATGGGGGACGTTTTTGTGTTAACGTCCTTGTAACCTCTCTGAAGATGGCTCATGTGAGCCGAAAGCTTAGAACCGACTTATTAAAAAAGTATCCAAATTTTGGAGAATTTTTGTCTTTATTTTCAACTGAAATTAAAGCCAAAATTAAACATAATAGACATTCATTGTCTCTTATATTTAACAGCATATGTTTAGAAAAAAAACATATACACACACACACACACACATATATATATATATATATATACACACACACTCCTGTCACGCTCAGTGGAGGTTTATAATTTTGCTTTGTTTTTTTTTCTTATGTAGATATTCTGTTTTTAATTAAACAGTATTATATATTTATATCTACCGGCCTGGTTATTCACGATAAATTTTTATTACGAAAATGTGTGCCATTCAGCAGGATTCAAACCTGCGACCCCTATCCACATAGGGGAAGCTACCATTTGATCTGGCAACGTCTTAGACCTCTCGACCACGAATAACCTCTAGTCTAAATTAGGTTCCAATCAAGCCTATATAACACAATTTTCGATTCATCGCAACAACCATATCTGCTCTGAAATGTATCGTAATGTCGACAAATGTAAACATGTTACGGAAATTAACGAAGATTAACGAAACTTGGTTATAAACAAACAAACGACAATTTGAAATGATTTGTTTGAACATTATTTTTGATCGATATTCGTATTTAAGTAGATATTCTGTTTTTAATTAAACAGAATTATATATTTATATCTACTGGCCTGATTAGTTTCGATAAATAATGTTCAAACAAATCATTTCAAATTGTCGTTTGTTTATAACCAAGTTTCGTTAATCTTCGTTAATTTCCGTAACATGTTTACAGTTATTATATAAAAAAGATTAAATTGTCTGTAGTAGAAACCTAAGTTCTTGTTGCTTCTTATTTAACTATTTATGTGAACATACACACACACACTACCATACACGAAAACGAAAGTTGAAATTCTATACCCTCTATTGAGCCTGACGTCGGAGTGAGTATCAGCACATCATTGATCCAAGCAGCTAGTTACATGATAGCCTACTGACTAAATCAGACCTGATAACCAAAGCCAAGTCTGCAAACACGTGTTAAGGAATGGCCAAAAAGAAGATTCTGGAAACTGATAGGATTAAAACGAAAGATTTATTAATCTCATGATTGAATTTCTGAGGTCAGGAGTTATCATTATTTAACCATACTTATAAAAGAACATACTTGTCGGGCCTGAGCAGGTAGATGACAGAGCGGGGGTTGGGTGGGGTAACAGGAGAAGGCGTGCTAAGAGCCACCAGGGATAGGCAAACGTGGAAGGCCATGATTGCCTACGTCCTGAAAGAACATGGCGCGTAAAAAATAGATAAGATGTCCTCATCTTAGTTGTTGTTATCACAACGTTTCTTCCTTCACCGGGGTCTTCATCAGGTGTGTCATGAAGGAGTATAAACGCCGACGCGTTTGTTTGTACACTTATCGCCAGTGAAAGAATAACGCAAGAAAAATGGATTATTTCAGATGACTACTAAAGTAACTATAAAATTCACCAAACAGAAGTCTGGAGTGATTGTTGTTGAAAGCTGAGCAATAGCGAGTAATCGGAGTTCAACGAATAACGAATTTATCGAGTGACCCAACTGTGTATATACCGGGGATCAATCGTATTACGAGTAACTAACTGAATATACCAGGACCAAGATATACAACCGTGTGATACCAACATCTCAGTAACTTTGTAGGATACAACACAATCAAATGAGGTTACAACAAAGTGTATTTCGATCAGGGCTACCTACAGAGAATTCCAAACAAAACCCTTTATTTAATCTATGAGAGTAGACTGATATTGGATTTAAATTCTTGAAGAGCAAAGTTGACTGGAAACAAAGAAGCCGAAAGAAAGTTCCACAAGCGATAGAAGAAATTGTACGCATAAAACTTATGGTTATATCTAATCATTTCAGTTGTTAAATAATGAGACCTTACCGCCAATCTAGTACTACACTTAAATTCTTAATGTCTAGGTACCATAGAAAAAAAGTTTACATAAATTCAAATATAAACTCAACCAATGTTTACCTACAGAAACAAGATATATGCTTATTATCTATAGATTCATATTTTAACAGGTTCAATATATACTCAAGTGTAAACCCGGCCAATTTCTGCCTTGTTTTTAATCATGTCATCCTAAGCAAGGGAATAAAGTCACTGGGATGCAAGGGGTTACTGAGTAAAACTACCATTAAGGAGATAGGACAAAAGAACAAGAATTAAAAAGACTGAAAATAACGATTGACATTGCATTTAAATTTTTGAGAATCAAAGTTGATTGGAAAGCAAGACGCTGGAAAAGTGTTTCATAAGCGGAAAATGCGAGAGAAGAAACTGAATTCAAATGCACACTACCCGGGTTGGCGAGGGAGTGGGGGGGTCTCATGGTTTACAAATTTACGAGCCAACGACTTTATCCAATAGGATACTGTCTCAAAAGACAATAGCCTAGTGTATAAAAGTGTTGGTTCGTGAATTTGGTGACATAGAAATAGTGAGTTCAATCCCCGGTTCGAGCAGTGTGTACTTGGGCTCAATAGAAACTGAGTAACAAATGAACAGTACTAAAAATAAAAACTGGGCAGCGAAACGAGTAAAGTCTACCCTCGTACATTAAATAATGGGTTCAGTTGGAAATTCCCTGTAAGTTATCCGGATCGACATACACCCAATGAAGGCTGTAGGGCGCAACTGTCGAAATACAGCAATAACAACAGGACAATAGTTCACTTATAAATAGTCTAAATAATGATAGCTTCTTATCCTATAAATTAATACAGAAATTTATTAATCTCACTTATGTGGAAACCACTACGGAAATGATTACGAGAAATTCAGAAAGTTTCATCTCACGCCATTTCCATTGATAGAAGCATTCCGTTACTATAGCATACTGTCATTCAGCGGTTAATCAGAAATAAGAACAGTGGCACAAAGCCGAAAGTATGGGGCACCCAGTGAGGGTTGAACTCACTACTCAATTGTAATGGTTCTAGCGAGACAAGCTTGCTAACCATTACACCAACTCGAGGTGCCCCAGGAACCAGTCATATCAAGTGCTAGAGAAAAACAATAATAGCAAAATTGTGATACGAGCACTGATAAAAAAAAACTGGTTACTGAAACATTAGGTTTATAAGGCATAAAAAATTCATACGCTAATGACGTGAATGAAACATGGCTCACTGGATTTAACCAAAGCCTTAAAAACTTTGGTTGAATCAAGTGACTTGACCCAAAGAGTTGTGGGCCACAAAAAACTTTAAGAGATGAGAGAAAACTGAGACTGAAGGTGGCAGGGTTTGTGAAACTATCTGTCACTGCGAACAAATAAAAAGTTCAGTTCGAAATTCCAATATATATATATATATATATAATGAATTAAAAATACACCGCGACACGGAAATTTCTGTTTCAAGATGAAATCTCGTCGTCAGGCAATGTTGGATGGTGGTTGTGAAAATGATTTACATTTCCTAAATGTAAACCATTTTCACAACCACCATCCAACATTGCCTGATGACGAGATTCTATCTCGAAATATATGTAAATCATTTTCACAACCAACATCCAACATTGCCTGATGACGAGATTCTATCTTGAAATATATGTAAATCATTTTCACAACCACCATCCAACATTGCCTGACGACGAGATTCTATCTCGAAATATATGTAAATCATTTTCACAACCACCATCCAACATTGCCTGACGACGAGATTCTATCTCGAAACATATGTAAATCATTTTCACAACCACCATCCAACATTGCCTGATGACGAGATTCTATCTCGAAATATATGTAAATCATTTTCACAACCACCATCCAACATTGCCTGATGACGAGATTCTATCTCGAAATATATGTAAATCATTTTCACAACCACCATCCAACATTGCCTGATGACGAGATTCTGTCTCGAAATATATGTAAATCATTTTCACAACCAACATCCAACATTGCCTGATAACGAGATTCTATCTCGAAATATACGTAAATCATTTTCACAACCACCATCCAACATTGCCTGACGACGAGATTCTATCTCGAAATATATGTAAATCATTTTCACAACCACCTTCCAGCATTGCCTGACGACGAGATTCTATCTCGAAATATATGTAAATCATTTTCACAACCAACATCCAACATTGCCTGATGACGAGATTCTATCTCGAAATATATGTAAATCATTTTCACAACCACCATCCAACATTGCCTGATGACGAGATTCTATCTCGAAATATATGTAAATCATTTTCACAACCACCATCCAACATTGCCTGATGACGAGATTCTGTCTCGAAATATATGTAAATCATTTTCACAACCAACATCCAACATTGCCTGATAACGAGATTCTATCTCGAAATATACGTAAATCATTTTCACAACCACCATCCAACATTGCCTGACGACGAGATTCTATCTCGAAATATATGTAAATCATTTTCACAACCACCTTCCAGCATTGCCTGACGACGAGATTCTCGAAACAGAAGTTTCCGCGACGCAATGTACTTTTAATTAATAATTATATGACTATATTATGCCCTACAGTATTTATTGTATTGAGCACTGTTTGTAAAAAAATAAATGCATGGGAACTCAAAATTGTAAAACTTTGGGTCCTCTTTACTTGGGTTTATATATATATATATATATATATATATATATATATATATATATATATATATATATAGCATAATGTAAAATTAAAAATAAAAATAAAATAAAATTTTTTAAAAATAAAAAAATTTTAAAAAATAAAAAAAATTTTCTTTAAAACAAAATTTAAAAGTATTATTAGAGATATATTCTTTTTCTTTATAAGCGTTTCACCCCGAGCAAGGCATGTCATTGCCACTACTGCGCAGGGGGCTACATAGAGTAGAGAAAGGATGATTAAATATAGGAAATGTCAGAGGATGGGTGATAGGCGGGTAAGGATACCGAGAATGAGGGTTGGGTAAATGAGAGTGTTCTGAGAATAATTGGGAATTAGTGTGATAGGAGGTGTTTATTGACCCTACATTTAAACACCTGGAGATTGTAGCTGTCGGGAAAGCAGACTTGTGGAAGGGAGTTCCAAAGGTGGGAAGCGCGAGAAAAGAAGCTGTTGGAGTAGAATTTACGGTTACATCTTATTTGTTCAACTGGAAAAGGGACCTAGTTGCCAATCTAGTATCTCGTGTTAATTCGTGCTTAGGCGGCACCAGTGATCTAAGCTCATCGGAGCAGAATTACAAATATTAAAAAACTCTATCGCTTTCTACGTCACGTGATGTAAACATCTATGGACGAACACTCTCGTGGCGAACACTTCTAGTTTAAATTTTAAAATCATTTGTTTCTGATGAAAGGCCGAGGCCGGTCTGAAATATCAAATATAAATATATATAAATAATAATAGAAATAAATAAATGCTGTCAAAAAATACATTTTTAAACTTACAACTTTTTAGTAGTTTTTCCTATATATATATATATATATATATATATATATATATATATATATATATATATAAATGAGGTTTGATCAAAGTATTGCTTTGGTAACGACGGAATGCTTCTATCAATGGAAATGACGTGGCTTCAGAAGGAGATTATTTCGAAGAATATTAAAAGAGAAATTGGTATGTACTTTAGTTTATTTTTATATAGCACCAGTTCCGATACTTTTTTATAGACCTCGCATTATATATATATATATATATAGTCACCCGCAGACAGATCTGTTTCGTTGTATCACAGCTCATCAGTACGGTTAGACATCCGATTGCTTTTACCCAGGATTGAAACCCGACCGAATTGGTGTCAGTCGGCGATTATACCTCTGAGCTATGGGCGCTCGGTAAAAAGGAGGCAGACTTTCAGCGTATGATGTATCATGCGCCAGTAGTTAGAGTGTTCTAAATCATTACTGAATGAACGATGCGTAGATGCTAGAGTAGCTACTGTTTTTTTTTTTTTTTTTTTCTAAGTCTACCATTCTTCCAGGGTATAGCGAGGAATAAGCGAAATTTGGATGACATTTTTATATACTAAAAACTAAAATAAACGACCGGTTACGTCCCAGATATTTTCAAGTTTATTTCTGGGAATTTTATCTAAGCCTGCAAAATAAAAGATGATAATGAGAGGGGGGATTTTTTGGATTTATTTTCTGCCTCTCGTTATCATAAAATAAACTTGAAAAGATTTGGGACGTAACCCGTCGTTTATTTTAGTTTTTAGTATTAAAAAAATGTCATTCAAATTTCGCTTATTAGGACGCTGATGGTGAAGCAACCCTTATCCCTGATAAAATTACCTCTGGGATATTCTGCGATTGGCATGACCATCTCCTTACTCCCATATTACCAGACTGAAGAGAAATTTGAAGAAAATAACGGTGTTGGTTGATAAAATCTTAAATAACTGCACACAGATATGGGAGCCAGTAATGAACAAATGGCTGGTATTAATTTTTATTAATTTTAAATATAAGAAGAGATTTCTCTAGAAATGGAAAATACAATTATTTTTGTCGGGAAAGGTAACCGAATTAATTAAATCTGTGCAAAAGAATTGTAAACAAAATATTGTCGTCCTGTTTTGACAAATTGTTTGGCCCTAGGTCTAATTGAACTGTGAGAATTACCTGTCTTCGGTTATCTAAGCTTTGGGTACGGACAGGCAAGCAATAAAAGGGAGTAAGTTTTCCACCTCAGCAATGAAGGTTCTGGAGACTCAGTCGAAATGAATAACTGATATTATTTTCATTTCGAGCTGATAAGAATTCTACAGAGAGGGGAAATTGAACTTCCGTAGCTATATTTACCACCCCGGTTTTGTGCCTTTTCAATAAAACCGATGTGGAAGACGAAATTAGCAGAATTGGGCCCATGATTTGAAGAAGACGGTCGATCTGAAATGGGCGTGTTGTTAGAGCCGACTGAAAAAACATCCGTCTCTGAGAACATTGTTGTTGTAATATGTTATTGAAATACCATCCAACTGACTGCGCGTTACCAGCTTTGATTTGCTTATTATTGTCTATATAATCGATATATAAAACTACACTCGTGGTGTTTCAGTATTTTACTGATTATATTCCTTTTGCCAGCCATCAGCTACCGCGGATCGAGTTAAATCAAGTCATAAATAAATACCGACATCTCGCGTGTCTGGACTAAAATAGCCAGGTGATAACAGGTAATCCTATTTCGGCCGGTTCGAGATCAAACAAACACAGCGTTGGTGGATTGGTTGAGGTTCAGGAAGGATTATATCGGGTACGCCTGTGGATTGTGTAATATATTAAACTTTTCAATTTTCGATTAGTAAATATAGTCTTCACTTAATAACTTAGTAACCTAACTGCCACGAGGTTTTGAATAATTTTTAAAATATTTTTGAAACTTTATAAATTATTATAATTAAAAAAGAAACTAAAACAATTCTTGTAAAAATGTATTACTTATCAAACATTATATTTTCTTCAGACTATAATGTCCCTAATATATATATATATAAATATATATCGCTCATTCAGTAATGAATTAGAGCACTCTGGCTATTGGGCCTGCATAATGATGACATACACGCTAAAAAGTCTGCCTTCTTCTACCGAGCGCCCATAGCCCAGAGGTAGAACCGCTGACTGACGCCAATTCGGTCGGGTTTCAATCCTGGGTTAAAAGCAATCGGAGTCTAACCGCACTGATGAGCTGTGATATAGCAAAACAGATCTGTCTGCGGATGACTATATATATATATTAAAAGATTATTAAATAATGTTATAAATTTATTGCATTTTTATTTGACTAGACGGAGCAGATTTTCGGAAAAAGTGTCAACCGTTTGAAAAAAAAAAAGATGATTTACATTCTCCATGGCGTCCTGCGTTTAATTAATAAAACCAATTTTCGAAACGAAATTTAATTCCTTGAAATTTCATGAATTAACACGGAAGTGGAGTAACAGAGTTAAAATATATATATATATATATATATATATATATATATATATATATATATATATACAAAGATTTTCTAAAAATAATAATTTAAAAAATAATTTCATTCATTTGTATATAAATCCTGAAAGTTTCATTAACTTCCGACAGTTATTTGATTTTTGCAAGAATTTCCAGATTAATGCATTTTTCATCAGAAAAAAATGAGTTTTATCCATTGTAAACTCTTCTGGTAACGATTTGGTTAACCGCTGACGTAAAAAAAAATATATATATATTTTTACCAGAATTTCGAACGTGTTAGAAAGGATTTTAAAAAATTCGAAAATAATAAAAATTTACTTTGATCTTTCCTGTTAATAATAACATAAGCATTTTAACAGAAACATTTCGTTGTTTTATAAAGTTTGGGGACTTTTTTCTTCATACTATGCTGTTTTTCAGCGAATTAATGGAGGTACATAAGTATATTATTAGAACCATGAATAGATTCTCGCTGATTTTTTTCAGGAAAAGTAATGTTTTATTTACAAAAATTAGTAAGTAATATTCCACTAAAGTATTGTACATTTACTTTTTCCCATCTTTTTTGGCAACATTTGAATTCCACGTCGGAAAAACGACATGTCTTTTGAGGCTAACCCATTTTTTGTCATACTCATAAGAATGGTGCAGTGAATATCGGCTCGGAACGAGAAATCGGGGAGCCGAGTTCAAATTCACTTGCATTCACTTACCCGCAAAAACTCTTGGGAAAGGTATTAATACGTCTCTTCCCTTCAGTTATGGGTTAAATAACAGGACAGATTGGATTCTACAGCCTTGGTCGGCAACCAGTCTACCGCAGAAAGTAATGGTAGTCTACTGCGGAATAATCTTCTGCCCAGTCAGTCATGTCTCTTTCGAGACATGATCGCCCAAGCGTGTATCACGTATTGCACTTAACTGGTTGACATAAGAATGAAAGTGTTGCTAAGCTAGGACATATGCCATCGATAAGAACAAGTGATAATCGGACGGGGCAATATGGCGGGTGGGGTAGGAATTCCCATTTAAATGTTTCCAAGAAAGTTTTAACCTGTTTAGCAACATGTGGCCTAACGTTGTCATGTTGCTAAATCACTTTGTCGTGTCTCTGATCGTATAGCGACCGTTTTGTTTTTTGTTTTTTTGTTTTTTTCCAATGCTCGACTCAAACGCATCAATTGTAGTCGATAGCGATATCCCGTGATTGTTTCGGTCGGTTTGAGCAGCTCATAATATACTACATCCACCTGACCCCACACAAATGCAGAGCATGTATATTCTTCTTCTTCTTCTTCTTCTTCTTCTTCTTCTTCTTCTTCTTCTTCTTCTTTTTCTTCTTCTTCTTCTTCTTTTTCTATGTTCCCTGTCCCTTCAGGACGTAAGCGATCATGGCTTTCCACGTCTCCCTATCTCTGGTGGCTTTTAGCACGCCTTCTCCTGTTACACCATGCAACCCTCGTTCCATCATCCACCTGATTAGGTCCTTCAAATATGTTATCCGTTGCTTTCCCCTGTCTCTTTTTCCCTCTATCTGGCCTGTTAGTATCAGGTTCTCCAAGCCCTCCTTCCTCATTGCATGTCCCAGGAACTTCAGCTGTCTCTTCCTGATGTTTAGTATTAATTTCCTTTTCGTTTCCATCATTTCCAAAACCTCATCATTGCTCACATACTCGATCCATGTATATTCAAACCATGGATATTCGGCTTTGCCGCAGATGTTGATGCTTACTCGACGATCTTCTACGCTAAGGGTTATCGAAGTGTATCCACTTTTCATCGCCGGTCATGATACCATGCAAAAAATAAAAAAACCACTCTTTTTTGTCGTTGAAGTTGTTCGACGTTTCTCGGCTTCAAGTTGTACGGCACACAATGTCCTTGCTTTTGAATTATTTCTAATACTTTCAAACGTTTCGAAAAAGTTTTATGATGAGCTCTTAATCATTCCTATTTCGCCTGACATGAATCTTCATGAAGTTATGCCTCCAATTCTTCGTTTTCAAACTTTTCCGGTGCGCCGGAGCATTTTTTATCTTTAACATCAAAATCATTACTTTTTTGAAACGTTTAAACCTAATGTCTGCGTGTTGTTTCCGACGGACACTGGTCTCCATAAGTCTCAACAAGAATTCTATGTGCTTCAGCTGCAGATTTTATTTTTATTTTTATTCTTTTACTTTTTTTCTTTTTTTTTTTGCGGTAAGATTTCCCGCATTTTCATTTTCTTTGGCACGAAATTCAACATGTTTAACGCTATGTATTTTCCACTTCGGTGAAATGGCTTACACTTAATTTCAAGCTTGCTTATAGTCCTTCCATATAGATGCGTTACCATCTGAAATTATATGCATGTAGTTCTGGGAATGCCATCAGTTAGAAAATAGCGAGAAGTTATTCAAGGTCCTCACACACACACACACACACACACACACACACACACACACACACACACACACACACACACACACACATATAAGGTTCCTCAACTCATTTCTATAACTTTTATATTAAATTTTTTAAAAATAAAAAAACAATTTTCTTGAAACTTTTATTTTAGTTTTAATTGAAAGATAAACCATTAAATTTACTATTTCCTGTAAGGAAAATACTCTGGTGCATTTCAAACAGAAATGACATTGATTGGAATCTAACATTTTGAGACTTTTTTAATAATTTTTCAATTTTTCGGCCATTTTTGAGTGATTGAGACATTTGTAAACATAAGTTAATTCTCGGTTTCAAAAATCTTGCAAAAATAAAATATACATCTATGACACATCAGTTCTGGAAAATTACCAAATTTAATGTTAAATTAATCTGATTTAATCTGATTTTAATCTTATTTATAGCATGAATTTAGAATAAAACTATTTCCTAATCACAGAGTTGGATCTTTCTGACTTTTCTCCTATATTTGACATGTTAATGACAGCTCGTCAGATGCGAGATAAGATAAGTGTATGACGATCACAAGTGACATAATTGTACAATTTTTTAATGTAAGAGGAAGAAATCGTGAAATACATGACTTTTTAATGCACACATACAAATTACCATACAAAAAAGACTTAAAATAAACAAAAAACAACTGAAAATTATTTTAAAATACGATGGCTAGACGATTCGTATTAAACTTTTCAATTTTCGCTTAGTAAATATAGTATTCACTTAATAAACTACCAACCTAATGGAAATATTTTTTAATATTTTTGAAACATTACAAATTATTATAATAAAATAATGAAAACAATTCTTTTGAAATTTCATTAGTAATCGAAATATTTTCTTCACACTATAATGTCCTTAGTTTATATTATTTATTAAAGCAATCAAAAGCTTATCTAATTAAATAATACCATAGTTGTATTGCATTTTTTATTTTACTCTTCGGAGTAGATTTTCGATAAAAGGGGCTAAATAGTTTTAAAAAATAACACATGATTTACATTCCCCAATGAGTCCTGTGTTTAACTAATAAAACTAATTTTGCCTACGGAATTTAATGTCTTGAAATTTCACGAATTTACTTGGGGGTGGGGATAACAGATGTAAAAAATAAAAATTACCAATATTTTTTAAAAATAATGATTTAAAAAATAATTTAATTCATTTGTAAATAAGTTCTGAAAGTTTCATTGAAATCCGACAATTATTTGATTTTTGCAAGAAATTACAAATTTGTTTGTCATATGAAAAAAAGAAGCGAGTTTTTACGTTTTCTATTGTAAAATCTCGTAACGATTTTGACTCCCGCTTACGAAAATAAAAACAAGATTTTTACCAAAATTTTGAACATGTTAAAAAGGGTTTAAAAATTTTGCAAAGTAATTAAAAAATAGTTTGATTTTTCCTCTTAATAATAACATGAACATTTTGATGGCAAAAGTTCGTTTTTATTTAGTTTGGGACCTTTTTTCTTCATACAATTTTTCAGCGATTTAATGGAAGTAACTATTTCAAAAACGCAGTGGTTCAATTCAAAACCTCTCTAAGTGCCGACTGTGGAAGCGACCACCTTCCAGTTATTTGCAAAGTAAGGGTGAAACTTCGGAGATTAAAGAAGCTCAGGGCAGAACCCAGACTGCAATACAATACGCTCCTGAAGAAAAAATACCCGCAGAAAAAATACACTGACAGTGTGAGAAACAAATACGAAAAACAAATGGGAAATGGAAATTCGAAATGGGACGCACGTAAAGAAGCATTAGCAAACAACATGGGTCCCAGAGGAAATCAGACGCAGAAGAAAACAGGAGTGGATGACTGAAGAGATTCTTGACATGATGCAAAGGAGGTAGAAAACCTTTTTTTTTTTTAAATCATATCACCCCGAGCAAGGCGGTAACGCCACTGATGCGCAGGGGGCTACGTAAGAGTGAAAAGATTGGAAAAGAGAAAGCCGGAAACCACATCCAAAACAGGGAACAAGGGATGAGCCCCTTCACCTGTTCAATAGACGAGGGTGGAGTGTGAACCGGGCAATAGCTTAGTCTATCTACTCCAATTGAAAAAAATAAGAAAAAAGAAAAGAGTGAAAAGATTGGAAAAGAGAAAGCCGGAAATCACATCCTAAACAGGGAACAAGGGATGAGCCTCTTCACCTGTTCAAATAGACGTGGGCGGAGTGTGAACCGGACGATAGTTTACTCTATCTACACCAATTGAAAAAAACAAAAGAAAAGAGTGAAAAGATTGAAAAAGAGAAAGCCGGAAACCACATCATAAACAGGGAACAAGGGATGAGCCTCTTTACCTGTATGCCAAAATATGGAACTGAATACAAGAAACTACAAAAGGAAATAAGGACCAAGTGCAGACAGGCTAAAGAAGAATAGTTCAACAACAAATGTGCCGAAGTAGAGAGATTGAACAAGACTAATTAAGGAGAAATGCATAAAGAAATAAGGTAACTGACAGGACAAAAAACATGCCCCTCATAAAATCCAAGGATGGAACAATCATATTGGAGAAAGAGGAAATACTCCAACGATGGAAAGAATATCTAAAAAATCTCTTCCACGACAAGAGAGAGCAACCGATAGCAAACAAAGATGCAGATAGACCGGAAATATTAAAATCCGAAGTGAAGGCTGCAATGGCCAAACAGAATAGGAACACAGCAGCTGGACCAGACGGTATTGTAATAGAGATGCTGACAGCCTTAGAAGATTTTGGCATAGAGAAAATTACGAAAATAATAAATTAAATATACAACAGTGCTGTAATACCAGATGACCTAAGCAAATCAATTTTCATAGCTCTGGCCAAGAAGCCAGGCGCAATCGAATGCGAACTCCTCCGAACAATCACTTTGATGAGTCACATGACGAAACTTATTGTCCTAATCCTGATGAATAGACCGCGAAGGAGAATCAAACCGGAAATAGTACAAGAACAGTGCGGTTTTGTCAAGGACATTGGAACAAGGAATGCGATATTTATGCTTAGGGTGCTATTAGAAAGGACGCTACAAATGAAAAAGGAAGTTTATCTGTGTTTTGTAGACTATGCCAAGGCGTTCCACAAAGTACGCCACAAGGAATTGATAGAAATACTCAGCAACCTCGACATATTTGGCAAACACATCAGAGTAACCAAGAACTTCTACTGGCAGCAAACCACCTGCATACAGACAGGAAACAAATTCAGCAGATATACAAAGATAGAAAATGGCGTGAGACAAGGATGTGTCTTTTCGCCGGATTTATTCAACTTATACAGCGAGACTATTCTGGAGACCCTAGAAGTTATGCCAGGATTTGTCAGTGGCAGTCATAATCTGAACAACATAAGATACGTAGATGAAACAGTGCTGATAGCTAACACGGAAAGAAAACTACATGACCTCTTAAAAAAGGTAAATGAAGAAAGTCGAAAGAATGGACTACAATTAAACTACAAAAAAATCGCATGTATGGTCATCAGCAAAAAGTACAAAAATTTAAGTACTTGGGAAGTATTCTGCCGGAAGGCGGAAAGTGTAACACTGAGATCTGAAGGTGAATTGGCATGCCCAAAGACGTATTCCAGAAGCTGAGCAGAGCATAAAGAGACAGGAAAATTTCGCTAGAAACAAAAAAGAGAGCACTGAATTGCTATGTGATGTCAGTTCTTCAATATGGCAGTGAATGCTGGACAACATCATCAAAGACGAGGGAAAAACTTGAAGCAACTGAAATATGGTTATACAGAAGGATGCTGCGGATATCATGGATCTAGCATGTGAGCAATGATGAGGTTTTAGTAAAGGATGAAAAAGAAAAGGAAATGAATACTGAGCATCAAGAAAAGACAGCTGAAGTTCTTGGGACATATGATGAGGAAGGAAGGCTTTAAGAATCTGATACTCACAGGTCAGATAGAGGGGACGAAAGACAGAGGAAAGCAAAGGAAAACATATTTGAAGAGCTTGAGCAGGTGGGTGGCAGAGCGGAGTTTTGGTGGGGTAACAGGAGAAAGCTTGCTAAGAGCTACCAGGGGTAGGGAGACGTGGAAGGCCATGATCGCCTACGTCCTAAAGAGACATAGCACATAGAAGAAAAAAATATATATACATATGTGTGTGTGTGTGTGTGTGTGTGTGTGTGTGTGTGTGTGTGTGTGTGTGTGTGTGTGTGTTGATTTTGATTTTGTTGTCTTTTGTGGCTTTTTGCACTCCTCTGAAATTTTTACATGTTAGCTATTTTTAATTATTAAAATTCGAAATACAATTTCCACAAACATGTTTTGCTTGTGAAATATATCTGCTTTTTTTTCTCTATAGAACAAACCATTAAATTTAGTATTTCTGTAATGTATTTCTATAATGTATTTCTGTAGTGTATTTCTGAACTGGGACTAACAGGATACACTTATGAAGATTTAACAGCAGATAAAATAAAATAAATATTATTAAAAAAAATAAACAGAGAAATCACTATTGTCAGTGAAAAGCGACACGGAATAAAGCAATTTGAAAAGGATGTCAGACGTATCTCTGTAAAACATGCTTAGCTTATATCATCATTTACTTCAATGAGTTTGGGGGCTAGATAGCTGTTGTTATTTTTTATTTTACGTTGTTAGCAAAGAGGGTTGAGCAAAGTTGGCGACTACTTAATCAGATTTGTTTACTCATAAAAAATAGTTAAACATTTTAATGTAATAATTTTGGCGATTAGAATTCATTAGAATTTTCGGATCTACTGTAGGGGTCTTATACCTCCACTTATTTATGTTAAAGATTCTTCATTAAATAAATAACAACGCCAATTGCTAACCAACAATAAACATGTGTTAATAAAAATACAACAGTGAAAACAAAGCATGCAATTAGACTGTGTACAAAATGTGGATGAAGGAGAAAAAGTTCTCTCCCATTGACTGTAGTTTTGGTCGAAATCAACTGTTTGAATAAAGTTCTCTAGTGAGATAAATGTTCTTTGAACGATTGATCGAAACAAAGTTTGTTCGAGAAGAATGATAACACAGAGATACAATTGCTTTGAAGTGGTGTGTGGAAATAAGTTTTGATTCAACAATGCTTAAATGATGTGCTTAGCAAAGTATCCAAACTGAAAGAGTGTAAGTTTGTATTACGAAATATTATGTCTGTGTGTGTGTTTAAGTGTTTGAGCAAGATTGTGTATCAAACTGACGTGGATTCGGACGACAGCCGAAATCTTACTAACGAGCTGTGAAAAGTAGCTGTATTTAAAGGGAAAAGATAGGCTCCCAGAGGCAGCTTGGGAAACTCAATCTTACATTGGTTAAAAATTAATTGATTGGTTAAAAATTAACCAGTTGCAACACGTGTATTAAACAGGCTAGGCAGGTTTGTTAAGAGCCGAAGGTTTTCAAAGACAAGTGGGATTGTTAAATTGTCCTATAGTAAAGTAGTAGTGATTTATTAGCCAATCACAGTCGAACAAAATAATGACATGTAGAAAAGCATGTGTGTATTGTGGGGGATTTGGTATTTGCTGGGTTGTATGTTGATTATTTCCCCCACAAATACAACACTCTATTTTGCAATCGCGCAAAGTGAAGGAATAAATTACAACGGACATTCAACAACAAACAATTTATTCTGTAACAAATAAAATGGTATGTAGAAACCAACAAAATACATGATTCTAAAATTGCCTTTTTGAGAAATATAAACTTGGCAAGAAGTTAATTTTTGTCCAAGAACGTGTATGAGTTTGCATTAGCAAAGTCTGTAAATAAGCCTTTCCTACTTACATTCAGTTGGCGGCAGCGTGTCGCGTTGCTCAAAGAAAGTTTGTCGGCTTATTCTTTTTAAGGTCCTTGGAGCGAGGTCACGAACTTTTGGCATGGAAGAAATGACATGGCCGGCAAAGTATACGGTGTCATGCGGACTTAATGGCCTGCTGGGTGACTGCTTGATGACTGCTTGGTGACCGACCTTTCTTTCTAACTGTGTGTATTATATACATTAATAGGGGATCAACTAATCTTCCTAACATTAGGGTGTGAAAACATTTACTGACCAATCAGATTTATTATTTTACTATTTTGTTTGGGGCCTAAATATTTTTGTGTTAATTTACTTCCAAGCCTATTTTTCTAGAATGTTCTTATTCTAAGTTTTTAGCTGATTGGTTGAGAAATATAAAAATGTAATCTAAATTCTACTGCTGTTTTGATCCAATTTTTCTAGAATGTTCTATTGTGTTTTCCTGTTGCTTATTTTAATAAAAAAAATATGTATCCCATAGTATGTGGGTGGGAAGCATAGCGACTGTTATGCTACTATCGTGAGGTCTCCCTCCCGTTTCGACTATAGCGTGAGGTCTAAATACAATATTTTAACGATAAACACTTTGGATATCTTCTAGGAATGGAAAGAATATAGATCGTTGGAATTTTTTCTCATCATCTTCCAGCAAAAACGATCAAGATGCGACTGGAACAGCGGACTACCAACACCGCGCATTTTCTTGAGAATCATCATTTTAGCATCCCGCCACGATTGCTCAATTGCCTAGGTGTGCGCTCCTTTCGCTGGAGCCACGTGAGAGGAGGGACACAGTAGACCCCAGCGCTGCATCTGGGTAGACAATATATTGAGGTAGACCTCACGCTATAATAACACGAATTTCCTCTACCTACGATATTTATCCAAACTGAAATATACAGATTTTTATCAATTTTGAAGGGGATTCCTTTCCTAATACTGATACAGAATGTAAAATCGATCTCTGACTATTTATTTACAGAGTTACTGGATTTAGTTGATATTTATAAATATCAAGTTTCATTCCGTTGTTGTGGTCAGTAAGGGATGATACTTCATCACAACTAAAAATAGAAAACCTCCACACTTTTTTTACTGCAAAAATTCTGTGTGATACTAACTAGAATTAGTATTCCCTTATCTAATGGACAAGGCAGCAGATCATTAGGTTCTTTGTATATTTTATACCTATTCAGTCAGTTAAGTGCCATACGTGATACACGCATGGACGATCATGTCTCGAAAGAGACACGACTGACTGGGCAGAAGATTATCCCACAGTAGGTTGCCATTACTTTCTGCGGTAGACTGGTTACCAGCCAAGGCTATAAACCCAATCTGTCCTGTTATTTGACTCATAGCTAGAGGGGAAAGAGATGTATTATATTATTAATTAGTAATTAGTGGAGGATCAGTTTATCACTTCATAACAATATAAAACTGGTCCCCCACTTTATGCCCAATATAAACCTTAATCATGATTCCAACTATTATATTCGGTCAGTCAGCTAAGTGCCATACGTGAAACACGCTTGGGCGATCAAGGCTCTTTCGAGACATGACTGACTGGGCAGAAGATTCTCCCACAGTAGGTTGCCATTACTTTCTGCGGTAGACTGGTTGCCCGCCAAGGCTGTAGAACCCAATATGTCCTGTTAATTGACTCATAGCTAGAGGGGGGAAGAGATGTATTATATCATTAAGTAGTAATTAGTGGGGGATCAGTTTATCACTTCATAACAATATAAAACTGGTCCCCCACTTTATTCCCAATATAAACCTTAATCATGATTCCAACTATTATATTCAGTCAGTCAGTTAAGTGCCATACGTGAAACACGCTTGGGCGATCATGGCTCTTTCGAGACATGACTGACTGGGCAGAAGATTATCCCGCAGTAGGTTGCCATTACTTTCTGCGGTAGACTGTCCTGTTATTTAACCCATAACTGGAAAGAAGAGACGGATTAATACTTTTTTCAAGGGTATTTGCGCATAAGTGAATGCAGAGAATTCAACTGGAATTCGAACTCGGCTTCCCGATTTTTCGTTCCGTGTCAGTATCCACTGCACCACAACGAACACACCAATGCATAAATACATGAAAAGGAATAACGTCTCAACTCAGTATCCCGTTGTGTCTTCTGTTTGATGTTTTTCCTCACGATTCATTTTCAGCATTAACCAGGAAGATTCCCCTGCTACAGTTTGAAGTCAGATAGTTAAAGTTACAAGAATTTGTTATGTTTTTTTTGTTTACTACTCCAACAAAAAAGTTCACATTTATAATAATAGTAATGCGGAGCGAAGTCGGAAGTAAACAAGACACTCAAAACACTAAATTACTAAAAAAAGAAAAAAAAAGGTTTCTGAGTCGGAGGATTGGCGCATCCTTCTGGTTAATAAATGATTCCTTTGAAAATAAATACTTAACATTTCTTAACCATCGAGTCACGTTCCCGCCAACAATAAAAATAACATAATTCGTGATCCCTTTGAAAAGTATATAAGAAAAGCTTCTAAGACCAGACAAGCCAATAAGGAGAAGGGACGCCATCATGCCACAATAGTTCACCATGGCTCGGCTTAAAAGAAATGTCTTTACTTATTTACCCGTCTTTCTCACCAAGCTACGTGATACACTTTTCTCCTTACTTTCTCTTTGCCTCGTTTTTTTTTTCTTTTTCTTACACATAAGTTAGTCAGTTAAGTGTCGTACGGGATACACGATTGAGCGATCATGTCTCTTTCAATCCATGACTGACTCAGGAAAAGATTTTCCCGTTGTAGGTTTCCATTTCTTTCTGCGGTAGACTGGTTGCCAACCAAGGCTATAGAACCCAATATATCCTGCTATTTAGCTCATAGCTGCAAGGCGAAGAGATGAATTACCTTTCCCAAGGGTAAGTGAATGCAACGAATTCAACTGGAATTCGAACTCGGCTCTGCGATTTCTCATTCCGAGCCGATATCCAATGCACCACATAAACACCATTCTCGATATTTAGGATCTGCAACAGTCAGTCAGTTAGTTAAGTGCCATACGTGATACACGCTTGGGCGATCATGTCTCGAAAGAGACATGACTGACTGGGCAGAAGATTATCCCGCAGTAGGTTGCCATTGCTTTCTGCGGTAGACTGGTTGCCGACCAAGGCTATAGAACCCAATCTGTCCTGTTATTTAACCCATAACTGGAAGGAAGAGACGGATTAATACCTTTCCCAAGGGTATTTGCGCGTAAGTGAATGCAATGAATTCGGCTGGAATTCGAACTCGGCTCCCCGATTTCTCGTTCCGATATCCAATGCACCACAACGCACATCTGCAACAGTAACCTTCTCAAATTTGAAGAAGTGATGACATTACACTACCAATTGCTACACTGTGTTTTACATCATTGATATTTGCATTTTTTTTTTAATTTTCTGAATTTCAAAACACTTTATTCAAGGTTTTGTCAGGTTCATATTAATAAAAGATGTATTAATATTTGTACATTTTTTGCTAGCATTGTGTTTTTCCGCCACTAACGCTTTAAGGCTGAATTGAAGTAGATGAAAAAGCGAAGATTTCCTCGTAGAAATGACTATTCAACGGATTTAAAAATCTATCTTTTTTTTTTTTTCGGAAGCACACACACGCAAATATTGAGTTATATTAATATTTATCTTTTTAAATGAAGGATAAAAACGGATGTATACTGTAGTGTAGTGGACATTGTTATTAAATTTGCTATTTTCTCATTACAGTAAGTTACAAGCGTGTTCTAGATAACCAATCCCCGACATTTAAAAATTTTGGTGGTGCCGGTCAAGTAGAAATCATTTGACAAACAAAGAAATACAACAAATTCTATAAGGCAACAAAAACGATTTAACATTTATATCATAAAATACAATAATTGACAGAAATGGGAGAATAGGATATAAAAATTTATGAATGAGAAGAGTTCTTTCCCTTTGTCAATAAATTTGGCAGAATTTAGTTCATGGTGTTATTTTATATTTTATTTTATTTTTTATTTTATTTTATTTTATTTTATTTTTTATTTTATTTTATTTTTTTTATCATTTCACCCCAAGCAAGGCATTCCACTGCCACTATTGCGAAGGGGGTTACATAGGGGAAAGTGATGAGAAAGATTGGTTAGTTATAGGAAACGTCGGAAGGAGGATGGTAGACGGATGAGGATACCGAGGATGGAGGTTGGGTAGATGGGTAGAGTGTTTGAGGGAATGGATGCGAGTTAATGTTGATTGATGTCTATTATTGACCTTACATTTAAATTCCTGGAGATTGTAGCTATCGGGGAAGCAAGTATATGGAAGGGAATTTCACAAACAGTTCAAAGGATGAATATTATTTAAATGTGTGAATAAAATGTTCCTTTCATTGAAACGTTTGGTAAATGTAATTTTAGTTGAGTGAGTGAGTGAGTGAGTGAGTGAGTGAGTGAGTGAGTGAGTGAGTGAGTGAGTGTTGTCGGTGTGGAATTAAAAAAATATATGTTTAGACAGTACTTGGTAAAAATTTCAGAGTGACAAAGGTTTTTGATGACAATCGGTCCAAAGTAAATTTCTCACTGATGAGTTTTGGTAGGTTTCTCCCTTTTATAAAAGTGGGATAGACTCCAGCACACATAGTAAGATTTTGGTGGAATCTTGATCTAAACGCGTTCTTAGACGTGTTCCCACGTGCTTGGGATTTTGAAAGCAATCAGCGATGACCAGAAACAAATTCAAAATTGAATCTGACGTCTGTGCTGAATTGGACAAGTTTTGTTCTTACAAGAAAAATACATAGTACGATTACTACATTGTCGCTATTATTTTTGTTATCTGCACTCATGTATTGTGTGCTGATTAAATTTTCGCATATATTCTTTATTTCATAACTGTAATTTTTATTTCACTGTGGGGTTTCATACATTGACACCCACACACACACACACACACACACACACACACACGCATGGTCACGCGGCGTCCACGTGATGACTTGTGTTCCCGCCAAAACGATGCTAATAAAAGGGAAAACATCACGTGGTACAGCCAGTTAGGATTTCGTCCCGGGACAAGAGCAGACATGTCTCCCTAACTCACACAAACACACGCGCGCTAATTGCGGGTAGCAATTAGTGGCGCAAATTTCTTTTATTTTTCTTCTCCGACATTAACACTATGCACGTTAACTTTCATTCAAACAGGACTTTACATAAAATAACTTTCTACACATAAATTCACAATTTTCCCAACCTTCGTCAGTAGAAATCCACAGACTGCCTAAGATTGCTACATTCGCATGTAAGTCTCTCTCTCTCTACTCAACGCACACACAGACACAGAACTTTGTCTTCTGTCTGACTTTCTTCATCAAGGATTTGAACTTTGAACTCTTTACGGTAATCTTAACAATTGTTACAAACCTTTCTTTCAGCTAGAGAAAAAAACTTCATACATCTTATTTTGTTTCTACGAACAGACGAAGGGGAATAACTCTTTCCTTTTCACTTTCTCATGCATGCTCTCTCAACCCCATGTAACCTTTGTCAATACATTGTTTTTCTGGTTACATTCGCCTTACTCGTTCTTTCTTATTGTCTGTTTTATTTCACCACCCATGACCAAGGTTGCGTCGAGTCGACTCATAAATCTAAATTAGTAAGTGAACCCATCGTCCACTACATCACATAGCCAGTGAATTAGTAATATTTTCATAATAAAATCATCTCTATCAGTGACGTGCGAGGGTAATTACACGATACTTTAATTTATATAATTTTTGTTCTTTAATACAACAAATATATCCGTTTGTTCTTTATTTAAAGGTAGGTACCACTGTAGTAGATAGGAAATTAAGAATTAAAATCAACCTCCTTCTTCACTTTTTACAAAAATTCACAATGACGTGTGAAATCCTGGTTTTTCCCAAATAGAAAAAAGATTGACCATGTGCTTAAAGAAAAAGTCGAAACCGATTTTTGCAAGTCGATGTTAAACTGATTTTCTGACCAATGGGAGCGAATTGCAAGACCCAGAAGATTTAGCGATCCACTGTGAAAATCTAAATTACAATAAAAGGCTCAGATCAGTCAGGGATGGAAGCAACAAAAACGACAAGCTAAAATGTAACGGGGGAAGCTTCAAGCTGACCCGGACATTCGTTCTCTTTCTCTTTCCTTCTCGTGTGCTGATTTCTTTTACTTCTTCTTCTCCATCTAAAGACATTCCTACGAAGCAAACGCTCATACATACATACATATCCATAAACTCTTTCAACTAATTACTACAATAAGAACATTTCTACGAACGCTTGATACCCTCAACGTTCTCATTAAACATTAATTTCTACGAATTCTTGTTATTCCTTTCTTTTAATAAATTTCTTTTTAACATGAAAAATGTATATTTTATTCTTACATTATACCACACTCTCCCACACATTCCAGCCTGCTGCTACCAACCTTCTGTTAATCTTTTGATTATTTTAATTCTGGATAAAACATGTAAGTTGTAGGGAGTTCGGTTATGTCAGACACAAGGCCGAATTAAATAAAAATTAACCATCTCCCCTATGGCTACACATCCACTAATTTTCGATAATTAACTTTTAAGTTGAATTTTTAAAAATAAATTTTTTTTCTTGAAACTTTTATTTTAGTTTTTTAATTGAAAGTTAAATGATTAAATTTACTATTGTTACGAGGATGCATTTATATATAAAAATAATATTAATAATGTCCAAATAGTTGTAGTAAGGGACGCTATTTAGCTCTTCTTGTTATTACAAAAAAGTTTTAATTCATGAAGTAGTCGTAAAATAGAGAAATTAGGAATAGAACGTTTTGGAAGAAGCCAGAATGTTCCAGTAAAATCGAGAGAATTCTAAAAGATTCTAGAATATGCAAATTAGGTGTTAGCCCCTATAAAAAGAGGTTTTCGGAAGAGAATAGTTATTTGTTAACAGGATTTGTTGACATTATCAACTCCGGCTTTGATTTAAGGATTTATATCCAGCCGAAAAATTCTCTAAGAAAAGTCGCTGACTAACTAAAACCTGAAAGAGAACCTCGTGGAACTATATGGGTAAATAGATATTTTTGACTCTTTCATTGACCGAACTAATAATTATTCTTTATATAGACATTTGAAGATTTCCAAAAAGTATAGCATTTAAACTTCTTCGCTATCTTAACTGGGTAAAAATACCGATCCTTCCTTCCCCTTCGTAACACTTCGCCTGTCAGTAGTAAACTTTTTTTTTCTTTTTGAATGCAAAAATTGTAAATTATATATATATATATATATATATATATATATAATTTTGTGTTATCGTAAATTAAATATTTGTATGTGATTTAACTCTGAGTTTTAATCAATCATTTTTTCTTTTTGTTGTACATAACACGTAATATTATATCCAGTAAATAAAATAATCTGGTGTATTTCAAACAGAAATTGTATTGATTGGAATCTAAAATTTGAGATTTACAAAAACTTTTGGCCATTTTTGAGCGATCGATACATTTGTAAACAAAAGTTAATTCTCGGAATTTAAAATCTTACAAAAATAAAATATACATCTGTGACACATTATTTTTTGGAAAATTATAAAATTTAATGTTAAATTAAACTGATTTACACAAGTATTATTTATTTATAGCATGAAATTTAGAATAAAACTATTTCTTAAATACAGTGTTGAACTTTCTGATCTTTCCCCCGTATTTGACATGTTGATGATAGCTCGACAGATGCGAGATACGATAAGGGTATGGAGACCGGAATTGATAGAATTGTTCAAAGAAACCGTGAAACAAATGACCTTTTAATGTACACACAGAAATTAACGTACAAAAAAAAAAAAAATCTTCCAATGCAAAAAAATTTTTTTTTAATTATTTGAAAAATACGATGGATCTATGATTTGTATTAAACTTTTCAATTTTCGATTTGTAAATATAGTCTTCACTTAATAACTTAACAACCTAACGTGTAAAAATCTTTTAAATATTTAAAAAATATTTTTGAAACTTTATAAATGATTAAATTTTTTTTTTAAAGTTAAAACAATTCATTATTTATCGAAAAAAATTTTCTTCAGACTATAAAACTATAAAAAATTTTCTTCAGACTATAATATCCTTTATATTATTTATTAAAATATTTAAAAGCTTATCTAATTAAATAATGTCATAGATTTATTGTTTTTGTTTTGGTTTTGTTTTACTATTCGAAGCAGATTTTTGGTAAAAGAGGCTAAATAGTTTTAAAAATAATACATGATTTACATTCCCCCAATGAGTTCTACATTTAACTAATAAAACCAATTTTGCCTACAAAATTTAATTTCTTGAAATTTCATGAATTTACATGGAGGAGAGTTAACAAATTTTTACCTAATTTTTTTTAAAATAATGATTTCAAAAATAATTTCATTCATTTGTGAAATAGTCCTGAAAGTTTAATTGAAATCCGACAATTATTTGATTTTTGCAAGAATTTACAAATTAATGTGTTCATGACCGGACAAAAAACTGAGTTGCGTAATATTACATTTTCCATAGTAAACTCTCATAACGATTTGGCTACCAGCTAACGAAAATAAAAACAACATTTTTACCAAAATTTTGAACGTGTTAGAAAGGATTAAAAAATAAAAAAAATAATTTAAAAATACTTTCATCTTTCCTCTTAGTAATAACAAACATTTTGATGGAAAAAGTTTCTTTTTATTTTAGTTTGGGACCTTTTTTCTTTATACTGTGGTGTTTTTCAGCGATTTAGTGGAGGTGTGGTGATACCGACCGAACAAAAGCGATGAACCGGATGTGTGCTCTCTCACAACTAAAAAGCAAATGAATAAAAATCGTCGTGCGCCTCCGAGTTCGCGCAGATGTTCCGGTTGAAAAATAAAAATTAGTCAAATATCAAATTACCATTTTTATTTACCAGTCAATGGGAAGCCCAAACCAAATACGAAACTAGCTGTTTTGATCCAAAATGCCGATATAAAAAGCGAAGACACAAACGCTTTGTCAGACACAAGAACGAAAGGAGAAGAGTGTAATTAGTTTCTCCCTTGACCTAAGTCGAGCGGCTAATGTTGACCTCTTCCTTTCTCCCTGTTCTCAAAAAGTACTAACCAACCTTTCCAAAGACATTCCGCATACCAACTTGCTGACCTACTGTCCTTAGAAACGGCAACTTGAAAATGAACATTCTTTTATCTCTTTCAGCTCATTATTAATTGCCATGAACTCTCTAACTTCCGTTGGCACTTTATTTCAAGTATTGTTTTAATTGTAAAACATAATTGTTATGTATATATATAAATGTTATTTTATACTCAAAATTACCTTTCTTGAATTTATAATCATTTTATGAATTATAGTGGGCTATCTTCCCACAAGGCCAAATTCCGTTAACCTGCTACGGAATCCTACTACAACTAGAAAAGGAATAAGAGATGCCCGCTATAGAGGTACCTCTTTAAAATAATTTTTTCTGATAAAAGAAAACTGTTTTCGTTTAAAAGAATATCAAGCAAATATTTTTCGATTCTGACAAATTTTTCGCTTTAAATAAAGTCTAATTAATGTTCACCTACAAAAGTTATTTCCAAAACTAGTGTTTCCCTAATTTTTTTTAATCTATGTAATTTATGCTAAAGTTGGTTGTTGATGTTAGGCTCACGACCTTAATTTCCATTGGAAATTAAACTCTCCTCCGCGATCTAGAGAGAACAAATGACGTCTTATACCATCAGAGGTTTTTCCATGAAAACGTTCTGACGAGCGTCATTCCCTTGTTCCCACCAGGTTAGACATTTTACAGCTAAGACCTGCTATGAAAGGCACAGAAAAGCTAACCATCATAATCCATTTTATTTACCATTGGTAAGAAGGTTCCCAAGAACCGCTGCTTTGAGGAACATTCTCCCGAGAGGATGCTTCATCGATCACTAAAACTTAACCACTTCATGTCTTATGTCAACCGTTATCTATTCTACAATTCCTCATAATCTACAGTTCTTACGCCCATCAAACATTCCTATTTAGTAACCTCTACATTGAACGGCTTCTAAGCCTTGTATTGGGTGAACAATATAGTAAAAAAAAATAACGAGTATGGCGAAAAGCTATAAGATTCAAGGGGAAGCAACTTGCGTTACCAAGGGAAATAACTATAAGATGAAATGTAGAAAAGTAATATTCATCATTAATTTTTTATATTTTTTAATAATTTTGATGTGATTTTTTTCTATAATGCTAAAATAATTTTCTTTTTATATTACTAATATATAGTTTTTATAACATTAATATGATTTTATACTAATAATTTTCTTTTATATTATCATTTTTATAATCCATAGCTAAATCCGCTGCTAAGAAAATCGGTTCTCTGTGTAGGACCAGGAAGTTTTTTCCTGTCTGAAACAGTCCTGCACATATATAAATCTACCATCCACCAGTGCATTGAATACTGCTGCCATATTTGTTAAGGGTGCTCCTGCTATCCACCTAGGGGTCCTTGAGAAAATCCAACGGAGAATCTGTAATGTGATAGATCCCTATTTGGCAGCTCAGATACAGTCACTTTCTCTCCAGCGCAATGTGGCTTCTCTGTGTCTCTTCTACAAATACTTTCACAGCTTCTGCTCTGATGAACTTAGCCCACTGGTACCCCCTATATATTAATTTACTCAAGCCACAAGATTAGCAACTAGGTCCCACCCTTTTACTGTGAAACCAATAAAATGCAAACGCAAATTCTACTCCAACAGCTTCTTTTCTCACACTTCCCGCCTGTAGAATTCCCTTCCATTTACTTGCTTTCCCGACAGCTACAATCACCAAGAATTTAAATGTAAAGTCAATAGTCATCTCCTATCTCATTAACCTGCATCCTCTCTCTCTCTCTCTCTCTCTCTCTCTCATTCTCCTTTCTCCGTCCACTCTACTCTCATCAGCATTTTCATTCTTCTCTTACCCACTTCCTGACACCCCCTATAACCTGTCTCTCTTTCTCACAACTTTCCTCCTATGTAACCCCCTGCAAAACAGTGGCAGTAAAATGCCTTGCTTGGGGCGATATGATTATTAAAATAAGTTTAATTTTTTATATTTTTTACAATACTAATATACTTTTATAGTTTTAATATAATTTTCATTTTACAATACTAATATATTTTCATAATAATAATAATAATTTTTATAATAGTAATATAAGTTTCTTTTAAAATACTATCATTTTTATAATACTAACATAATTCTTTTTATAATAATGTAATTTTATAATACTAATATATTTTCATAGTACAAATATGATTTCCTTTTTATAATACTAACATAATTTTTTATTATACAACCATGACTTTTTATAATAATAATAGAATTTTACTTTATAATACTGTCATATTTTTATGATAGTAATATAATTTATAAATAATAATATTTTTTTTATAATGCTAAAATATTTTGTATAGTACGAATATAAATTTTTTTTATAATGCTAATATATATTTTTTTATATAATATTAATATAATATGAATGCACATTAATATATCCTATGCACTTTAAGTTGCCATCCTCTATGGAGAATGATATTTTATTTAATGTTGACTGTTTATTTTGTATAATAATAACTACTATAGTTTTGAGTCTTTTCTTGCATTGGGTGCTGTAGAGTAATCTGGTTTTATTTACTAGTATATGTTGATAGTTACATTTTGGTCAGGCACATCATGAACAACCAATATATATATATTAGTATTATAAAAAATGAATTAACAAATAAAACAAAATAAACAAAAAAATTAAATTTAAATGCAATGTCAATTGCTATCTTCAATCTACTTGATTCCAATCTATCTCTTAATCTTTCTTCAACATCCCTCATACTTTGTTTTTTCTCTTACTGGTGGTGATCCTGCCCTGCATGGCGTGAAATAATTATAAAAAAAATAAATCACATTCTTTTTGTGTCCCCTTTTTCTCAATATCTGTTACATATGATGTCACACTAGACAATTTCAAATGTTCAGCTTCCCAAAAAATACTGATAAAAGAATTCTAACTACAGACACCATATTGATTTTTGGTAATGACTGTGAAAGTTGAAAGAACTTTGGCTTGTTTATCCACAACTTTGAGCACAATACTTAACACACCCAAAAATTGGAAAAATATAATAAAAATTAGACAGACCTTGTAAGTTCTTTTATTTAAAAATTTTTGTATCAGTCAGTTAAGTGCCATATGTGATACACACTTGGGCGATCATGTCACGAAAGGGACATGACTGATTGGGCAGAAGATTATCCCGCAGTAGGCTGTCATTACTTTCTGCGGTAAACTGGTTGCCAGTCAAGACTATAGAACCCAATCAGTCTTGTTATTTAACCCATAACTGGAGGGAAGAGATGGATTAATACCTTTCCCAAGGGTATTTGCGTGAAAGTGAATGCAAGGAATTCAACTGGAATTTGAAATCAGCTCTCCGATTTGTCGTTCTGAGCCAATATCCACTGCATCATAACACACATTCCTTGTTTTTGTATACACATATATAGCAAACCATTGTGCTTTTTTGCTTTCATGTTTTTCCCTGACATGAAACGGAGTAAATATATTGAATCAATTGGTAGGTCCTCTGTTAGGAAAGTTGGTTCACTGTGACATGCTAGACAATTTTTTCTGTCAGAATCAATTTACCATTCATCTGTGCACTGAATATTGCTACCATTCATCATCATCATCATCATTTATCCATCACACTCAATGGTTCATAGGACAGCAACTTTTTGTTGCTGTTTCTGTAACTGTAACAAACTGTTTTTTACAGGGCAGGGTTATTAGCCCTGCACCCAACCCCCAAACCTGGAGGACCGGTGGACCATTCTTGATCTTTACATTTACAGCACCTAGTATTCCCAAATGGTCACCCATTTAAGTACTGACCAGGCCTGATGTTGCTTAACTTCGGTGATTGGATGGGAACAGGTGCATTCAACATGATACAGCTGTAGACTGCTACCATTAATGGTCTGCTACTCCAGCAATATATCTCGAGATTCTGACCTGATATCTCAAGTTCAGTCACTTTCTCACTAGAAGGACGTGGTTTCACTATCTTTTCTATAAATATTTTTTTGTGCAATTATTCTAAGGAGCCTTTCTTCTTAGTACCTTGACTGCATGAATGTAAATGAATGACTATATTAGCAATTAGGTCTCACCGTTTTACTTTTAAACTCGCTAGATGTAACTATAAGTTTTACTGTAATAGTTTCTTTTCTCACACTTTTCATATGTAGAACTCTGGCTTTCTCTTTTCCAATCTTTTCACTTTCTTTTTTGTTTATTTTTTTTTAATTGGAGTAGATAGACTGAACTATCATCCGATTCACACTCCACCCACATCTATTGATCAGGTGTAGAGGCTCATCCCTTGTTCCCTGTTTAGGATGTGGTTTCCGGCTTTCACTTTTCCAATCTTTCCACTTTTCTCTTTTGTTAATTTTTTTTTTCAATTGGAGTCGATAGACTGAACTATCACCTGGTTCACACTCTACCCACGTCTATTGAACAGGTGTAGAGGCTTTTTCTTTTCCACTCTATTCACTCTTACATAGCCCCATGCACACCAGTGGCCCTACCGCCTTGCTTGGGGTGATGTGATTAAAAAAAAAAAAAAGAAAAAAAAAGAACTCTATTTCAGTTTCTAACTTCCCTGCAAAATCTGCAAAAATTTAAAAGCAACTTCATTTCCCAACTCGGTATTTATGCTGGTAATGCAACTATTTACTTCTGTCCGGCATCTCCAATTAAAGTAAACCCATTGACAACTGATCTTGAAAATGATCTCCAAACAGTTGTTAACAATGGCTTGTAAATATTAACAGTACTAAATCAAAGCTACTATCTTTTAGTTATCATAGGAAAATATTTTTTAAACTTGCATTGACATGGCTGGGGTTAACTATTTGCTCATAGCTGGGACCTTAACAGATACTGCCACTCCAGGTTAGGGTGGACCTGAGAACAACAGCAATTAAGAGGTAGTTTCATGCTCCTCACAACCTCCCAATCAAAGGCCTTGTTGCCGGATGCAGTTTACTGTCATACCCAGGACCTCACCTACAAAAGAACATTTCTTTTTACATAAGAAACCTATATATGCTAGCTACACTATCATTTCAGCTACAAGAACTAATGGTTGCAAAAGATCAAATCTAAATATATAAACTTATTCCTTATCACTTTAAGATAGGCAATATGGATTTCACTTCTCTAGGTCATCTGCTGATGTATTAATGATTATCATTAAAAGTGTCTATCAATCTCTAGGTGAAGTCTGGTTTGTTGCTTTGAATATATTGAAGGCATCTGACGGGGTATGGAATGCTGGTCTTCTTCACAAGTTGAAAGGTTATGGTACATTTTTGAAGTGATTCAATCTTATCAAATCATGAAATGAAAGTTATCTTGAGCGGCCACTCTTCTAAATCTGTTTGCAAACCTTCACAAGAGTGATGCTAATATCCAGGAGAGCTGAAACTTCTCAGACTATTGTCTTCTGCTAACAAGAAGTGGAAAGATTATATTGAATCAATTGCTAGGTCTTTAGCTAGGAAATTTGATTCACTAAGGTGTGGTAGACAATTTTTCTCAACAGAATCTATTTTACATATTTATGAGTCTACCATTTGCCCTTGATTTGAATATTACTGCCACATTTTGTCTGGTGCTCTTGCTATATATTTAGAGATTCTTAATAAAATTCAAAGTAAAATTTGCAATGTTATTGGTCTTGACATAGCATCTTGGATTCAGGCACTTTCTCACCACCATAATGTAGCTTCACTGTGCCTTTTCTATGTATATTTTCATGGTAATTGTTCTGATAAACTTCTATGGTACCTAAACTTTAGGAACTTAAGCACATTACTAGATTAGCAGCAAGGCCTTAGCATTTTAGAGTTGAAATGGCTAAATGTAACTGTAAGTTCTATGCTAATAGTTTCTTCTATCACACTTCTTACGAGTGGAACTCTCTTCCAGATTCTTGTTTCTCAGTCAAGTTTGATTTTCAAAATTTTAAATGTCAATTTTATATGTCAATTTTATCTTCAGTATTCTTAATTCCTGCTCTTTCTTTTTTCTAAATCTTCTTTCTTTGTGCACCCTAAAAATTTAAACTCTATTTTTCTTATGTCAAGTGTAATGTTTATTTTGTTTCCATTTTCGCTAAAACTTTGTAATTGCCCATATCCTTCTGTAGAATCACATTTCTGTTGCTTCATGTCTCCTCTTCATCTGTGAGCAGAAAAATTTGGATATTGTTATTTGTGACGTCATCATTAATTTTCACAGGGTTAAGCAGTATATTGTTAAAAAATGTCCGGTTTATTTGCGTCTTCCTTTTATTGGTTCAGAAGGTGAGTTTTTATCTAGATGGATTTCGCAGTCTATTAGCAAATGTTATTTTTCTGCTAATGTTCAAGTAATATTTAGTACTCAACCAATTCTTTCTTCCATTCATAAGGATGTCCTCCCCACTCATCATTTTAATTCTGTAATTTACAAATATGAATGTAGTTGTGGACATGACTACATAAGGAGGACGTCTCAGCATTTGAATTTTAGAATAAAACATTTACCTCCTAGAATTTTGAATCCAGCTGCTAGCAGTGGCCAACAATTAATACATCTGGGTCATGCATTGCACAACATGTTATCAATTGCAGGAATTGTTTCTCTATTTCCACTCTTTATATCATTTAAAGGTTCTGTAGTCTTTATACATCAAATTCTGCAAGCCTTCCCTCTGTGTACAGAGAGACTGTTTTCTGGGTTTGAATATTATTTAACTCTAGTTGTCCTTGAATTTATTTCTTCTCTCCCCCATTAATCATCTTTTATTTTACATGTCTCCTATTCCCAGAAATAAACTTGATAAGGCTGGGACGAAACTGGTTGTCTTTTAGTTTTTAGTAAAAATGCCATTTAAACTATGCTAATTCCTGCCTATTATATATATATATATATATATATATATATATATATATATATATATATATATATATTCTTCACTACTCGATGACAATTATTGCAAAAAAAGTAAAATAATAAGGCACTGTTAAAGAGTAAATATGTGGCAAGAAATATTAATATTAATGCCCCAATAAATTGTTTTTAGAGTCTGTCTTCATATTCTTCAAATTAGAAATTACTTTATTTTGATTGGTCCACTTTATATAACAATGACTCCCTGATTAAGGGGGTTTGGCTAATCTTGAACCTTTTAACACTTTCCAACTTGAAATAAACCTCATCACTTGATATGACACAGATAGTGTAGAAACCAAATAGCTACTTTTGTAGTGATATCATAACATATTTGCTATAAATTCTAAATATAAATATCAGCCTTCTACCAATTTTCAGGAAAGTGTTCAAAGCCATTATTAATGCTGAAACATCTTACTGCCCATAAACTATTCTCTGACAGGCAGTATGGCTTCCGCTTCACCAGATCCATGGCCGACATGCTAACGACCATTACGGAGTACATGTTCCAGGCCCTTGAAGAGTCCGGTGAGGCTCGTGCTGTTACTCTGGACATCTCCAAGGCTTTTGACAGGGTTTGGCACACTGGCCTTCTATGCAAACTATGGGGTTACGGTATTACCGGATGCTTGCTTGATCTGATCCAATCTTTTCTAAATAACCACATGATGAAGGTCGTCTTGAATGGGCATGCCTCCACATCCTACTGTACAAACGCTGGTGTCCCTCGGGGCTCCATCCTAGGCCTGATACTCTTCCTTATTTTCATAAATGATCTTCCAGATGAGATCAAGTGCCAAGTAGGCATCTACACAAATGACACCACAATTTACTCCTACATCAGTAAGAAATCCGGCATGGCAGACAAACATAATCTCGCTGCTGATCTTGAGAGAGATCTACATTCTGTGATGGATTGGGGTAAGAAGTGGCTTGTAAATTTCAATGCGTCTAAGACCAAAATGCTGTCTGTCAATCATCACAGGCAACCTCTCCTGCCTCCCATAAGCATGGACCAAGCAAGTCTCTCTGAGAGCAATACACTGTACCTCCTTGGCCTTACCCTCTCTTCCGATCTCAAGTGGAACCATTACATTGAGTCAATAGCTAAATCCACTGCTAGGAAGGTTAGGTCACTGTGTCAGACCAGGAAGTTTTCCCACCTGAATCCATCCTGAATATACAAATCAACTATTCGTCCATGCATAGAGTACTGCTGTTGTATATGGTCAGGCACCCCTACTGTTCATCTCAGTGTTCTTGACAGGCTCCAAAGGAGAATAAGTAATGTGATAGGTACCGACTTGGCGGCTCAACTCCAGCCACTTCCCCACTGACGGGATGTGGCTTCCCTTTGTTCTATAAATACTTTCATGGCTTCTGCTCCAATGAACTTAAGTCACTGGTGCCTCTGCAACAGGTGTTTATTCATGCAACCAGAGTAGCAACTGGGTCTCACCCATTCACAGTTAGATCAACCAAATGCAGACGACAATTCTACTCCTGCAGCTTCTTTTCTCGCACTTCCTGCCTGTGAAACTCACTTCCATATTCTTGCTTTCCTGATGGCTACAACCTCCAGGAATCTAAATGCAATGTCACTACCCATCTCTTAACCACTTGACTCTAGTTCTTTCTACATCACACTGTATATCTTTTCCTTTCTCTCTACCTTCGCAACTGTCTTCACACATGTTCCCATCCTTCTCTTGCTCCTTTTTAAATGGTTCGACTTTCTCTTGCCTCTCTCCTATCTAATCTTTTTACTCTTATGTAGCCCCCTGCACATCAGTGGCGTTGCCACCTTGCTTGGGGTGATACGGTTAAAAAAAAAAAAAAAAAAAAATATATATATATATATATATATACACACACACACATATATATATACCCAGTGGCGTTTATAATAATGAAGAGGATTCTTATTATAAGTACCTATATGTTAATAAAGAAGTACATCAGTTAGAAATTACTTATGAATGAGATTAAAATTTGGAGTACAAATTACATAAATTATTTTCAATTAATGCATTTTTGATTAGGGTGTATCTTTTAATGTCTACATTAGATGCACTTATTAAGAGATTCCCGTACTTTTTATTTTTCATTGATGTTGATTTTTAGGATTCAAAAAATGATAACAATAGTTTTCAGACAATTTTTTTTGCTCTATGCCAAATTTCATTGATTTCTAATACGGATCCATGCTCACAGATTCACTTAAGGTGATTATGGACATACACAACTAGTGAATGAAAAAAAAAGTATATTAGCATCCAAATTTTAGTGCATGAAAAGAAAATTAGTAAATAAAATGTTTGGATGGGAAATGCAACCAAAAGAAAGTGTAATAAACCTTCTAAAAAATCTACTTCAACTCTAAACTACTGATGATGTCTCTGCTTGAACTCGGAAATTTTATTCACTATTTATTTTTTCTTTTCTCTCAACAGGAGCAGATTGGTTTGTTACCTTAATACTTAGCACTGACCCAACATTGTTAACTTATCGCTATTTCCATGAAAAAAGTTCTGATGAGCAACATTTTTTTCAACCAGTTCAGAACTTTAAAGTTATGACTGGCTATATTGTTTACAGAGTAGCAAACCATCATAATCCCCTTCATTTTTTATTGTTAAGAAGGAAGTTCCATTCAGATAGCTTCTTCCTAAGAGCTGCTATTTTGTGGAAAATGCTTCAGATAGGATACTTCTTCAATCACCACAAACTTAACCACTTTGTCTTGGGTTAACTATTATCTATTCTACATATCCTCAATCTAGTTCTTACGTCCATAAGACACTCCTACTCAGTAACCCTCTACCTAAAGTGGCTCTTAGGCTTTGTATTGGATGAACATTAGTAAAAAAAAATTAAAAAAGGAATTATTTTATATTAAAAAGTTGATAAACAAAAAACAGGCAAAAATAATCATGTTTCTTCAAATAGTGTAAAATATCAAGTACAAATAACTAAGAATAAAAATGACTATATCTCTCCCATAATGGTTGGTACATTTGTACACATATTTCATACACTAAATGTTAACAACTATTATGGGATAGAGGTAGTATACGAAAATAATTTTTACATAAGTTCTAAATGATGAATCATATTAGCATAAAAAAGATTAGTCTTCTCATCTTTGTTGTTTATAAACACAAAGTCACATCTAATATATTTTCTTACTTTTTAAGAAATCATTTGCAAAACATAATCATTGTAACATATTCATTTTTTTTCTTTTTTTCTGGTTATGTTAAATTTCTACTCCTACAATAATTAAACAAATTCAAGTATCCTGGTGTCAAAGATTTGTTGTAAAATGAATGGTACAAAATTGATGTTCAAATCTGTGGAAGACTGCTTAACTTCAGAGTGTCAGAAATATGACAATTTTTTTTTAAGTGAGAAATTTCAGCAAGAGAATCAGTGAGTAAAAAGAAAAAAAATTGTTCACAATAAAGAGAAAGATACAAATTAAAAAAATTCATAAAATTAAAACATTAAATTTTAGATAATACCGTGATGGTCCATCAAACACTAATCAAAATTTGATCTCTAAAATAATTATACTCAGACTAACGGAATCTATTCATCTCAAAACATTAAAAAAATAAAAGTAAAGATATTAAGTCATTCATTATATGTCAGTGTTTCAATATTTTAATATAATAAATTTGATCATGTACTCGAAAGCAGTAAGGACCATGCTCAATTGGTCAGGAATTAGCTCATCCAAAATTGCAAAGTTTTTCAATTGTAAATACATTCTAGGTCACTCATTAGATGCCAAGAAGGTGATGCTGTCACAAAAATGTTAATCTTACAGCAATTGAATAAGTTTTTCTATCACTGGTTAAAGTTTGAATAAAACACAGATCTTGTCAATATTGTCTCTTTCTCTTCTTTACAATTATGAGCAGACATTTACTTTCTTACTAACAAGATTTTTTCCCTTTTAATTTTCCTTCTCGCAGTAATCTCGTTTGTCAGCCTCTCTTCCATTGAAAACCACCATTACAAAGAAACTTACGTAGACAGTAGGACCTCCCTAATAGATAGGCTTCAATACTATTCTTGGGTAATATCAAACTATCACAATGGGAAATGCTTGCCATATTTAAAAAATGTAATTAAACTTTAAGGTTTTAAACTTTTTTTCTTGAAATAAATAGTCCCCTCTCAATAAAAAATTAATTATAAGACTTCTTAAATCTATGCTTATTTTAACTGGTAATATTTCAAAGCCCACTTCATAATTCCCCCCCTCCACCATCAACACACAAAGAAAGATAGAAAGATAGAAAGAAAGATAGAAAGAAAGATAGAAAGAAAGATAGATAGAAAGAAAGAAAGAGAAAGAAAGAAAGAAAAAGAAAGAAAGAAAGAAAAAGAAAGAAAAATATTTCAGTTACAAGATAAAAATTAAATAGATTAAAAAAAAATATTTCAGTAATCAATGAATTAATCTTTTATAATTTGAGTTTTCCCCTAAAGATTTGATGTTGATTTCGGGCTCAAAGACATTTAAAAAAAAAAATAAATAAATAAAAAAGAAATATTATTATTATTAATAATACTGGTAGCATAATAGTTATCAGCATGGAAAATGGAATCAGTGAGCTAAGTTCAAATTCCAGTAAAGTCTAGCGGATTCACTTTCACCCAATTGTCCTTTGAAAAGTCATGTATCCATTTTTTTCCCCTCCTTAATAGGAAAATAACAGAAAAGACTTTGCTATCTAACCTTGATTATCAGTCAGTCTAGGAGAAAGATTAATGTAAATTTAAAACCATGGTGAAGACAAAAAAAATAATCTTTTCCAAGAAGCCATGACAATTCACAAATATCTGTTGGTTGATTCATTTTCTACAGCTTAATCTTTTGCAAGTTATTTAAAGCCAAAAATATTTTTAGATTATAAGAAGTTTTTATTTTTGAGGTTATAACAGTTTAGTGATACATGTCTTATGAATTAACCCAAAGGGAGAAGTGGATTCATACATATCCCAAAGGTATCTAAACTTATTTATAAATGAAACTTTGTGTGTGTGTGTATGTATCCATTACCTATAGACTCTGAAACAGCTGAACCAATTTTCTTGAAAATTTACAGTTGTACTATAAGCGTCTGCGAGTGTTCTTAGCTAGGTTTTGTGTCAAGATACCCCCGATAAATATCGAAAAAATCAGGTTATAGAAGGAGTGGTCCGATTTTAATCAAATTTCATACGCTCATAGACAAAGACATAAGAATCGATATTCAGAAGTTTCAAGGTTGCAGTTCTTACAATAGTGCAGAAAATCGATTATATATATATATATATATATATAAAAGGCAAGATGTTTGGGTGGGTGTGTGTGTGTGTCTGTTTATCTGTCTGTATGTCCTTTATACAAATCCACAATTTTTATCTGATTCTCACCAAACTTCACACATATTCTTTAGGCAGAGTCTGAGCTCCAGGACCATGGATTAGTTTTAAAACTTTCATTACACCCGAGCAACGCCGGGCTATACTGCTAGTTTACATATAAGTCAATATGACAAACCAAACAGGAATTGATACTCAGCTCTCCAATTAACAATTCTGATCCATTATCCTTTACACTACCCGATATTCCTAAACACTCACACATGTAGGTACTAATCAGGTTCGATGTTACTTAACTCAAGTTATCATACAGGAAGATGATGTGGCCATAAGCCCAAATACTTGCAGAAAATCATGATGACCTAAATTGTCAAGAAACATGGTATTTTTTTTTTTAAATGAGGATTATGTTGTATTACTCACCTCTATATTTTACAAATAATTTTAGTTTAATGAAAGTTTTGCTGATTGAGCCAAACTTGGTGATCTTTGGATATTGAGGTCCTACTAGAATAAAAAAAAACAAAACATTTATGTTTAACAAATCTCCTTGAGAAAGGTATTAATCCATTTCTTCTCTTTTCAGCTATGGGTTGAATAGCAGGACAGAGTGGATTCTATAGCCTTGGTTGGCAACCAGTCTACTGCAGAAAGAAATACAAACTGAAAAGTAGAAAAATCTTCAAATGCTCTCATCCAACTTGCACTGAGCTAGCTCAGAAGAGTATGCTCATAAAATTAACATGGGAATAAATATCTCATGTTGATGCACAGTCTGCAATATTGCAGAGTAAGCAAATGTTTTTTTTTTGTTTTTTCATTAACAAACATCAGATTATAAAGACAAAATAACACAAGTTTGAACATACAATGTAGTAATCAGATACACATTTACTTTTAATGTATGTGTTTAACAGATGGTTAACAATCTGAAAAAGGCTTTGTTGATACAATTTATCAAGTGCAGTGTAACAGTCAAAAGATACAAATATTCATAGAGAATAAAAATATAATAATAATCCGTATTGTTAAAAAAGGAGAGAAAAAAAGATAATCTATAGGAAGTTAGTATTTTAGATTAATAAAATAAAAAAAAATGTTAAATGAAATTAGTTTTCATATGAGAAATAAGAAAGAAAAAATAATAGATCATTTAAAAATCATTAGTATTAAGAAATAAAATAATCTGATCCCACCACCTACTCTTAGATGTCTAATATAAGTAGAATCTCAACAACTGGGAGTGAGGGGTGTCATTTTTTTCTAAATAAATGGTAATGTTGTAATAAAATTTAAGGTAAAAGATTTTGAAAGGTTTGTTCTTTTTTGGAAGCACAAAAAAAAAAAAACTAAAATAAAACCTCAACATTATCTACAGTCTTCTAAGACATAAGACTAGATCAGCATTTCTCAACCTTTTTACCTTTGTGCAATCCTCAAAATAAATTACATGTCTTAAGGAACCCCTGCACAAAAACAAACTTATGTACCATATTTCTCTAATTTTATTTTCATTGTAGTTCACATGGCAGATATCAAAGTATATATTTTTGAATAACTGGTTTTAGGAAAAATTAATACTTTTTTGTTGAATTTTTTGATGTTAAATCAAAATTCATACTGTTTGTTTATAATACTTCATCAGGGAGTTTTCATTCACACACAAAGAAATTCTAAACTCAAATGTAAAAATATAAACATAAGAAACCGATATCATATACTTATAATATAAACGTAAACAGAATGAAAACAGATAATTGCAGCATCAATTTATTTATCCTTCAATGGCAATTTTGAAAAAACGTCAGGTAAATCAGGTAAAATGTTACACGAACCAATAAATTTTGACAAGAAAAACTGTTTTTATTAAGTTTGGGGCCTTTTAACATCATGCTATGCTGGTTTTTCAACGAATGAGTGGAGGTACCTAAGTGAAAGTGTATAGACTGGTACCATACAGACATCACTAAATATATATTCCCAATGATTATTATATTTATAATAATATAAAAGGTTAGATGGAACGATGTATAAATTACAATAACCAAGAATATATTGTGCTTGTTTAGTAATATTACATATATGAAATAAAGAGTTAAAAGGGTGTTAGCTTATCTCACTTGTTCTTGTGGAACCCTTAGGGATCTTTTGCGAAATTTTAGGGTTCCGAAAAACCCCGGTTGAGATATACTGCTCTAGATAAATATTTCCAAAACAGAAACTAGGATCTGGAATTTGAATAAAAGCTATGACGACACTTACCCTTAATCAATATAATTCATTATGCGACATAAGTACTTACTTCTACTTATAGCAGCATTCACCTTGGGCAGGTTGAGCTGCCTTCTTCCCTAGAAGTTTCATTGGACTTCAAAAGCAGTCTTCAGCTGCATGTTATACAGAGATTGCCCTGCAGTAAGTTGCCAATTCTTACTATGGTAGACTGGTTGCCAACCAAGGATATAAAACATAGTCTGTCCTGTTATTTACCCATAGCTGGGGACAGATGAATTCTCACCTTTCTCAAGGTTATTAGCACATAACTTTGAACTTGGCTCTCTTATCCCTCAATTAGGGCCACTATTCTTTACTCAACAGTACTGCCAAATGTGACATTCAGTCAGTCAGTTAATTGCCATATGCGATACACACTTTGGGCAATCATGTCTCGAAAGTAGGTTGCCATTGCTTTTTGCGGTAGACTGGTTGCCATCCAAGGCTATAGAACCCAATCTGTCTTATTATTTAACCCATAACTGGAGGGAAGAGATGGATTAATACCCTTCCCAAGGGTATTTGTGCGTACGTGAATGCAAGGAATTCAAACTCGACACCCAGATTTGTTGTTCTGAGTTGATATCCACTGCACCACAATGCACATCAAAATGTGACATTAGTAAATACTAAATGCTTCAAATACCTTGGTGTATAGATCAGTTATAATGAATTTAGTGTAGAAGATAATGAAACTAAATATAGAATAAGGTGCACTAGAGATAGATTGGCCTAACACTGCAAATTACTACAAAACCAAAACATTAAAAATACCAAAGCCATGTTCTTAAATCGTTAAATTATATTGAAACTTTCATATGGATGTGAATTATAACACCAAACTCATTCAGAAATATTTAAACGGTCAGCTGTATACAACTGCTTTCTCCAGTCAATGATTAAAAATGGCTTTGAGCGAATGCAGCATGTAAGTTTTAGCAAAGTTCCTTCTTTGAATCTCATGGACTAGCACTACAGAATCACAAAGAACTGTCTCCAATAACAGAAATCACATTCCTTGAGGACTTTCAACAATAGTAACAACTAAAATGAATATCACATGTAATTGGAAGAGAAAATCATAACATCTCAAGATGTTGACATTCCACACTACTTCAAACAAAAGGTTAGGAAAGAAACCCCCATCTATACTAGAAAGTGTAAAGCAATAACAGCTACTGGACTTAAGAAACCTATATTCCTGAAGAAAAGGTTTGAAGAGAAATATTTTATATAAATTTCATTCAAAATTATTACTGGTTGCTGTCATTGAATGTCAAACGTTTTCTTATAAAAAAACATCAACTATTACCGTATTCATTAGCAACCTTGTTACCAGAATTTCTTGCACTGTCTGATAAGATAGCAGCATGCAAAAAATTCATAGCACAACATAATTAATATGCAAAACATCTCATGTAAATTAAATATTGATTAGTGTAACTCAGATAAAAATCAAAAGGTACATTATCATTTCATCAGAAAATGGCAGAAATCTTGGGCACAAATTAGTTGTCAAAGTTAAATGATAAATCAAATTGTTTAAACAGCTTATTCAAACAATCATAAAAGTGTGCAAGCAGAAGCATGAATCAACTATAATAGACGCAGTTTCCAGTTTGAGTTCTTGCAAGGAGGGAAATTGTAAAGTTAATAAAGAGGATGGTCTTAGTAAGTTCAAAGGGTGGGAATTCAGAACATTTTTCCACCCTCATCCTCTATTTGGTACCTAAGAGTATAGAGAAAAAAAATATAATAACCCAGTGGATGTTAATATCTTACATTATTTTAAAAATAATTAAAATTAATATTAAAAACGAAATACTCTTTTCTTATGACAAGAAGGAAAAAAAACTTTTTTTTTTTTCAATTAATTATAATTATGTCATAATAAGAGGATGCGGGAGAGAAGAGAAAGGCGAAAGGAAAGAGAGGAGAGAAAGGTGAGAGAAGAAAAAGATGAAAGATGTGAATAGTTTAGAGCATTTTTCAAAATTAACGTTAAAGAATGAAATAATCTGTCCTCTTGTAATAAAGACGAGAGAAAAAAAATTTTTTTTTTCAATTAATTATAATTATTATGTCATAATAAGAGGAGGAAGGAGAAAAGAGAGAGAAAAGTAAAAGGAGAGAGAAGAAAGAGAGGAGAAAGGCGAAAGGAAAGAGAGGAGAGAAAGGTGTGAGAAGAAAAAGGTGTGAATAGTTTAGAGCATTTTTAAAAATTAATGTTAAAAAATTGAAATAATCTGTCCTCATGTAATAAAGAAGAGAGAAAAAAAAATTTTATTGTCTTTATTCATCAAAAGTTGTAGAATTCCTGGCCTCCTTGTTGATATGAACTCCAGTCTCTGACGGTTTCTGATAACCGAGACCCAAGCCGATCTGACCTGCAAGTTTCATATTTAAGGCGGAGTTATATTGTTCTTCAAGTTTCAAGTTAAGATCAGCCTCCGCTTCTTGACTCATTGCATTTAATCCCCCAAAATTTGATGCCGGCTTCCTGTTAAACAATCCAAATTTCGAAGATGATGTACCATCTTTCTTCTTACCGCCAAGAAGCCGGAAAAATTTTTCTTGACGGTCAGTGCTACCCAGTGATGCACTTGACCACTGCCCCATATTTCCAATAGGTTTACTATCACTTTCTTCGGTATCTTTTGAGCATGGACTAATGGGAGTCTCACGAGTATTTTCTTGTTCAGCTGGAGAATTGCCGTGATTATTTTTTGAGGATCCACCTTCTTTTTTCTTTTTTTCAGAATCCTTCTTGGAACGATGCTCATATTTTGTTTTGGCTTCCGCTTCTGAAGAATCAGATGAGTATTTATGCTCTTTCTTCTTTTTCTTCTTCTTAGAACATTTTTCCATCTCCCTTGCCCCAGGTTCTTCAGCAGAATCAACATTCTCTCCGGAATCGGACTTCTTTCGAGACCTTTTGTGTTTTCCTTCGGCATGAGAGAGAGACCTCAAATCTTCTTTTTCCTCTTCATCCTCTCTCCTTCGCTTCTTTTTTTTCTTCTTTCTTTTTCGTTCTTCCTTGTCTTCCTCGGCAGATGATACCTCCGCTTTCTCACAGACCATGTCAGGATTTCTGTCATCACTTTCTTTTTCTCTATCTTTGAACCTTCTCTTCTTTTTTTTTTCTTTGATTTTCTCGTGCCTGCATGTTCTTCACTGCCAGACACTTCTTCTGCTGTTTCTTCAGTTCTTTCTTTCTCGTGCCTATGCCTCTTCTTGCTCTTGTCTTTTTTTCTGTGATGCCGTTCTTCAGATGATGAGGTTCTTTCCTGCTCTTCCTGTTCCTCCTCCCCCATGTCTTTATTTCTCTTTTTCTTAAGAGACGAGTTTGAATAATCCATTTTTTAAAATTATTTTAATTCCAATGCCGTTAAATCTTCATAATGTTCAAGTTCTTTAAGCAAATTGTTGATTAATTGATAGATTGAATTGATCTGAAAAAAAAAAAAAAATGAAAACATCAGTCATAAATTTTAAAAACAAGAAATCTGAAAACTTTGTTATTTCAAAAAGCAGTTAGAAAAGACTTATTGAAAGATATAAAAGAAAATGAGATTTTTTTCTTTTTTTAATCATTTTAATAATTTCACTCTAAGTAAGGCAATAAAGCCACTAATACACAAGAGGATTACAGAAAGTGAAAGAGTTTGAGTTTTGTTTAATGGCATATCAACCTCTGTGGATTATTTAATGCCAAAAAGGTGGGGTTTTAAGGTTTTCTTTTTTTAATGTTTGGTTATAGTGAGAAGATTGATTTAGTTAAATTTTAATGGAAATCTTTTGTTTTTATTCTTTTTTTATTTTAGAAAACTGAAAATGTCTTCTAGTTTTGTATTCAAAAATGTTTTGCTGGGAATAATTTTTTTCCCTTCAAAAATGTGTTATGGGAATAATTTTTTTCTTCAAAAATGTATTGTTGGAAATATTTTTCCTTTAAAAATATATATTTTTCTATAAAAGTCTATTTTTACGTATATATTTCTATAAAAGTGTATTCTTATACTTTTAGAGTGTTTTACCCCCAGTTTGGGGGGCTAACTATTTGCTATCACTCCGGACCTGAAAGTGAAAAAAATATGGAGGACTGAGGAAAGAACAAGAAGTGAATAAGGTTCTGGAAGACAAAAGGCCATTGATGTTGCATTTAAATTTTTGAAGATTGTAATTATCAAGAAAGCAAGGAAATGGTAGGGAATTCTGCAGGCTGGAAATGTGATAAAAAGAAACTTTTGGACTAGAAGTGGCAGTTGCACATGGAATGAGAATAATATACCCCTATGATCAAAATAAAAGGTAGTTCAAAATCCCTAGCATCTAAAGAAGGCCAGAGTGTTCAACAGCTGAAATTTTATAAACATGGCAATAAAGATGAGGGCAACAATTCAAACAATTGATATATAACGTCTCTATTCTGGATCTTGACAAAAAATGATAACAATTGTCTTAAAATATACTTGTATATATAAAAAATATAAACTTATATCTTTATTCTACATCAGTGATGGTTGTGTGGGGTGGTAGTGCACACACAAGGAAATTGTTGGGAGTCATTGACTTGTGGGAGTTGTCATCTCTTTTCTGTGTTCTCTCAATTTTCTGATTTCAGCCAGAAGAAACCTGAACTTATATAACCTGAAATTTCCACGCATTTTTGTCTTATCAGGTTTCGCTTAATTGTGTCATCTGTCAATCATTTTCACTGATTATTGCCTTTAAAGTAATCACACTTCTGTCAGTCCTGCTTATATTTTCTCTCGGGTTACAGAAATATATTACACAATGTAATTTTATACACTATTCTCAAAAGGTCTAAATCATTCTCAATCCTGTTGTAGAAACTCATCTCTGATTAATCATGTCTTCAAGGGTGTAGCCATACTCATCACACTTGGCCAATCATGGGTTTAATTTATAGAGAGGGGTTGATAGGTATTGACTTTAAGGTATTCATCTGCTTTTTAACAGCTCTTCTCTTTTTCTGCTGCTGGGGATTTTACTTACCCCGCTCAACCAGACAAGTCACCGACCACTTTGAATTCAGAGTTGTCTTTCATGCATTGTGATGAGTTAAACTTATGTTCAGTAATGATTTAACATCACTAATTTGGTTTTTGTGATATTAAATATAATCAGCAAAGCCTCCATCCCTAAGATGTTAAAACCAAGTCAGAAAAGAGATCAGCTACCAAACTCCGGTCATCTAGAATTTTTAAGGAGCATCCATATACCATAGCAGCAGAGATATTCACAAATGGTTGGTATATACTTCTAGACAGATTCCTTAAGGTAGGAGTGAGTTCTACACATTAAAATTTTTCTTTACATAAATTGAATTTCAGTCTCTACGGAAGAATAATTAAAATTAATTATTGTATTCTGAACCCTATTTTCAGCATATTCCGAATGAATGACTTTCAAATCTACAGGAGAAACCGGGATATGAGACTAGTTAAAAGAAACCCATAGAAAATGTAAGGGAGGTAATTCAGTATGTCATGCAAAAATTGTTTGGCACAGTAAGTTAATACACAAAAATTAAGTTTTAATTTTAAAAAATACTTAAATTTACATAAGTGTGAGTAAAATAAATTATTTATTATAAATAATAAATGCATCTTTTTTCAACTGTTACTCTCAATCCTTTTGAGTTTTGACAATTTTTAAAAATATGTTTTGAGGTCATATTTTTTAAATTTATTAACATTTTTTTATTAAATTATTTCGATCGATTTTCTAGTTTCAAGGATATTAAATATTGTTTATTTTCGGATATGGATTTTTTGTTTTTATATAGGCTATGTTTGACGATTTACAAATTTTTTACACGAATATGAGACATTTTGAGATTTAATAGCCTACACAAAAAAACACTGTCCCACTAATCCAATCTATTCGGAAGCAGTTTTTATTTATTCTTCTTTATGGTGTTAAGAATTTTTATAAACCCAGAGCGATAAAAAAACACTAATTATACAAAAGAAAACCAGATCACCTTTCTTTGCCAGTCATCACAAAAAGTTTTCCAGGGAACACGTTTTTAACTACCTTGAAAGGCGGCAGGATCAGAGCTAACGTTTGATGATGCCTGTGGCCTACCGAGAGGCAAGGCCGATTAGGTCAGATAAATATTCTCTTTCCTACCTTATTAAAAAAAAGAAAACAAATCTAATCTAACCTCAGTAATAGTTAATATTTTTCATTTCTAATTTCTATTATTTTTTTCATTTTAATTTTGAAAACAAGGAGGAGTTAATCCCCTTCGTTAAACCTTAACTCAATTTCATAATAAATCCAATATTTTTAACTAAGTGCTTTCACTTTAAATGGTGATCTCCCTCCAAAAAATAACGATTTCACTTATTTACAGAAACAAAATCAATAATCATAATAATACCACTCTAAAAAATACCGTTAAAGGTTTATAAATTCTGTCTAGAAATTAGAACTTCTGATCGGTTGGAAATTTTAATTCGTTTTTTCACTCTATTAAGCTCTAAGGCGTAAAAGAAAAAATGACAAAACATTTTTGTACAAAAAAGGTTATATAGTCGGATAGTTTCTCTATGTTTGCTAGTGAGACAAATTATATACCAACAATTTAAAAAAAATCAAAATACACGTATTTTAAAACTAAAATTCATTTTATTTGCAAATAATAATTTATTTGATAATATCAGGCAGCAAAGTTCTAGTTAACATCTTAAAACTAATCAAACTATATAAATGACTGTTTTTTATCTTTTTCAAATGGATACGTTTTAAAACGAATTAAATAAAATTCAAATGAATTTTTTTGACGAAGGAAACGAAACAGTGATTTTAATAAACTAAGTTTATTTGCAATTTTTCACTTTTTAAAAAAATTTACATGAACTTAAAAAAATTATATTTAAACTCCTTTAAAAAATAATAAAAATCATTAACTTACCTGGAGTAAATCAAGAAATCAAACACTCCAAATATGTTATTATTTTTCGTCTACTACTCCCAACTGATTGAAAACACGTGGTGGCGTGGAGTAATAAAGAAAAAAAAATCAAAGATAAAATTTTGGGAGATCAAATAGGCCTGTGCGACTAATCGAACAAAAAAACATTGCTTCCTAAAAATAAGACTAAGTACGGTTGACTAAAAAAAAAAAAGAAAGATATAATTAAAGAAGACAAAAATATGTCTACTTTCCTAAAATTAAAATACGTTAAACAAGGAACCTAACGTGTTCTCAATACATAGTCATTTCAACGGGAGCTTTTTTTAATTGAACACCGCCTAGACCAAAATTCTGGTTATTTTTTTTGTTGTTGTTCGGTTGTATTAAAAACCCAAAACTGAATGTTGAAGCTGAACTGAAAGAAAATGCATTTTACTTTTACAACATTTATTTCCTAATAAAAAATAAAGTTATTGACATTAGGAATAAAAATGTATTTTATCAAAATGGTCGAGTTCTAAAAGATAATTATATTTCTTTTATTTACTAAGCTTTCTCAATTTGGCAAAAAAGCTATTTTGAGAAGTTGTTGGATTAGTTGAAGAAAAATTTAACTAGAAGCCAGCTACTGCAATTTGAATTCAATACTAGCCAAATTATGTACAATAAATGGATCATATGTAATTTCAACCAGAAAAACTATAAATAATATGATGTATCTAAATACAAATTAGAGACATGTCGTCATAAATTATTAAGTACACAATGATTAGCAGCAATTTTTAACATCAGCCTGACATTTTGTTAAAAATTCGAATAATTCTAAGTTTAACACCTTCAATATTATGGATATTATGGATAAAAAATAATAAATTTTATATAGCGTTTTTTCGAGATTTAGTATGAGCAAAATAAATTCATAGATTTGGATGAAAAAAAAACTGACCCTAGAATGACATCAAACTCCGCGAAGATTTTTCATCTTTTAATAGTCAGTTGTGCTGAATTTAATTTGTAACGAGTATTTAAATGTAGGCAGATAAAAACAAATGTCGATAAAAGAGCAATAGTCTCAAAGCACCACCCCGGGCACTCAATTCACCCCCACACACACACCATTGGGTGTTTCAGTTAGTACTGTGGTGATACCGACCGAACGAAAGTGATGAACCGGATGTGTGCTCTCACAACTAAAAGTCAAATGAATAAAAATCGTCGTGCGCATTCGAGTTCGCGCAGATGTTCCGGCTGAAAAATAAAAATTAATCAAAGATCAAATTACCAATTTTATTTATCAGCCAATGAGAAGCCCAAAACCAAATACAAGGATGAAATTCGAAAGTTGAGCCAGTTGATCCAAAATGCTGTTATAAAATCCGTGACAAAAGGCACCCAGACAGACAGACAGGCACAGACGGAAGAGAAGATAGTAATTAGTTTCTTCCTTGACCTATGTCAAGCTGCTACTATGCTCGCCTTCTTCTTCCTTCTTCTTCCACACCTGTTCTCAAAGTACTACCTGTCCTTTTGTAAGACATTCCACACCAACCAACTCACTGACCTTAGAAACGGCAACTTGAAAATGAACATCCTTTCTTTCAGCTCACCATTACCCTCCATGAACTCTTTTACCTCCGTTGAACTTTTATTTCAAGCATTACTTATTTTGCAAAACATTGATTGAAATGTATAAATGTATAAATGTTATTTTACACTCAAAAATTGTCTTTCTTGAATTTATGAATTATAGTGGGCTATCTTCCCACAAGGCCAAATTCCGTTAACATGCTACGGAATCCTACTACCCCTCACTACAAATGAAATAAGAGAAGAGATACCCGCTATAGTACGCATCGGTTCTACTGACCAGGCTTGATGTAACTTAACTTTGGTGATAGCCCAGGAACCGGCCATGGGAAAGGTATGAATCCGTCGTTTATCCCTCCAGCTATGGACTAAATATCAGGACAGATTGAGTTCTATAGCCTTAGTTGGCAACCAGTCTACTGTAGAAAATAATGGCAACTTACTGTGGGAAAATTTTATTCCCAGTTAGTCATGTCTTTTTCGAGACATGATCGCCCAAGCGTGTATCACATATGGCACTTAACTGATGGCTGTAAGTCTCTCTCTCTCTCTCTCTCTCTCTCTCTCTCTCTCTCTCTCTCTCTCGCACACACGCACACACACACACACACACAGAGTGAGAGAGAGAAAGAAAGAAAGAGCTCAGTCAGTAAGCGGAAAGACAACCCCATCCTTGATACCAAGGTTCCGTGTGTGTCATCGCTACACATTGCTGGACGATAGAAAGAGAGAGAAAAATACAGAAAATTTCGCCATTTTTAGTGATACCTGACAGTGCCCACCAACGACTTGGCAAAAATGGCTAATGTATGTGAAGGTAATTCATACTACAAAGCTCGCCTATATATATTTGGTAAACATCAAGGGACGTGTTAATTATACTCGTATTTTCTTTTCCCTACTCTTCTTTTCTTCACAGTTCACCGATCCACTTAATAAATGACCGGTACCCGAAAGACTAAGCGAAAACTTCAAAGACACTCCTAACAAACAAACACACACACACAAACATACGCATATACTCTTTCAACAATAACTACTATGAACATTTCTAACGACCTTGTACCAACCAAAAGAAATTACTTTTATTTGTAAAAACCTCAATTGATATATATATATATATATATATATATATATATATGTGTGTGTTGTTTCTATATACAAATTGATTTTCTTGTTTTGTACCCCTCTTATAGTGGGCTATCTACTAACAAGGCCAAATCATACTAATCTGTTTCAACACACATACATTTCACTATAACGGATAACCCACTATAAACTATTGTTGAAAGAGATAAGAAGAAAGAGAAAGAGGGCAATGCTCGAGTCGCTTGAAGTTGAAGTTACATTTTAGCAAGAGTTCGTCTCGTGGCTCCCATCTGACTCGCTGTCTGCTTGACGTTGATGAAGTCTTTTTATTGTCATCTAGATTTTTCGCACTTACTCGCGAAGTCCTTTTTGATCTTGCAAGTCGCTCCTATTCGTCAAAAATCATTTTAACACATACTTGCGAAATCTGGTTTCGACTTTTTCCTTAAGCACATAGTCAATCCTTTTTCTATTTGGGAAAACCAGGATTTCACACGTCATTGTGACTTTTTGCTAAAGTGAAGAAGAAGGTTGATTTTAATTAATTTCTTATCCACTACAAGCAACAACAGCATATATATGGTTTTCTCTTCTACCTTAAATCAAAAAAGTAATTTTTGCATAAGATAATCATTGCCAATAAATGGATTTATCATTAACCCATATCATCTCTGAGGTTAATTTAAAAGTAATGTCTTCTTTTTCCCCGTCTATATTGTGAAAGAGGATGTGCGTTGTGGTACAGTGGATATCGGCTCGGAACGAGAAACCGGGGAGCCGAGTTCGAATTCCAGTTGAATCCATTGTATTCACTTACGCGCAAATACCCTTGGGAAAGGTATTAATCCGTCTCTTCCTTCCAGTTATGGGTTAAATAGCAGGACAGATTGGGTTCGGCAACCAGTCTACCGCAGAAAGCAATGGCAACCTACTGCGGGATAATCTTCTGCCCAGAAGAAGACATGATCGCCCAAGCGTGTATCACGGATAGCACTTAACTGACTGATATTGTAAAAATTTGTCTTAAAATCCGAATTTTATTGATTTAAGATAAAATCTTTGAATTTTTCCAACATATTTCAGTGAAATTTGAACTTCCGAAAATTATAGTTTATAATTATATTTTAGACATATATGGGAAAAAGGCGTCAATTTATTTTGACGTTTCGTGGGTATGAGTTAATAAAAATAAAAAGTAGATTTTACTGAATATGACTCCAACACTTGTTACAGATAAGAGCAACGAGTTGTAATGGTTGAAGTTGAGAACTTTTGAAACACTTAAATTCAACATTTTCAAATGGAATAAATTTCGGTAAAGTTTTTTGTTCCCCGAAGGCCTTTACCCCTTCAAATCTTTCCAAAACATCTTTATTTCCGTGCAAATGTATATGCAGAACTCAAATCGGTAATTGTTTATTGAATAAACTTACCTTTATTATTGTTAACGAGCAGAAAAATATGGAACTTCTTGTCGCTGTTTATCTCACCACGTAACCATGCTTTAAAAGATGTTATTCACTGCAGACTGACTTCACACGTAGTTTTCCGATTTTTCGGTCGTTTTACTTCATTTTTTGCAATTACTTTGCGGAAAATTAGTTCCGAAACCAAAAACATCGTAGAGTAATTGCTCAAAGGGAGTAAATAGGCCGAAATAAGTATCCTACGCCTCAAGTCATTCAGCGGTGAATCAGATATGAGAACGGTGGTAAGGGGGTGAGATATAGTCCGAATTATTTCTGGTCGATAACATGAAAAAAGGTAGGTTTCTTCAATAAACAATTATCGATTTGAGTTCAGCATATACATTTGCACGGAATTAAGGATGTTTTAGAAAGTTTTGACGGAGTAAAGGCCTTCGGGGAACAAAACAAAAATTTACCTAAATTTCAACACATGGAGGAATTTTACGTATATATTTTATATTAAGAATGGTAATACAGGAAGAGAAAAAATATACTTGTGTGTACACACGGAGCTGTAAAGGGAAAAAAAATCATGTGTAGGTTTAGCGGTAGTGTGTGTTTGTTCAAGTTTCCCCAGAAAGCAAGACTGGAAAAGTATCCTACCTTCTTCTTCTTCTATGTGCCCTGTCCCTTCAGGACGTAGGCGATCATGGATCTCCACGTCTCCCTATCCCTTGTGGCTCTTAGTATGTTTGCTCCTGTTGCTCCTGGCAACCCCCGTTCCGTCATCCACCTGATCAGACCCTGCAAATATGTTATCCGCTGCCTTCCTCTGTCTCTCCTTCCTTCTATCTGTCCAGTCAGTATCAGGTTCTCCAGGCTCTCCTTCCTCATTGCATGTCCCAGGAACTTCAGTTGTCTCTTCCTGATGCTCAGCATCAATTTCCTTTTTGTTGCCATTCTTTCTAACACTTCGTCGTTGCTTGTATGCTCAGTCCACGATATCCGTAGCATCCTTCTGTAGAACCACATTTCGGCCGCTTCTAGTTTTGTCCTCATTTTCGATGATATTGTCCAGCATTCACAGCCGTACCGCATTCTAAAACGAAGAGAGACAGTTTGCATTCTTCATTCTACAGTACTAGACAGGGCCACCTAAATAACGTCTTGATAGAATAGATAAGCGGTAATCTCCACAGACATAAATTGTAAACTGCTAGTGTCAGTGATTTCGATTTTTGCAGTGTTTTGGGGCGAATTTAGAGTGGAATTAACCGGTCAGTCAAAGCTAAACAATATATGACTTTTAAGTCCTGTTTCACTATCACAAAATAATAGAGATGTATAGTATAATGACCGTATATTTCTGCGTATAAGGCGACCATTAAATCTTAGCTCCTCCCTCCCCAACAACAACGAAATAGTGATCGTCTAATACAACAGTTGCAAATAGTTAACATTAAATCCTGTGGTGTATCGGCACTGGTGAATAGGCTAGTCTGTTTGCGCCATGGATCGCAGTAGGCTAAGCACATATAAAAATCTACCATCCGCCCGTGCATTGAATACTGCTGCCATATCTGGTCGGGTGCTCCTGCTATTCTCCTCGGGCTTCTCGACAAGGTACAGCGGAGGGTCTGTAATGTGATTGATACCAACTTGGCAGACCACCTGCAGTCTCTCTCTCACCGGCGTGACGTGGCTTCCCTGTGTCTCTTCTATAAATACTTTCACGGCTTCTGCTCCAATGAACTAAGGTCATTGCTGCTCTCTAGATACGAATTTGCACGAGAAACTAGATTAGCAACTAGATCCCACCCTTTTACAGTGAAACCGATAAAATACAACCGCAACTTCTACTCCAACAGTTTCTTTTCTCGCACTTCCCGACTGTGGAATTCCCTTCCACATGATTGCTTCCCCGACGCTTCTCCAGGATTTTCAATGTAAGGTCAATAGACACCCCCTAACACACTAACTCGTTCCCATTCTTTCAAACACTCTTCTCATCTGCCCAACCCTCATCCTCGGTATCCTTACCCATCTATCACCTTCCTTCTGACATTTCCTACACCTAACCACTCCTCCTCTTTACCTTCCCCTATGTAGCTCCATGCGCAATAGTGGCAATGGAATGCCTTGCTTGGGGTGAAATGATAAAAAAAAAATGTAAATAGCAGAAGTAACATTAGACCTACTGTAGTACTATTAATTACAACGACATGATTATTGGATATATTTATAGCATATCACTCAATGATTCCCGGGTCTGACATATAGATGGGTCCACTAATTAAAAAATCCATATTATTTTTATAAAGTACTAACCTTAAAATGGCCCGTGACAAAATTTGGACCCAATCGGATTATTAGTTTACAAATTACTGTTATTTAAGTGAAATTACTGTTACAAATTTACAAAACAATGGAAAAACCTGACTTTCTTGTGTTGATAAAGCATGGCTTTCTGATGGAAAGAAATACTGTTCAAGCAAAGCAATGGCTTGATAAGTGTTATTCAGACTCTGCTCCGTCGGAAACAACGGTTAAGTGGAGTATGCTGACTTTAAACGCGGTCGTACAGACACAAATGATGCTGAACGCTCAGGTCGCCCAAAATCTGCAGTTGTTCTAGAAAACGCCAAAAAAAAACAAAAAAAAAACAATGCACAAACTCGTTTTAGCCGACCTTTAATTGAAGTTGCGTGAGATAGCAGAGGAGTGAAACATGTCAAAAGGCAGTGTATTCATCATTTTGCATGAACATTTGTCGATGAGAAAGCTGTGTTCAAAGTGGGTACCCCGTTTGCTCACAGTCGATCAAAAGCAACAACGGGTCGACGATTCAGGGCATTGTTTGCAACTGTTTCAACGCAACAAAAATGAGTTTTTGCGTAAATATGTGACAATGAATGAAACGTGGATCCACTACTTCACTTCGGAGTGAAATCGGCAGTCAGCTGAGTGGACAGCAGCAGGTGACAACCATCCACAGTGACCAAAGATGCAAACATCAACAGGCAAGGTTTTGGCCTCCGTATTTTGGGATGCGCAAGGTAACTTAAGAAAGGAAGTGTAGCGGATAAGAAATTAATTAAAATCAACCTTCTTCACTTTAACAAAAAGTCACAATGACGGGTGAAATCCTGGTTTTCCCAAATAGAAAAAGGATTGACTATGTGCTTAAGGAAAAAGTCGAAACCAGATTTCTCAAGTATGTGTTAAAATGATTTTTGACGAATGGGAGCGACTTGCAAGATCAAAAAGGACTTCGCGAGTATGTGCGAAAAATCTAGATTACAATAAAAGAACTTCATCAACGTCAGTCAGTCAGAGAGACAGATGGGAGCCGTGAGACGAAACAACTAAAATGTAACTTCAACTTCAAGCGACTCGGATATTGTCCTCTTTCTCTTTCTTCTTATCTTTTTCAACAATTACTACTACGAACATTTTGTACGAACTCTCCCCTTAACGTCTTAATAATGTTTCTAATTGTACATTAACCCCTACAACTTATGTTAGTATTTCCCTTTAATAAATTTCTATTCTGAAATGCAAAATGTATATTTTATTCTTACACTATTCCACACATTCAATCCTGCCCACATCCAACCTTCTGATGAATCTGATAATGATAAATTCTGCTTAAATCCTGTGAGCTGTAGGGAGTTCGGTTATATCTGACACAAGGCCGAATCAAAGAAACATTAACCATCTCCATACGCTACAGAAGAACCACCACTAGCGAATATTATATAGTATAATTGGTACGTTTGAAGGAATAAATCACCAAAATCGGTTACAATTGAAAAAACGAAAATTGATCTTTCTTTTTTTTTTTTTTAATCATTTCACCCTGAGCAAGGCGGAAACGCCACTGATGTGCAGGGGGTTATATAAATGTAACAAGATTAATTAGAAAAGAGTGAGGAGTACAAACTAGTTAGAAAGGAACAATAGAAAGCTGAGAAAGCAGGTGCGATGACAGATACATAGGTGGAGAAAGGGAAGGTTATACAGGGGAGGGGAGAGAGCTAGAGGCCAGTGGTTAATAGATGAGTATTGACTTTGCATTTAAATTTTCGGAGGTTGTAGCCGTCAGGAAAGCAAGAATACGGGAGTGAGTTCCACAGGCGGGAAGTGCGAGAGAGGAAGCTGCAGGAGTAGAATTGTCGTCTGCATTTGGCTAACTTGACTGTGAATGGGTGGGACCCAGTTGCCAGTGATCTTTCACTAAGACAACGCACCGTGTCACAAGTCGATCGCAACGATGGCAAAACTACATGAATTGCACTTCGAATTGCTTCCGCATCCACTCTATTCTTCAGATTTGGCCCCCATCGACTACTGGCTGTTTGCAGACCTGAAAAAAATACCCCAGGGAAAGAGATTTGGCTCCAAAGAAGTGATATCGGAAACTGAGGCGTATTTTGAGGCCAAAGACAGATCGTTCTACAAAAAAAGGCATCAAATTGTTCTAGAAGCGTTGGAATCAGTGCATCACCATAGAAGGAGACTATGCTGACGAATAAAGTAGCATTTAAAGTTGTTGTTTTATTAGTTAGGTCCGGACTGGACTGAAGATTATCCCTTAGTAGGTTGCCATTGCTTTCTGCGGTAGAATGGTTGCCGACCAAGGCTACAGAACCCAATCTGTCCTATTATTTAACTCATAGTTAGAGGGGAAAGAAATGTATTATATTATGTAGTAATTAGTGGGGGATCAGTTTCCTATTGTTATGAAGTAATAAACTGATCCCCCACTTTATGACCAGTAGAAGCCTTAATCATTATTCCAACTATTATATTCAGTCAGTCAGTTAAGTGCCATACGTGAAACACGCTTGGGCAACCATGTTTCGAAAGAGACATGACTGACTGGGCAGGAGATTATCCCGCAGTAGGTTACCATTGCTTTCTGCGGGAGACTGGTTGCCAGCCAAGGCTACAGAACCCAATCTGTCCTATTATTTAACCCATAACTAGAGGGAAGAGACGGATTAATACCTTTCCCAAGGGTATTTGCGCATCAGTGAACGCAAGGAATTCGACTGGAATTCGAACTCGGCTTCGCGATTTCTCGTTCCGAGCCGATATCCACTGCACCACGACGCACATCACAGATTAACTGATAGTTACTGTCCGATACATTAAAGGCTGTGAGCATGTGGAACGTTTCTTGGTATTCATCTTTATCTTTTCTTATGGAGTTAAGAATCTAACAGACACTGTTGTAGATTTTATTAATGAGAACAAAATCTTACTATCAAACTGACGTGATCTGTCATACAATAAAACTTTAACTATGTTTGGATGATATACTGAATTGCATTCGCGAATTCATCAACTCAACGAGTTTGCTTTCTATGTCCCGTATTGGACACAAGCCTGAACTTGATGAAAGTAAAAGCAGGAGAATGTTCTCTACAGATTTTAAAATTATTTGACTTTGTTCAGCATCGGTATTCATTTTTTTTCCAGCTCATCGCTAGAATGTATTGACATCATGTAAAGGAAAATTTTCTGTGGTTAAGCATTTCATGGCTTCTGCTCTGACGAACTAAAGTCGCTGGTGCCCCACCACAAGAATTTACTCGTGCAACCAGACTGGCAACAAGGTCCCACCCATTCACAGTTAGATCAACCAAATGCAGCCGACAATTCTACTTTAGTACTTTCTTTTCTCGCACTTCCCGCTTGTGGAATTCCCTCCCCTATACTTGCTTTCCTGGCGGCTAAAACCTCCAAGAATTTAAACGCAATGTCAATTCCCATCTCTTATCCACTTGACTCCAGTTCTTTCTACATCACCCCGCATATCTTGTTCTTTTCCTTTCTCTCTATCTTCGCAACTGTCTTTACACCTGTGTTCCCATCCTTCTCTTGCCCTTTCTCTGACACCCACTGTAACTGGTTCGTCTTTCTCTTCACTCTCCTCCTGTCTAAACTTTTATTCTTATGTAGCCCCCTGCGCATCAGTGGCGGTACCGCTTTGCTTGGGGTGAAACGATTAAAATAAAAGTGTTTGTCTGACACACGATGCTCAGCACATTTCCTTGAGGTTCATGCTCTGTATGGGTGTTTCAAGAAAATATAACATGCACGGTGTCATGGTGGCATCACCCATTACAACGGATTGAACTCTTCCTACGACTACATATACTTCAACCTCACAAGAAGAGTGCAGATCCAGAGATCAGAGATAGAGCCCAGAGAGAGTGACAGATCCGCAGGAGATCAACATAAGCAGATCAGCGGAGAGCGATAGGCAGAGATAACCAAGAATGCTACAGTATGACTATTGCGAGTCCCGAGTTATAGTATTACTTCCTAACCCGTATTTATTGTTCAACCAAAAAAGAGTTCCAAGTATTTGTATTTTGCTGTGTTAACATATATTCCTATTTCCTATTTTGGTTGTTGCTATATTATTTCTTGCTGGACTTTTTAACCGGGTCCAGGACACACTGGATTCTCTATCAATTGACAAAGAAAAGGCAAGAGAATACAACGCGAAAGATAAAAGGATTGAGCAAAAATATGGAAAACATGGAAACAATCTTTCTCACAATTCATCCCGCCCTTTTACAGTGAAACCGATAAAATGCAACCGCAATTTCTACTCCAACAGTTTCTTTTCTCGCACTTCCCGACTGTGGAATTCCCTTCCACATGATTGCTTCCCCAACGGCTACAATCTCCAGGAGTTTAAATGCAAGGTCAATAGTCACTCAGTTAAGTGCCACACGTGAAACACGCTTAGGCGATCATGTCTCGAAAGAGACATGACTGACTGGGCAGAAGATTATCCCGCAGTAGGTTGCCATTGCTTTCTGTGGTAGACTGGTTGCCAGCCAAGGCTATAGAACCCAATCTATCCTGTTATTTGACCCATAACTGGAAGGAAGAGATGGATTAATACCTTTCCCAAGGGTATTTGCGCGTAAGTGAATGCAATGAATTCAACTGGAATTCGAACTCGGCTCTCCCATTTCTTGTTCCGAGCTGATATCCACTGGACCACCAGACACCTCCTAATACACTAACCATCTTTCAAACACTCTTCCCATCTACCCAACCCCCAGCCTCGGTATCCTTACCCATCTATCACCCTCCTTCTGACATTTCCTATATCTAACCACTCTTTCTCTTCACCTTCCCCTATGTAACCCCATGTGCAATAGTGGCAGCGGAATGCCTTGCTTGGGGGTGAAATGATTAAAACAAAAAAAAATTCTTTGGAGTGACATGCAAGAAAGTATGAACAAAATAAGTAAGGTCCGGCAATCAAAGGATGTTCACATCCTTGTTGCTACGGATCTTCTTGAGTTTATGAAAATATATCTTCAGGAAACTAGATACAAATTTAATGAATATGCATTCAAAACTAGGAGTATGTGTCCAGATACAGATTACAGTGATTGTAAAAACGGGAATGAAAACGAAGTGTTCATCTTAATAGATTTGATGGATTAGTAAAAAATGTACTTCTTAGTAAAACCGAAAAGTTCAAGGTGGAAACTTTCCTTCCTATTCTGGACACTGGTAATTGAAGTGACAAAACGTGCAGAGGCTTATTCGCGGATTGGAAATTCGTTTTCTTTCTTCAGTAAATTGCTTCTGATGCACTAAAGAAAAAGATGCACTGGTTAATATGTATGACAAAGACCTGAATTATGATTAGCTTTTAAATGAATGTGAGCATCTTATGCACTACATGGTGTGGGATATTCCACATAAACTTTTCTACCCTTTCCCAGAAGCGTAGACTCTTCGTACAAAAATGCTTTTTAGCCAATCATCACTTCGAACTTACAAATTTATCTTTTCATTGGTCGAGACACTCTAAAACTGAAATAGATTTGTTATTTCTCGCCGAGGTCACTGGAGCCGATCTCTAGAATCCCAAAATGTATATAAGTGGCAAATATAACTCAATTCGAGTTAGTCAGTTTGCGAATTCCGAGAGGTGCCAATAGCCTCCAGGTTATGTCTAATCGCTGACTCATCAATCGACCGCGTTAAAATTCACACTTACTCATCAATCGACCGCGTTGAAATTCATCCTGCAATTAACATGAAAGAGTGAATATTCCTTCACTTCACGAACAAAAATGTTGCACACTTATTCATTTAATGTAACAGGTAAAGGCAAATAACTCTCGACAACTTATTTCTAAGTAACCAAACAACACACACATTCACATTTGATAATTTTTCTTGCAGCAATAGTCTATTGTAATTTTCTTACTAAATCACCAATATTGACTTTTGTTGAACTATACTCTGCATGAACAATCTTTCAGACATTTTCTCACTTGTGACTAGCAATAAGAATTCATTTGACCATGCAAGTACGTTTTATTGTATATATAACTAGCAGTATAGCCTGGCGTTGCTCGGGTGTAATGAAAGCTTTAAAACTAATCCATGGTCCTGGAGCTCAGACACTTTGGACGTTGGCACGAAAGACTAAAAAGCAATAGTTGTTTCCAGTTAAAGAGAAACCGTAGAAAGAAAGAAAAATGAATGGATGTAAGTCAAATTTTGATTTCCTGGTATCGATATCAAATAAGTATTTTTCGTCGTAAACTAAATTTTGAAGGCTAAATAAGTCCTCTGAGTAAATGGTATCATGGCTGAGACTAAGAACTATAATTATACCTACTTAGAGCCAAACCCGAAGCAAAACTAAAATAAAAGGGCTGAAAAAATACAGACATACAGGCAGATAAACAGACAAACACACATTTTGCTTTATATATATATATATATATATATATATGTATATATTATCGATTTTCTGCACTATTGTAAGAACTGTAACCTTTAAATTTCTGAATATCGTTTCTTATGTCTATGAGTGTATGAAATTTGATTAAAATCGGACCACTCCTTCTATAACCCGATTTTTTCGATTATCGATTTTCGATATTTATCGGGGGTACCTCCACATAAAACCTAGCTAAGAACACTCGCAGACGCTTATAGTACAACTGTGTAAATTTTCAAAAAATTCGGTTCAGCCGTTTCGGAGTCTATAGGTAACGGGGACACACACACACACACACACACACACACACACACACACACACACACACACACACACACACAGAGACAAGTTCCATTTATAAATAAGTTTAGTTTATTGTTTTCCAAGCCTTGTGTATTGTTCAAATGTTGATTAATTACTGCTGGACAACACGCTTTCTATGTTTTAACACCAGTTTTATTGAAGTGTCAATAAAATATATGTTTAATATTATTGACCATTTACTTTTTATTTCTCTGAGTGGTTGTCGTAGGAGCCCCAGCGTATTGGTTTGCCCATGGGCCCATGATGCCGTTAAGACGGCCCGCTGGTGTTAATCATTCTGAATAATCTATTTTTATTCAATAACTCCGGGGTTTCTAACCTATCAAGTTCTGTGTATAATAGACTCTAACACCTAAAGAGTATCTTTATTTTAGGCTTAAAAACTGGTATCACAATTTTTTTCAATTTGAAAAATGCCTTTGACTTTGTACATTTTCCTAACTCCTCTGAGAAAATATCCGTGTATTTATTTTGAAGTTTATTCTGTGTTTCTTTAGCTGCAATCTTTTTCTCTAAAGAACAATTAATTTTTCCACAGAATTAATCGGCCAATTCCATAGTTCAAATAATTTTAGCCAATCGACGCCTAGTAAATTCGAGTTAGAATTTATTAATTCATAGTCATCTGCTTTTTTAGTTTTATAGCGGATAAGAAATTAATTAAAATCAACCTTCTTTTTCACTTTTACAAAAATTCACAATGACGTGTGAAATCCTGGTTTTCCCAAATAGAAAAAGAATTGACCAAGTGCTTAAAGAAAAAGTCGAACCCAGAATTCGCAAGTAGGTGTTAAATTGATTTTTGACCAATGGGAGCGATTTGCAATATTTGAGGACTTCGCGAGTCAGTGCGAAAATCTGATGACAATAAAAGGGCCCTCGATCAGCCTCAGTCAGAGTTAGATGGGAGTCGCGAGACGAAACAGCTAAAATATAACTTCAACTTCAAATCAACCCGGAGATAAGGTTAGGTCATACCTTGTTCTCTTTCTCCTTATCTCTTTCAACAATTACTACTACAAACATTTTCTACAAGTCTTGATACCCATAACTTTATCATTGAAACCGAACTCTACCCTTAACTTCTTAATAATGTTTCTAATTGAACATTAACTTCTACAACTTGTGTTATTCTTTCCTTTTAATAAATTTCTGTTTTAAAATGCAAAATGTATATTTTATTCTTACACTATTCCACACAATTCCACATATTCCAACCTGCAACCAACCTTCTGATAACGATGAAAACCTTCTAATGATGATAACTCTGCATATAACTTGTAAGCTGAAGGGAGTTTGGTTATGCCTGATACAAGGCCGAATCAAAGAAACATTAACCAGCTCCTCACGGCTTCAGTTTCACCTGCAAGAGCGTTACCACACGTAACTGTTCCCGAAAAAATTCATTTATATGCCTTTTGCAACTTTATGGATTTTTTTAAGTCGCCAGTTCTGTTTCATGTTTGGTCATCAATAATTGTAATATCACTACCATTATCCAACTGAAATATCACCGTTCATCTCAGTGTTCTCGACAGGCTCCAAAGGAGAATCAGTAATGTGATAGGTACCGACTTGGGGGCTCGACGACAGTCACTTCCCCACCGACGAGATGTGGCCTCCCTTTGTCTGTTCTATAAATATTTTCATGGCTTCTGCTCCAACGAACTTAAGTCACTAGTGCCTCTGCAATAGGTGTTTACTCGTGCAACCAGATTGGCAACTGGGTCCCACCCATTCACAGTTAGATTAACCAAATGCAGACGACAATTATACTCCTGCAGCTTCTTCTCTTGCACTTCCCATCTGTGGAACTCGCTTCCATATTTTTGCTTTCTTGGCGGCTAAAACCTCCAGGAATTTAAATGCAATGTCAATACTCATCTATTAACCACTTGACTCTAGTTCTTTCACAACCCCGTATATCCTTTCCTTTCTCTCCACCTTTGCAATTGTCATCACACCTGTATTCCCATCCTTCTCTTGCTCCTTTCTAACTGGTTCGTCTTCCTCTTCACTCTTTTCTACTTAATCTTTTTACTCTTATGTAGCCCCCTGCACATCAGTGGCATTACCGTCTTGCTCGGGGTGATACGATTAAAAAAGATTTTTAAAAAAGTAGTGTTATTCGTTTTTACTTTCGCGAATTTATTATTTGAAATTTCCAGTTATTTAGCTGGCAACACTACATTAAACAAGTTAATTTGTGTATGTCTTTTGCTTTTTGATTTGCAGTGGTTCGCTTCTGCCCTGTTTTTCCACAATTCATTTTTCTGGTTTTAAATGGACGATCTTTTCGAAAATGAAGCATACCACAGCCATAACTTGGGTTAAGTTTGGCAGTATTTCGGATTTTTCGTCTATATTTCTGAGATGACGTAGTATTGTCCTCATCTTTGTTGCCATTTGTACGATGTTTCGGCCGTTGTACGCTCCGGCCTTCTTCATGTGCTAGGAATTTCGAACCGAACCCTTTATTACAATCACTGGGGTATATGAACTCCATTCCTTGCCTAATGCTCCTTCTGGAAGTCATGAGTTATCTACTTCTAATCCTGTAAGTTATTTGTTCACCATTGTTGTAGCTTGTATTGAACTCACTACTCTTTGGGTCAAGTCACAGGAACTAACCAACGTCTATATCCACTGGGCCATGTGTCCTTAAGGATTCGGTTAAAGGGTTCGGTTCGAAATTTCTTTTCTTATATCCTGGCTGTGAAAAATTGGTTGATGGAAATATGGCTTTGTGAATTGGCGATTCTGATTATCCATCTATTTTTAGAAATGGTGGTAATTTTGTTCTCTTAGTTATTATTCATTTCCTTATGTGAAAGCTTCCCGATTGGTTGGTGCTGCAGAGACGAACACACCTCTCCAGAATATGACGTGGACTCATACAAATAGCATATATACTGATATATATTTTGCTCATGTTAAGTCTCGAAAAAAAAACTTATATACAATTCATTATTTTTATCCATAATGTTGACTTCAACCTTTTTACCAAGATAGATCTCAAGTTAAAAATTTGCCGCAGAATATTGTTGATTTATTAAAGAGGGGTGATCTATTACAACAGGTTTCTAATTTGTATTTGGGTATATTGTAGTTATTTTCCATTTTTCTGGTTGAAGTGTTCACGTATTTTCCATATGATCCGTTATTGTACATAGTGGATATCGGTTAGGATTAAGAAATCGGAGAGCCGAAGGTATGCAGATGATACAGTGCTGATAGCAGACACTGAAAGGAAACTACAAGACCTCCTACAGAAGGTAGCTAAAGAGAGTGATAAGAAAGGATTACAAATAAACTACAAGAAAACCGAATGCATGGTCATCAGTAAAGAGGGCAGCCCAATATGCCAAATACAGGTCGGGGATACTAGAATCAAGCAGGTACAAAAATTTAAATAGCTGGGAAGTGTCATAACAGAAAACGGAAAGTGCGACACAGAGATCCGAAGGCAAATTGGCATGGCGAAGGAAGCATTCCAGAAGTTGAATAAAGTTTTAAGAAACCGGACAATTTCGCTAGAAACAAAGAGGAGAGTACTGAATTGCTATGTGATATCAGTTCTTCAATATGGCAGTGAATTCTGGACAATATCATCAAAGATGAAGGAAAAACTTGAAGCAACTGAAATATGGTTCTACAGAAGGATGCTGCGGATATCATGAGTCGAGCATGTGAGCAATGACGAGGTTTTGGAAATGATGTAAACGAAAAGGAAATTAATGCTGAGCATCAGGAAGAGACAGCTGAAGTTCCTGGGACATGCAACGAGGGAGGAGGGCCTGGAGAACCTGATACTAACAGGCTAGATAAAGGGGAAAAGAGACAGGGGAAAGCAGTGGATAACATATTTGAAGGACATAATCAGGTGGATGATAGAACGAGGGTTGTGTGGTGTAACAGGAGAAGGCGTGCTAAGAGCCACCAGGGATAAGGAGACGTGGAAAGCCATGATCGCCTATGTCCTGAAGAAACAAAGCACATAGAAGAAGAAGAGTTCGAATTCCAGTTGAATTCGTTGCATTCACTTATGGTGATTTTCTAAGTATAGCTTATACGTGGCACAAGGCCGAAAGTATGGGACACCCAGTGAGGATCCAACTCACTACTCAGTTGTAATGATTCTAGCGAATGGTTTGCTAACCATTACACCACCTCGAGGTGTCTCGTTGCATTCACTTATGCCTAAATACCTTTGAGAAAGGCATTAATCCATCTCTTCTTCCTCCAGCTATGGGTTAAATAGCAGAACAGATTGAGTTCTATAGACTTAGTTGGCAACCAGTATATCGCAGAAAAATGACAACCTACTGCGGGAAAATCTTCTGCCTCGTCAGTCATGGATTAAAAGACATCATCGTCCCAGCGTGTATCACATATGTCACTTAACTGACTGACGTTATGAAAATTGAAAAGTAGTCGAGCCTGTGTGTGTGGTGGGTGTGTATCATAGGTTCGGGGAGTGGCACGAGACCTTTGCACCGGACCTGATTGAGGTTAAATGTATGGTGATTTTCTAAGCGTAGCTTAGATGTGGCACAAGGCCGAAATTATGGGATACCCAGTGAGGATCAAACTCACTACTCAATTGTAATGATTCTAGCGAAAAAAGCTTGCTAACCATTACACCACCTCGAGGTAAATGTATGCATTAAGGCTGCGTCAGTAGTTGTGTATATTTTTCTCATATTTTTAGTGGTCTCTACTTTGATATTTGTTTTTTTTTTTTTTTAATCGTATCACCCCGAGCAAGGCAGTAACGCCACTGATGTGCAGGGGGCTACGTAATAGTGAAAAGATTGGAAAAGAGAAAGCCGGAAACCACATCTTAAACAGGGAACAAGGGATGAGCCTCTTAACCTGTTCAATAGACGTGGGTGAAGTGTGAACCGGGCGATAGATAGATCTATCTACTCCAATTATAAACATGTTTTAAAAAATATTAACGTACAAATAACTACCAATACATTTGATTTTTTTTAATAGATAAACGTATGAATCAGTTAAGCACCATACGTGATACACGCTTTGGGCGATCACGTCTCGAAAGTGACATGACTGACTGGGCAGAAATTTATCCGGCAGCAGCCTGCCACTGCCTTCTGCGGTAGACCAATTTTGAAAACATTTTTAAATTAAAATATGTAATCTTATTGTTTTCCAAATTAAAGGCAATATCGTTATGCGAGAGAAAAAAACTTGTGTTATAAATTTATACGATTTCATGTACTGTCCCAAAATATTTTCTTTAATTTTCATGGCAAGGCGTAACTAATGGATAAATTTCTTATTATTCAGTAGTCAGCGGTTGTTATTAGCAACAGTAGTGACACGGTGGATTTTGATAAAAGTTTTATCATAAAACTCTGAACCTTCACGACTTTTCTCGCACCTTGGTTTTATTTCGGAGGGAGAGAATAAGGCTTCGTTCCCCCCCAAAAGATTTTGATTTTTGTTTACGTGAATGAATAATGATGCAGTGAGTTTAATGATCTTTATTCTTATTTAATTTATCTTTAGATTTCTTTCTTTGTACTTCGTTAGCTATTGACAATGACATGTAAACAAAAAAAAAAAAGAAGCTTTCATTTTAAATGACAAAAAAAAAACAAAAAAAAACGTGTAAATGATTATCGATTCATTCTAAAAATATTATGGAAGTTTTTATTTTTTTAAGGTTTCTGCTAAAGTAAAATGCAGAGTAACATTACAGTATAGATTTTTTACACTGAAATAAATCAATGATACACTAATTTTGTTTTTAAATAAATTTTTAAAACACATTGTTTATTTATTGTTTTTTTACAAAAAAGGAAATCAACTGTTATACTGGAACGAAAATAACCACCCTATTCGTAGCATACAATCACGTATAAACTGTTCGCTTAGTGAGATAGACGAAATGTTTAAATTTGAGTTCAAAAGGAAAAAAAAAATGCTTATACGCTTTTATGAATTTAAAGATTAATTTCAGACTTATATAATCAATTCCTAGGATTCTTCTTAGCAAACGATCACCGCCACAACCCATTGAAACACCAGTTCTCGTACGTTCATCCAAGGCAAGCAACGTCCAACCTGGTCATTATATTGATGGGAGTATCAGGTACTGTTAGCTTGGATGTGCAGATAATGTAAAGAATAGTGTCTTGGAGTTGCTAATCGGAAATCAGAGTCCCAATTCCCGTTGTGTTCGTTATATTAAATTACGCGCAAAGACCCTTGGGAAAGATTTTAGTACTAAATTACGCGCAAAGACCCTTGGGAAAGATTTTAGTACACATCTTCTTATCCAATCAGTTATGGCTTAATTAGTAAGATTTGCATCACTAAACCATTTTTTTATCTCAAAAGAAAAAACAATTGCAATCTAAAAAATATTTTTTGGCTTTAAGTAACCCGCAAAAAGGTTGATAAGCCGTAGAAAACGAATCAACCAGCCAGATCTTATTAAATTTCTTCACACCTGGACATTATGTAGTAAATTTAAAGCACACTTAACGAGGATTTTATTATTTCTAAAACACGCTTTCAAGTAGTTTCCCTCCAAATGTTTTTATAACGAACCATCCGTATTCTCTTCGTATTTCATTAGTGAGATATAAGTCCCACTCAAGCAGATTCTTTCCACAAACGGTTACTGTGTGGAATTAACTCCCAAGAGGTTGCTTTCCAGATCACTACAATTTTAACCTATTCAATTCTAGGGTTAACTGTTATCTTCCCCATATCCCCATGAATTGTGATTCTTTCCGCTTACTCTGTAACCGTATACCTCCTGGGCATTGTATTGGATAAACATTATTTCTTAAAAACACCAATACTGAACACATTTTTTAAAGAGATATGCCTATGTGTTTACATATTACTTTATCATTTATTTCACGTTATTAAACAAGTATGAACAAAAACACTATTAAATTTGATCACGAGGTCGAACAGTTTTTAAATAATCTCCGAAGTGGAATCTGTCAGGACAGGATTTATACCAACGAAAACAGCCACAGGAATACGAGATGATGATTATGATTATGGTGAAATCATTAACTCCAACAATTGGATTAGATATTGATCCTGTAAGCATCCGAGGAGTCTGTGTGGTTCCAAGGTTCCAAGAACGTAAGTATAAAACAAGATTTGGTAAAAATATACAACGTGTCATAATACAAAAATAGTATATGTAACTGAGCTTTATTTTCTGTTATACAAATTTTACTTTTGGTTTAATTAGAAGCCATTATGGTGTTCAAATGTGAGCAAGTCACAATCACTTTTACACGAAAATCATATAATAATACGCTAGACGATAGTTTTAAGTATTTGTTTTTAAATATACCCATTACAGAGGGGGGAAGTGATAAATTAGGTATCTCCATTCATTTTCGGTATGTAAATTTTAAATTGAATTTTTATATATAAAAAGTTTTCTTGAAACTTTTACTTTTGTTTTAGTTGAAAGCTAAATGATTAAATTTACTATTTCCAGCAAGCAAAATACTCTAGTGTATTTCAAACCAAAATGATATTGATTGGAATCTAAAATTTTTCAATTTTATTTTTAATCTTTCAATTTTTCGGCCATCTTCAAGCAATCGACACATTTGTAAACAAAATTTAATTTTAGGTTTTAAAAATCTTGCAAAAATAAAATATACGTCTGTGACATTATTTTTTTTGGAAAATTAGCAAATTTAATCTTAAATGAATCTGATTTACACAAAAGTATTACTTATTCATAGCATGCAATTTAAAATAAAACTATTTCTTAAACACAGAGTCCAACTTTCTGACTTTTCCACTGTATGTGTTGACAGATTTGATAGATGCGAGATAAGATAAGTGTATGGCGATCGCAAGTGACATAATTATACAAATGTTTTCCTCTAAGGGAAAGGAACCCAGAAACACAGGACCTTTTAATTTACACATAGAAATTACCATACAAAAAAACTTCTACGCACACAAAAATTTTTTAAATTATTTTAAAAATAGGAAGGCACGACGATTTGTATTAAACTGTTTAAATTTCGATTAGTAAATATAACCTTAACTTAATAAGTTTTAAGCTAACCCAACAAATCTTTGAACTATTTTTAAAATATTTTTGAAATTTTATAAATTATTATAATTAAAATACAAATGAAAACAATTCTTTTAAAATTTCATTATTAATCGAAAAAAATTTTCTTCGGACTATAATGTCCATAACTTTTATTATTTATTCAAGCGATTAAAAGCTTATCAAAGTAAATAATGTCATAGTTATATTGCATTTTTTATTACTGGGAGCAGATTTTCGAAAATAAAGGCAAGATTTTTCAAAAGATAATAGATGATTTACGTTCCTCAATGAGTTCTGCGTTTAACTAATAAAACCAGTTTGCACAACAAAATTTAATTTCTTGAAATTTCATGAATTTACGTTAAGCGGGGTAACAGATGTAAAAATATATATATATTTTTACCAAGTTTTTTAAAAATAAGAATTTAAAAAATAATTTCATTCATTTTTTAATAAGTCCTGAAAGTTTCATTAAAATCCAACAATTATTTGATTTTTGAAATAATTTCTAAATTAATGTGTTTGTCACCAGAAAAAAGTGAGTCATGTAATATTACGTTTTCCATTGTAAAATCTCGTAACGATTTGGTTACCCGCTAACTAAATTAAAAACAAGATTTTTTTACCAAAATTTCGAACGGATTAATTTTTTTTTTAAATCATTAAAAAATACTTTGATCTTTCCTCTTAATTTTGATGGGAAAAGTTCGTTTTATTAAGTTTGGAGCGGGTTTTTTTTATTCATACTATGCTGTTTTTTCAACAATTTAGTGGAGGTACCTATGATAGTGTATCAGGAAACGTTAGTCAATGGACCGGTAAAAATAAAAACTCAAATATCAAATTTTCAAAAAGAAACATTAAAAAGACATGATTTAGATGTATAAATTGTCATTATTTCGAAATATGTGACAAACCCGAAATTTTTTCCAACAGAAATAAAGCTGTCATTTTCGTCGTGTAAAAAGAGACATCAAAATTGAAATCGTTAATATTTTTAATCAGAGCGCACCAAAAAGACGTCACATTTTCTTACATTTGCAGACGATAGAAATGAAATTAGGAAAATTGAAATATCTCATCGTTGAAAAACCTGAGTGTTTTCACCTCTTGGGTTGCAAGTTTATCGATTAATCATTTTCGACATTGTTCAGCACTCAGTGGTATCACTAAAAAAACAACTTATATCTTATTACCTTTCACTTTGTTGTCAGCCTTCTTTAAAATGACTACACGGTTTTTTCATTATCTTTATCCGACCTTGTCTATTGTATTCAGGTTGTTACTGCTACTGCTATAGTGGGTTGCTTATCTATTCTTTTCTGTTAATAGTGGAGAGTCCGTTCTAATGAAGGGTAGTTGTATACTGTTGCAGGTTAACGGAATTTGGTCTTGTTGTAGATAGCTCACTATAAGTCATTACAGTCTTGATTACAAATCAAGAAAGGCAATTTGAGTAGAAAAATAACATTTTATATATACACATATCAATTAATGTTTTTACAATTGAAGTAATACATGAAGTATAGATCCAACGGACGTTAAAATGTTCATGGCAATAAAATGCTGAAAGAGAATTAATGCTTAGGAATTTGGGAGCGTGTAAGTAAGGAATGTCTTTGATGCATTCGCTCCTTAGGTCAGTAAGTAGTTTTTAAGGCAGGGAAGAAGGAAAGAGGTGAGGGAGGCGAGCGTAGTAAGCCGCTTGACTTAGGTCAAGGGGATACTAATTACTCTCTTCTCCTCGAGTCTGTCGGTCTGTATCCGTATGCTTTCTGTACCCGCTTTTTATATCTTCTTTTTGGATCACAGCAGCTCATTTGGGATTTCACACTTCTATTTGGTTGTGGGCTTCCCATTGGCTGATAAATAAAATTCGCGTAGGCTCGCGAACTAGAAATTTAATATTTAATTCATTTTTAGTTTTCAACTGGAACATCTGCGCGGAACCGGCAGGGCACGGACGACTTTTGGTCATTTGCTTTTTGGTCGTGAAAGCGCAAGCATCCGGTCCATCGCTTTTGCTCAGTATCACCACACTGCTACTGATCCATACATATATAGGCAAACAACATGCTAATAATTATAATTGGGCTTGTCTCTTCCTTCGTTAACTCGCACGACTGTTACGCCTTACCAATACCTTTGCCAGTAAATAAAGAACTAGTCAGTTTTGATCGCGTGGAAAGAGGGGAAAAACGCTACTTGGTTTCAGTGAGAAAATGAATGAAAGAAAGAAGGGAAAACTGTTTCAGTTAAACGAGAAAAGTTATCAATTTTGAATTTTTTCATTTGTACCCACTTTTTAATATAACAACCAACATTCACATTTATGATTGATATTGCAATATTTCGTTAAAGTTGTCAAGCTGAAATATTTAACAATGTGATAGGATAATTTCTACCGATATTTTATTGTCATAGAACTCACCCCGAGATCACTCAATCATCAACTTAAAAATTAAAGATTAATCAGAAAATTCAAAAAGGAAAAAACGTGAAATTTTCACTGGTATTTTTAGTAAATATAATTTTGCGTGTTTAAAATGTACATCCATAAAAGAAGTGAACTTTACACCACGTAGTGATGTGCGTTGTGGTACAGTGGATATCGATTCGGAACGAGAAATCGGGGAACCGAGTTCGAATTCCAGTTGAATTCATTGCATTCACTTACGCGCAAATACCCTTGGGAAAGGTATTAATCCGTCTCTTCCTTCTAGTTATGGGTTAAATAACAGGACAGATTGGGTTCTATAGCCTTGGCCGGCAACCAGTCTACCGCAGAAAGCAATAGCAACCTACTGCGGGATAATCTTCTGCCCAGTCAGTCATGGTGTCGAGAGAGACATGATCGCCCAAGCGTGTTTCACGTATGGCACTTAATTGACTGACTGAGTGAGATACAAATAAAAAACTAGTTGACATTATTGAATTTATTGTATTTTCACATCACATTTCGATATCTGTAACTCTTCTTCTTCTATGTGCCTTGTCCATTCAGGACTTAGCGATCATGGCCTTTCACGTCTCCCTATCCCTGGTAGCTCTTAGCACACTTTCTCCTGTTACCCCACACAAACCGCGCTCTGCCATCCACCTGCTCAGGTCCGTCAAATATGTTATCCGCTGCTTTTCCCTGTCTCTTCTTCCCTCTATCTGACCTGTGAGTATCAGATTCTCCAAGCCTTCCTTCTTCATCACATGTCCCAGGAACTTCAGCTGTCTTTTTCTGATGCTTAGTATTAATTTCCTTTTCGTTTCCGTCCTTTCGAAAACCTATGCTCGAACCGTGATATCTGCAGCTTCCTTCTGTAGAACCACATTTCAGATGCTTCAACTTTTTCCTTCATCTTTGATGATATTGTCTAGCATTCACTGCTATATTGAAGAACAGACAACACATAGCAATACAGTACTCTCTTCTTTGTTTCTAGCGAAATTTTCCTGTCTTTTAATACTTTGCTCAGCTTCTGGAATACACTTTGCCCATGCCAATTTGACTTCGAATTTCAGTGTCTCTACTACTTTGTTAATTGTGCTTTTTTAAATTATAAATAAATTAGTTAAACTGTGTACAACTGTTTCATCTTCTGTTTATCAACAGTTTTATTATCCTACACAAAAATGTGTGTTTTATCTCGAAAATTAGTGGCATCTGACTTGATCCTATCGGAATAAATTTCTTTGCATATATTTATTTAAAGTTAGTTTGCAATAAATGTAATAACTATTTAAGGGGTTTTCGTCTATTTAAAAAAATAGGTACCGGTATAGTCTGTGGCTTACCGTAGTGATTCTGGTATCGTATGTGGCCTACCCGGTTCGAATCTGTTCTACCACAGAAAGATTATATTTATAGATATAATTATTCGGTTATTTATTGAAACTAATTATTTTCCCTAACCCTTTCCTAACCCTATCCTTAACACTAACCCCTAATCCTAACCGTTACCTAACAGTTATAATACTTTCTTATAATACGTTTTTTAAGATAGGCAACATACTATACCAATGAGAGAATTTCGTAGGCCACATTCAAAAGATTGACCACATACTATCTTCTTCTTCCTGTGCCGTGTCTCTTCGGGGAGTAGACGTTCATGGACTTCCACTTGCTCCTATCATTTATTGTAGCAGCCGCCAGGCACCATTTGCTACCAAACCCAATGTAAAAATCAGCAGGTTCGTTTTCTCGCCGAAATGAGCCCTGTATTCTTGACCGGCAGCCTTGTCACCCCTTGGAACAATGTGGCCAGAAAATATAGTTCCTTGTATTTTAGGATAACGTAAAACAATAATAAAGTCTAAATGAGAAGTATAAGACAAAACAGTAAAGTTAAAATAAGTAAATAAAAAATATAACAAATAAGCTGTTTTTATGGCAACCTTTTCTAGAATATAGGATTTTTGGTCTCTGCGTAAGAAATAGAAACCCCCTTAACAGTCTTTTGGATTGAGACCTTCTAAGAGGGCAGACATAAATTTGTTATCTCCAGTGGCAGCACATTCGTTCGGTACTGTTAGGGAGTAACTCAATTGCCATAGACCACACGAGGTGCCAACGAGTTAATTAACATTTTTTTCCATTCAACTTTCAGCAAACCCTAGACAAATTTTATAGTTAATAATAGAATTTAATTCTTTTAAAGTTTTATTGCCTTTTAGAACCTTCCTTAATTTTTAAAAACGTAATGCTTTGGCGATGCAAATGCATTCCTGCTGATTTAAACACTTGTTATAAGTTCCCTTGTTTTTGTTATAACTATTTATGTAAATTTCATTGTTTTCTTATTTTTTCGAATTTTGTAATAATCTATCCTTGTCTACATTCTTCTTCCATGTGCTCATGTTATTTTTTTGTCTTAATTGCAGTTTTCACAGCTGCACAAGTACTGTAAAGGAAATAAACCCTTTTACAATATATACCCGCAGTTTGTCAGTTCTCTCACGGACGTTTCATGTGGCAATGGCAATTACATTTACCGCTCTTAATATTTTTCCTCTTGGTATCTCTCCGCCACCCGTTTTCCAAAGCCCATCAGATATGTTTTACCCTGTCTCTTTCCCTCTATCCGTTTCGTGAGCATTAGATTCTTCAAGCTCTCTTTCCTCATTACGTGCTCCAGAAACCTCA